>VWZE01011826.1:3073-20850 GCA_013396675.1 Eubucco bourcierii
CAGCAGCAATCACTATTCAAGCAAAACTGAGATGTCTCACCCACCGCTTTGTGTATCTTTGCCAACAAGAAGATGTTTGGATTCCGCTCTTAGCATAGAGGACTTGAGCTCAGCTGCACAAACACAACCCACCTTGCTGACAAGCATGCAGAGGGATGTAGGCTGACATCCTCACAGCCTCACCAGCTCTTTGCCTGCTGCAAGCTAAGCAGTTAGTGGGGCAGCAGAAAGAAAGAGAGGCTCTTCTTTGTCCCAGTGATGAGCAATCTGGGACAGCACTTTCCAACGTAGCTGTGTTTCTCGCTAATGCATGCTGGAGGCCCCGGTGATGAGAGCAGCTCTGCAGAAAAGGACTTGGGGGTGCTGGTGGGTGAGAAGTTGGGCATGAGTAAACATTGAGTGCTTGCAGCCCAGAAGGCCAAGGGCAGCAGATCAAGAGAGGTGATTCTGCCACTCCGCTCTGCTGTGACCTCACCAGGAGTTGTGTGTCCAGCTCTAGGACTCTCAACACAAGATGGATGTGGGTCTGCTGGAGTAGGTCCAGAAGAGAGCCACAAGGATGATCGGAGAGCTGGAGTCTCCTACAATGACAGGTTGAGAGAGTTAAGGTTGTTCAGCCTGGATAAGACTCTGGGGAGAACTTACAGCTGCATTTCAGTATCTGAAGAAGACCTACAGAAAAGCTGGGGAGGGACTGTTTACAAGAGCTTGTAGTGATACAACAAGGGACAATGGTTTGAAACTAGAGCAGGGTAGATTTAGATTGGACATAGGGAGGAAGCTCTTTATATTGAGGGTGGTGAAATACTGGAACAGGTTTCAGAGATGTGGGTGAGGCCCTATCCCTGGAGGCATCCAAGGTCAAGCTTGATGGGGCCCTATGCAACCTATCTAGTTGGAGATGCCCATGTTCACTGCAGAGGAACGGGACAAGACAACCTTCAAGAGTCCCTTCCAATCTAATGCATTTTGTCCTTCTGTGATTGAGGCTTTTCCCTTCCTCAGAGGATGAAGCCTGTTCCAACCCTTTTCCTGCACAGTCACTTGTTTCCTCTACAGGCTGTGATGGGAACAGGGCCAGGACTCAGCTGTTTTCTTGCCCCTAACAGTTGCCTAGAGGAGAAGGGAGAGCACCCATGCCAGCAAACACACCTTTCCTTGTGCCACTCAGGGCTTATCTAGGAGGAGAAGCTCACAGCAGCAAGCCTTGCAAAGCAGATACCAAAAACTAGCGTCTTTTATTTCTCTGTACATAAGCCCTGGACACCTCCCAGTTGAGATTCCAGGATCTTTCTCAAAGTGAATCCATAAGGCAGTGGTCACATTAATGTCTTTACCTTCCCAGAACACAACTTCAGGGTTGCTGTTACATTAACAGCACAACCAGATGCAAAGGAAAAGGGCACATCTCCCAGAGTTCAACTCCTCCTGATGTCCAGCATCCCTCTCATTCCCTCTTTACACTGGGGCTGTCCTGCAGAGGCCACAAGGATCTCAGATGATTACTCAGCCAGCATCGCAGTTTCTGGGCCACCTCTCTTTTCGTACGTGCTTCTCAGCAAAACTTTAGTAGTAGCATAATGTTTTAGCTGAGAGGCAATGGTTTCAAACCAGAGAAGAGTTGATTTAAGTTGGATCAACTTCTTAACCATGAGGATAGTGGAACACTGGAATGGGTTTCCTAGTGAGGTAGTCAAGGCCCCATCCTTGGAGATATTCAAAATCAGGCTCGACAGGGCTCTGAGCAACCTGATCTAGTTGAGGATGCCCCTGCTGACTGCAGAAGGGGTTGGACTAGATGACCTGTGGAGGTCTCTTCCAACCCAGACCATTTTATGGTTCTACAAGAAGTTTTTGACCGAGCTTAGCCTCCAAGGAAGGTCAGTCCCAACACACCTTGGAAGACCCTTCTGCCCCATTAAAAACCTTTAAAAGATGCAGGCCAAAGATCCCAGAAAAAGCAAAATTTTTGATTCTCTCCTTGTGCACACACCCATATAATATGGCTGTTTCCAACAAAGCTATTCTTGACTTAATGAGATAAGCAGAGAACTAAGTGACCCATTTACCCTGTCATGGGACCAAAGTCTCTTGAGAGTCTGTCACTCGATGCAGTCACCTCTCACCGAGAGGAGCAGGCAGAGGAGCAGGAACACAGCTTTCAAATACAAGCATAAGATTGAAAATAGAGGTTATCAAGGTTATCTTTGATGTCCTTTCTGGTTGCTACTTACTGCTTCTTTGTGCAGTCTTACAAAGATAAATTCAGTTTTGGGATGTCTGTTGCTTGCCTTCAGGCCACAGCAATCTGAGATCCACAGGCTGAAAATATGCTTTCTTCCAAACATTTTCTCAAGGCCAAGGGAAAAACAGTTCTCTTGCTGCTTGGAAGGGTCTTCTCATATCTCCACAGATCCCCAAAAGATGCTTTGTGAGTCTAGAACAGCTCAGCACATTTCAAATAGCACAATCTAAGGGGGAGGGTAGAGTTATGTTGACTGAAGCTGTCTGATAACTTGCTTTCCTTCTGAGGTTAACCAGAGCACAATTCCCACCTCTGACCCATCCGCAGGTTCGCATGTGGAGCATGAATCATAGAATGGTATGGGTCAGAAGAGACCTTAAAGATCATCTAGTTCTAAGGCCCCTGCCATCAGCAGCAACACTTTCCACTAGTCCAGGTTGCTTGAGACCCTGTACAACTTGGCCTTGAACACTTTAGAAAGGGGCATCCACAATCTCCCTGGGCAACCTGTTCCAGTGTCTCGCCATCCCTACAACCTCCCCAGGCAATCTGTTCCAGTGTCTCACCACCCTCACTGGAAAGAAATTCCTCCTAACATCCAGTATACATCTCCTCTCTTCTGGCTTCCAAGTCCTTGTAAAAAAACCCTCCTCAGTTTTGATGCAGACCCCCGTCAGCTATTGGAAGGTTTCTACAAGGTGTCCCTGGAATCTTGTCTTCTCCAGGCTCAGCAGCCCCAACTCTTACAACCTGTCCCCATAGGGGAGGTGCATCAGCCCTCTGATCATCTTCATGGCCTCCTTTGGACCCAACAGTTCAATTTCCTTCTGCTTGGACTGTGACAGGGCCCCAGAGCTGGATGCAGTACTCCAGGTGCGGTCTTATAAGAGCAGAGGCAGAATCACCTCCCTTGTCCTGCTGGTCACATTTCTTTTGATGCAGCCTGGCACATAGCTGCCTTTTGGGCTGTAAGTGGACAATGCCAGTTCATGTTGAGTTTTCAGTCAACCAACACCCCAAAGTCCTTCCCCTCAAGACTTCTCTCAAGCAGTTCCTCTCCTAGCCTATACTTGTGCTTGGAAGAGTGAAGAGAGTGGTAGAAGCACATACACTACCCCAAGTTCTGAGAGAACTTTGATTTCAACTCCTTTTCTACCCCTAGAATGGCAAAAGCCAAAACTCATTTAGCCAAGCTACCAGGTCGTTACAGCACATTCATATCACAACGTGCTACACAGCCTGTCAAATAACAAGCCCCAGATAATCTACTTCTTCTACAGCTTTAGGTCAAATTGTGCTGATTTTGGCTGCATGGGGCACCAACCTCTCAAAGCTATTTATATACTCACACCTCCCTGCTGGCCAGCTTTGTCACTCCAACAAATAATATTTGCAGGAGCTTTAATACATTCTGGAAATGAATCAGACTATCAGAATCTATTTCAACTCAAGGAGCTCCAGGAATCTCCTTATTGGCAAAGAGACAGAAAACATTTTGCAAAAGAGTCAGATGCCAGGACCTCCTACATCTCCTGTTTTCTGATCCAGCAGATCAAACACCTGGTTCCCTGAAATACAGCAGATCTAGCATCTGGCTGCCTAAAATAAGCACTGAAGAACATGAAAGTGTGGGAAACCTTTAACTCTCACTAGAGAGACAGATGACCCAAAAGGCATTTTTGCAGGCAGGCCTATCTCCTAAATGAGGTCACAGAGCAGGGGGAAGAGAAATGCGCTTGCAAATTACTAGAGTCTAACTAAACCTACCAATTACAGCAGCAATTACAACTCAGTGTCACACAGAGCAGTTGCTCAATCTGCAAGGAGGATGGAAGAGACACAGAAAGCTTCAAATCCCCTCCAGGCAGGACTTTTTGACCAACAACAGATCAGCTTCCACTATACTCAGCACTGGTCAAGCCACACCTTGAGTACTGGGTTCAGTTTCGGGCCTCTCACTACAAGAAAGACCTTGAGGTGACAGAGCATATCCAGATAAGGGCAATGAAGATGGTGAAAGGTCTGGAGAAGAGGTCTGGTGAGGAACAGCTAAGGGAACTGGAGTTGTTTATTCTGGAGAACAGGAGCTTGAGGGGAGACTTCACTGCTCTCTACAACTCCCTGAAAAGAGGTTGGAGCCAGGTGGGTATCAGGGTCTTCTCCATAGTAACAAATGAGGAATGAGAGAAAATGGCCTCACGTTTTGCACCAGGGGAGGTTTAAGTTGGATATTAGATGAAACTTCTTCACTGTAAGGGTTCTCAAACGCTGCAACAGGCTCCCCATAGAGGTGGTTGAATCCTCATCCCTGGAGGGGTTTCAAAGATGCAGAGATGTGTTGCTGAGGAACATGGTTTAGCACTAGACTTGGTAAAGTTACATAATGGGTAGGCTCAATGACCTTCAAAGTCTTTTCTAACTAAACATGATTCTGCGATGATGAAACCAGAACCCAGCTGCAGCACTGCATCTGCATGCTCTGTGTGCTGGAGTACCTTAGAAGAAAGCAGTTTCAAAGAGGTCTGATTTCAGAGCAGCAGCTCTTCCTAACCCACCACACTGCCAGGCATCATAAAGCATCATGAGAAAGTGCCATACCTGTATGTGACATACACTTCAGTGCCAGGCTCGTCTCTCTCCCAGATCAAAGCCACTCTGTTTGGAGACTTGTTGACATGTTGATCCAAGCAATTTACTGTAAGAAAACAGATTCCGATAAAGCCTGCTCACGTACAAGGTGCTCTGCAAACTTGGCTTGCTCAAGCTGGCCACTTGGCCTGGGGCAGACTGGTTGGAAAGCTGCTCAGCAGAAAAAGACCTGCGGGTGCTGCTTGACAGCCAGCTGAACATGAGCCAGTGTGTGCTCAGGTGGCCAAGAAGGCCACCAGTATCCTGGCCTGGATCAGGATTATTGTGGCCAGCAGGAGCAGGGAAGCGATCGTGCCCCTCTACTGCATGTGCACTGATGAGGCCATGCCTCAAATACTGGGTTCAGTTTTGAGTCACTCACTACAAGGACACTGAGATAATGAAGCAGGTCAAGAGAAGGGGAACAAAGTTGGTGAAGGGTCTGGAGAACATCCCTGGTGAGGAGCAGCTGAGGGAACTAGGGTTGTTAGTCTGGAGAAAAGGAGGCTGAGGGAAGACCTCATTGGTCTCTACAACTCCCTTAAAGGAGGCTGCAGTGAGGTGGGGGTTGGTCTTTTCTCCCCAGCATCAGATGACAGAACAAGAGGAAGTGCCCTGAAATTGTGCCAGGGGAGGTTTAGGCTAGATATCAGGAAAAAATTCTTTCTTGCAGGAGTGGTCAGGCATTGGAACAGGCTGCCCAGGGAGGTGATATAGTCACCATCCCTGGAGGTGTTAAAAAAACAAGCAGATGTGGCATTTCAGGACACAGTTTAATGGCCACGGTGGTCTTAGGCTGGTGGTTGGACTCAGTCTTAGAGGCGATTTCCAACCAAATCAATTATATGATTCCAAGTGTAAGAGTAAGCTAGCATATGATGAACCATTATTTGCCACCTAACCAGCCACATGCTCATTTATAGCCCTGGAAGCGATAGCGTCTGCAGCACTGACAAAGCTGCCCTTTGCCATATCTGTAGTATGCAAATACTCTATACTTAATTGCTACAGCTGCCTTAGATAGGCCATCCCCGGGAAAGCTCTCAGATGATTCAGCTCAGCTAAGCTGTGCTGGCTATGTTTAAACCAACCCAAACCTCTCCCCTGCTCCCAGCAGCACTAAGACAAGATGTTCTTTTGCTGTTTCTGCTCCCCAGAGCAGCATTTCACTTCATACATCTGACAGACTTGCATTTAGCACTGCACCATTTGAATTTTCTAATGAAAGCACATGTGAAACATTTTTATTACAGGACACGTTAGAAGAACTGAACCTAAGATACCTGAAAATATCCAAAACTACAGAATCCAAGGTACATTCAGAGAGTGCAGAGACCTTAAGTCAACAGAGATCATCTTGAGTGCCATTATGCAACAAGTGCAGGGCAATGAGGTGTTCAGGAAATAGCCTCAAGTTGCACCAGGGGAGGTCTAGGTTGGAGATTAGAAGAAACTTCTTCACTGAAAGGGTTCTTAAACACTGGAACAGGCTCCTCAGGGAGGTGATTGAATCCCCATCTCCGGAGATGTTTAAAAGACGCAGAGATGTGGTGCTGAGGGACACTGTTTTGCACCAGGTTTGGTGGAATCACCTAATGGTTAGACCTGATGATCTTTAAGGTCTTTTCCAACCAAAACCATTCTATGATTCTATCTACACATTACCAGACATCTGGGAACATGTCTCAAGCTACAAACAACACCTGCTAAAATGTCAGGACATAAAATTACCTTCTGGAGGTGATCTGCAACAATTTGTGGTAGAGGAAACCATACCTATGCAGGATGCCCAAGTTAAATTAGGGGAGCACCCACCATGAAGAAAATTAAGAGAATGCACCCAAGAAACCTGCCTGATGGTTATACATTAACCTTGTGAAGAATTAAATCCAAGTCTAATCTACATTTATTTCACTATTATCTTCTAGAAGGAGGTACTTGACTTCAATGCACAACTATTAAACAACAGTTACATAACTCAGAGAGCATGCTTAAAAAAAATAATGAGTTTCAGATCATATTTCCAGGAAGTGTTAGTAATACTCATGGGAAAGGGTTTCATTTCTCCAGAGAAGTGCA
The DNA here is from genome assembly GCA_013396675.1 of Eubucco bourcierii. Taxonomy (NCBI): domain Eukaryota; kingdom Metazoa; phylum Chordata; class Aves; order Piciformes; family Ramphastidae; genus Eubucco; species Eubucco bourcierii. The sequence goes on from VWZE01011826.1 coordinate 10,026, forward strand.
ATGAAAGCTGCCTTTTCCTGTCCCAGTTTGTGACATTTAAGGACACCGCAGACTTGGGAGCGAGCTTGGCCTGTTTTGTGATCACATCCCATTTACACCACCAAGGCATAAACCATTCCTAGGGTGGGGAAGTGAGGCCCTAAAGGTCCACAGAGTAGAAAGTCCCTCAGAAGTCCACACATTTCAGAGAGAGCAACTGTCAGTCTCAAAACCATAAAAATGCACTCTTCAACTGTTTGAAGTCTTTTATTTTTTAATATAAATTCCTGCAGCACTACTACAAAAATTCCAGGAGTTAAAGCTACTTCTTATTCTCCTGATACAATATAGGAGCACAAAGTCTCTAACTGAGAACACCGTAAGCAGTCAACACATGGCTTTGCACTCCATCCATACTTAATGTGATCTGCTGTGCCTCGTTCAGTGACTCTCAGCAATTCCCACCTCCAAGCTGACTGCAGCAACACCCTCACATATTGTGCCACACTACAGTAAATCACATTAATGGGGAACCACTGCTCAAACAGCATTTCTTACTCGTGAGCAGGCTTTAGAGGGAATTTCTAGTGGAGGAAGCCCCAGCTGAGCCAAGTGAGAGCTTTAGCTCCTTGCCGAGTAAGAACCAGGAGGTGAAGCAAGGCCAGATGCTATAATTTCCTTCCTGATCTGAGGCTTACAAAAGCCTTTTGCTCATTTTACAAAATAGAATTTAGTTACCTTCCTCTTACTACTCACAGAACATTAGGGGTTAGAAGGGACCTTGAAAGATCATCCAGTCCAGCTCCCCTGCCAAAGCAGTGGGTTTTGAATGTTTCCAGAGAAGGAGACTCCACAGCCTCTCTGGGCTCCAGTGTTTTGTCACCTTTACAGTGGGAAAGTTTTTCCTCATATTCACAGGGGACCTCCCCTGCTCCAGCTTGCACCCACTGCCCTTTGTCCTATCGTTGGGCATCTCTTAGCAGAGCTTGGCTTTGTCCTCCTGAAGCTGCCTTTCACATCTTCATAAACGTGAATCAGGTCACCCCTCCGTCTCCTCTTCTCCAGATTAAAGACACAGCTCCCTCAGCCTTTCTTCATAAGGGAGATCTTACATCCTCTTCAGCATATCTGTGGTTCTGTGCTGGACTCTACTGTACCCTACTCATTTCTCCGTATGCTTTCGTGCTTCCTCAACAATGCTTGGAAATGATTCATTTCAGTAAGACACACTCACAGAATGGTAGGGATTGGAAGGGACCTCCAGAGACCATCTAATCCTACCCTCCCGCTAAAGCAGATTCACCTAAATCAGGTTGCACAGGAATGTATCCAGGTGGGTTTTGAAAGGCTCCAGAGAAGGAGACTCCATAACTTCTCTGGGTAGCCTAGTCCAGTGCTCACATATCCTCAAACTGAAAAAGTGTTTCCATATTTTCACATGGAACCTCCTGTGCTGCAGTTTGTGTCTGCTGCCCCTTGGACATACCTGCAAAGAGTCTGACTCAGCCCTCCTGACCCCCGCCCTTCAGCTATTGATCAGCATTCATGAGATCCCACCTCAGTCTCCTCTTCTCCAGGTTAAATAGCCCCAGTTCTCTCAGCCTTTCCTCGTCAGAGAGATACCCCAGTCCCCTCAGCATCTTTGTGGCTCTCCACTGGACTCGAGAATCTTCCGTAGTTTCCTGTCTCTCTTGAACTGGAAAACCCAGAACTGGACACTGTATAACTGCTCACAAGGGCAGAGTAGAGAGGGGGACAAGCTCCTCTGACCTGCTGGCCACACTCTTCTCACTGCACCCCAGAATACCACTGGCCTTCTTGGCCACGCGGGCACACTGATGGTTCATGGCAATCTTGTCCACCAGCACTCCCAAATTCTTTTCCCACAGAGCTGCTTTCCAGCAGGTCAACCCCCCAACCTATACTGATACATGGGGTTGTTTTTATAGGACTCAATATTAGTCCTGTTGAAGTTCCATGAAGTCCCTCTGTCCAACTCTCCAGCCTCTCCTTGATCCCGAGAAGCCAGTGCCCCAGTGGGAAATGCAGTGTTTTGTCAGTTATTCTCCTGGACAGAAGTCACAGTGCAATAAACCAAGAAGTGCTAAACCTCGTAACTCTCCCCCAAATCCAACCACAGGGTCTCTCCATGAAAAAAAAAAAGCAGCAAGCAAACAAAAACAAACAAACCCAAAAAACACACCAAACAACAAAAAAAAAACTCCACAAACCACCACCAACCACCAGTTCTAGGGACAAAAACAGACCCTCCTAACAGAGGCCACTTAGCTGTGGCTGAGTAACATTTTCACTGTGCTTTAAAAGGGGAAAACCAGAAACAGCAAAACTGATTCTGTGCATCCATGTTTCAGAGGTCTAATTCTTTTCACCAATCCAAAGAAAACTAAGAGGCATTTAAACATCCCTGAAGAACCAGACCAATAGATGATCTAAAACTCAGGCCAAGCCAACACCTGGCCCACATGGGATCCAAAAGGTGCTGATCCTACCCTGCCGAAGAAAGAAACAGATCCCCGAGCATCTTCATGCTCAAGCAAGAAACTCCTCTCAACAGGAATAAACAAAAACAGAAGGCCAGCTAAAATCCCTCATTACTGGGTGCTGGAAGCAGGCATGTACACACCCCTTCATCTACTTGGGATCCACTGCTGGCCACTGTCTCCTGGGTGGAGATGCACCCTGGTGCACCTGGAACACCTACAGAGAGTTTGCTCTTGCAGTGAAAGATGGCCAGAGATGCTACAGTATCTGCACTACTGAGGAGCTGAGCACACTTCCAGGAACGGGAAATGGAAGAAACAAAGTACAGCAGCCTTCCAGTACCTGAAAGGACCCCACAAGAAAGATGAGGAGGGACTTTTGACAGGGGCTTGTAGTGACAGGACAAGGGGGAATGGCCTTGAGCTGGAAGAGAGGAGATTTAGTCGAAATTCTTCACCATGAGAGTGGAGAAAGGTTGCCCAGTGAAGCTGTGGATGTCCCTCCCTGGAATTGTTCAAGACCAGGCTGGCCAAGGCCTTGAGCAACCTGGTCTAGTGGAAGGCGTCCCTGCCCATGACAGGGGCATTGGAACTAGGTGATCTTTAAGGTCACTTCCAACCCAAATCATTCTATGAGTCTGTGAAATGTACGTTGCTGCTAAGAGACTTCACCATCAAGCTACACCCTAGAAAGGGCTGGGCCTCACCCCCACCAGAAGAAGCAGGTTCACAAGATATGAGAGTCTTCAAGGCAGGTATGTTCAAGAAGAAACTCAGAAGTAGTTAGGACTGTCACAGCTAACTTTTCTCTTCCTTCATATAGAAGTGGTGAAGTTGGAGGAAAAGTACAGCTTCTCTCATTTAAGAGAGTCCTATAAAAGACTGCCATATGCATTGTCCCCATCTTCGGTTCATTTTTGTGTTGGCACTGTGAAGCCCTCCACAGCCAACCCTCAGGATTAAGGCCAACACAACCAAGATAAGGCATCCCTGGCTAGGTCTGAGGATAGCACAACTGAGGTCAAGGCCTCCTTGCCTCCGAGATGTGCATTCCAGCTGCCAGGGCGGTGGCAGGGTTTCTGTGGAGGAAACAGTGGCTGCAGACGAAGCGGTGCCAGGACAAGAGGCTTACCCAGGGTAATCTCCAGCTTCGAATTTTCTCCCCACTTCCCTGCATTTTACAGAAACATTGAGTCATTTGGAAAACTACATCTGAGGTCACCAAGAGCAAGTTTTGTGAGCTGCTGGTAGAAAACCACAGCATGACTGCAAACATCAACCACACTTGACAGCAGCAGGCCTGCCTGGGTACTGTTCAGGACCTTCCTTTTCTCTTTAAAACTACAGTGCCACAGTTGAACTGTGCATTCAGCTCCCTTCCCTGGCCCCAGCAGTGAGTGCCCTCTCCATTTAATCCTCAAATGCTAATTGCTTCTACCCATGAGAAGGAGAGTACTTTCCTGCCTCTGTCACTCTCCTCATACTCCACCTTTTAGCCAGGTGGGAGAGCTTCTCCTCATCCCTATAGCCAGAACCACAGGAGAGAAAGATGCAATGTCCTACTAAGGTCAGAGCAAACTCTTGATCCAGCTTGTGTGCTCAGTCCAACAGAGAAAGGGAGAACAATTTTAGAATCACTTTGGTTGGAAAAGCCCTTTAAGACCACAGAGTCAAACCGTTCTCTAACTCTACCAAGTCTGCTGCTAAACCATGTCCCTCAGCACCACATCCCTGTAACCCTTAAACACCTTTAGGGATGGAGATTCACCCTCCCTGGGGAGCTTATCCCAGTGTTTGATAAAACCCTTTCGAGGAAGAAGTTTCTTCTAATATCTAATGCAAACCTCTCCTGGTGCAACTGGAGGCCATTTTCTCTCCTCCTATCACTTGTTACTGGGGAAAAGAGACTAACCCCCACCTATCTCCGACCTCCTTTCAAGGAGTTGTAGAGAGCAATGAGGTCTCCCCTCAGCCTCCTCCAGACTAAACAATTCCAGTTCCCTCAGCCGCTCCTTGTAACATCTTATAATATATTTCGCAACACTCGGCAGCTTTTCTCGGAACAGTGCCCAACCGAAATCCTTGGGTTTTCCCTCAAAAAACAGGAGCACTGGCAAAAGAATATCCCAGTGGGTACCCCGCGGCCACCCGGAGGGCTGCGGCGGGCGGGGCAGTCTCCCGGGGCAGTGGGGCTTGGGGAGATGCGCGGTCCCGGGGACTCCTTACCCGAGACGTTGAGGCGACCGCCGAGGAACCAGCGAGCGGTGCCGGCGGGCTGGCCGGCCTGGCAAGCCGTGTGGAAGGGGTTGTCCCAGCACAGCGTCCCCCGCGCCAACTCCCTCCAGAACCCGACGGGGTCGCGGGCCGCCTGCTCCTGCCAAACTCCGTACCCGCCCGGCGGCAGCTCCGCGCAGCCCCCCGCGTCGCTGCGGCAGCTCCAGCCAGCGACAGGCACCCGGCCCGGCGGCGGGCAGCGGCTGAGGGCGCGCAGCACCCGCGCGCGGGCGGCCGTCAGCGCCATGGGGGTACTGCCCGCAACTGCCGTCGGAGCCTCACCCGCACCCCGCCAGCCACGGTCCCGCCTCCGGCCCTAGAACAAGCCCCCGCCCGCCGGAAAGAGACCGCCTGCGGGGAGGGGCTGCGCCCGGCGGGGCGGCTCCGGGACAGCTTCGAGGCCCGGGGGCACCCCGAAGCCAGAGACGCCTGTGGGGCGCTTCCCACAACCAGGGGAAACCCCTGCACCTGCTTGGCCCTGGGGTCATCCTGCACCCTGACACACACACAATCACAGAATCGTTAACGTTGGAAAAGGACTCTGAGATCCTCCAGTCCATTTGGACTGGGTATGAGGGTTGTGAGACACTGGAACAGGTTGCCCAGAGAGGTTGTGTATGTCTTCTCCCTGGAGGTGTTCAACGCCATGTTGGATGAGGCCTTGTGCAGCGAGTCTAGTTGAGAGGGGTCCCTGCCCATGGCATGGGAGTTGAAGTAGATGATCTCTGAGGTCTCATCCAACCTAAACCATTCTATGATTCTATGATTGTTTTTTTAACACCTCTGGTGGCTGTGACTCCACTGTCCCTAAGCAGCTTGTTCCAATGCCTGGCAACTGAGTAAAGAAAATTCTTCCTAATATCCAGTCTAAACCTTCCCTGGCACAGCTCGAGGCTGTTACCTCTTGTCCTATTGTAATTTATTTGGGACAGAAGAGGCCAACGCTGGCCTCACTACAGACACAGAATCATAGAATCGTAAGGGTTGGAAAAGACCTCTCAGATCGTCAAGTCCAAACTTCAACCCAACACTTCCATGGCTGCTAGACCATATACCCAAAGTGCCACATCTACATGTTTCTCGAACACCTCCAGGGATGATGACTCCACCACCTCTCTGGGCAGCCAGTTCAAATGCCTCATCGCTTTTAGTCAATAAATTCTTCCTAATAGCCAATCTAAACCTCCCCTGGTACAGCTCGAGGCTGTTTCCTCTTGTCCTGTCATTAGTCACTTGGGAGAAGAGGCCAGCAGCGGCCTCACTACAACCTCCTTTCAGGTAGCTGTAGAGGGCAATAAGGTAATATGGCAAACATGCCTGCACCCTCAAAGCCTTGGTAACACCCTTAGCACACACACGGGTATGGTCCACCCAGAGAAGACACCAAAACAAATGCTTCCCTGTGTCCACACAGTCCAGGGAGCTAGACTCCAGAGTCAGCTGTAGAAATACAACCGATAGTCACACCACCCTGGGAACATCATCAACTCCTGCGTGCATCGCCACAGACACCAGTGCCCAGGCTACCCTGCTGCCACCTGCTACACACACAGAGCAGTGCTCAGCACAGATGAACACTGTCCTGTTCACAACCAAAGTGCACCACTACACGCCTGGACACCCATCATGAAGTCAGCAGAGCAGTGGCATGGTGCTCACAGAAGGCATGCCCAGCCTTCTAGCACTGACAGTGCTTGTGCACACAGCTCGGCAAGTGCATTGTGCCTGTCTGTGCTGCCACACCACAGTCCTGTTTCCTCTTTGCTCAAAATGAGGCAAGTCTCTCTAACGTGGTACACATCTACTTTCTGCTTGGCAGAGATGTGAGCACTGTCATCAGATCAACAAGGGCAAGTGTGGAGTCCTACACATGGGCAGGAATAACCTTCTGCACCAGCACAAGTTAGGGCATGACCTGCTGGAATGTAGCTCTGTAGAGAGTAACCTGAGAGTGTTGGTGGACAAGTTCACCAAGAGCCAGCAGTGTGGCCTCGTGGCCAAGAAGGCTGACGGTATCCCAGTGTGCATTAAGAAGAGTGTGGCCAGCAGGTCAAGGGAGGTTCTCCTCCCACTCTGCTCTGCCCTGGGGAGGCTACACCTAGAGTATTGTGTCCAGCTCTGGGTTCTCCAGTCCCAGCGAGAACAACTGGAAATAGTCCAACAGAGGGCCACAACGATGATGATGGGACTGGAGCATCTCTCTTGCAAGGAGAGGGGCTGTTTAGACTGGAGGAGAAGAACAAGAGGGGATCTTCTCAATGATGATCAATATCTAAGCGGTGGAAGTCAAGAGGATGGAGCCCAACTATTTACAGTGGCCTGCAATGATAGGACAAGGGGCAACAGGCACAAGCTAGAATACAGAAGGTTTCACTTAAACATAACGAAAACCTTCTTTCCTTTGACGGTGCCAAATCCCTGGAACAGACTGCCACAGAAGTTTTGGAGTCTCTTCCTCTGGAGACTTTCAAAACCCACTTGAATGAGTTCCTGAGCCATTTGGTCTAGGCAAACCTGCATTAGCAGAGGGGTTAGACTAGATATCTCCAGAGGTCTCTTCCACCCTCACCACTCTGTGATTAACATAGTGTGAAGCTCCTGGCTTTGGTTTCACAACACTTCTTCACCATCTTAATCTTGGGACCAGTTTTAAACTCTGACTTTATTGTGCAAAAACTCAACAACAAGCAGCAAGGCTCTGCAGCAGGTAACACAGAGCATAGCAAGAACTTCCTTGATATCAGGAAGAAACTAATTATATTAGGCATTTTGGTCCTCCCAGTAGAGAGTTTGAAACCAGCAGCCAGGTCTGTCCATCCTTAACAAGTCCCAAACAACCCAAGTGGCATCTTGACTTATTCACAGTTTGGGCAGACAAAGCACATTTCATGTTCATGATCAAAAACTTGAACCAAATCATTATGATAAGCTGAAGCTTGTTCTGGAAGCAGTAGAAACCTTTTTTTTCCTCTCCTAGAAACACCACCAGTCACTTTATCTAGGTAACTAATGTAGATTTTATCAGAATTTGGGTTTCTGGCATTTATGATGTTTGCAGCTGTGTTTTATAGGTAATCTACAGGAATAAATATACTCCTAACTTCCTTGTAAAGCTGGCATGACCACACTACTAACAAAGTTCAGTGTTCTTTCTTTACATTTTGAACCACGGAATCAGAGAATTACAGAATGGTAGGGGTTGTAAGTGACCTCCAGAGATCATCTAGTCCAATCCGCACAATAACCTCTCTGGGTAGCCTGGTCCAGTGCTCTGCCACCCTCAAAGGGAAGAAGTTTCCCCTTATGTTTATATGGAACCTTCTGTGTTCCATTTTGTGTCCATTTCCCCTTGTCCTGTCACTGGACACCACTGAGAATAATGTCTCCATCCTCCTGATACTCACTCTTTACCTATTGATCAGTATGAATGAGATTCCCCCTCAGTCTCCTCTTCTCGAGTCTACACAGCCCCAGCTCGCTCAGCCTCTCCTTATATGGTAGCTGTCCCAGTTCCTTCAGCATCTTTGTGGCTCTCTCCTGAACTTTCTGCAGCAGTTCCTGGTCCTTCTTGAACTGCAGATGCAGTATTGCTGATAAGGCCTCCCCAGAGCAGTGTAGAAGGGGAGGAGAACCTCCCTCAACCTGATGGCCACAGTATTCTTATTGCATCCCAGGATCTTCCTGGCCATGGGAGCACATTGCCAACTCAGTGGTCAGTATGTTGTCCAGCAGCACTCCCTGGTGCTTTCTCTCCAGCAGCTCCCAACCTACACTCGCCCTTGCTGAATTTAATTTTCTCCTCTCCCAACTCTCCAACCTTTCCAGGTCAGCCAAAAGGCATGTCAGCATGTCTCCAGACAGCCTCCTGGGACATCAGCCACTCCTCCCAGTTTTGTTTTATCAGCAAACTTACTGAAGATCCGCTCAGTCCCTTTGTCCAGGTCATTGATGACTATATTGAACATGACCAGATAAGGTACTGATCCCTGGGGAACACCATTACCCACCGGCTTCCAACTGGGCACTGCAGCATTTTGGTTTGCCCGGGGTAGGGTTATAAAGAGCAGCACGTGTGCCATCTGGTGCCAGACAGGAGTACAGATTCATTCACAAAGCGAATTCAGCTTTCACTTAATTTCCTTAAGGATTCACACAAGTTTTTTGTCCAAGACTACTCACCTGCAAACCACACATGCAATGCTTTTCACAAAACAAACACAGGAGTCATCAAAACAGCTAAGCATTGATTTAAATTCTGTGGCATGAAAACCCAGATGCTTCATTTGGAGACCTTGAAATCTTCTGGGAATCATAGACTCATTGAATTGTTCAGGTTGGAAAAGACCTTTAAGATCATTGAGTTCAACCTTTACCCCAGCACTGCCAAGTCCAAGCCATGTAGGCTTAAGGACTTAGCCATGTCTTTAAGTGCCACACAGTGGATGGGGTGGTGTATCTGCCTTTACACTGCCTCGAGAAAGCTCTGAGGAGAGCTCAGAGCAGCCTTCCAATACCTGGAGAGAGCCTAGAAGAAAGCTGAAAAGGTACTTTTTACAAGGGTTTGTAGTGATTGAATGAGGGGGGATGGCTTTGAACTGGTATAGGGGAGATTTAGACTGGAAAAAGAAGTTCTTTAGAGTGATGGTGGTGAGACGCTGTAACAGGTTACCCCGGGAATTGTGGATTCTCTCTCCCTGGAGATGTTCAGGTTGGACAGGGCCTTGAGCAGCCTGGTGTAGTAGAAGGTATCTCTGCCCATGGCGGGGATGATGGAACCAGATGATCTCTACTCCAAACCATTCTATAATTATTTCTGCAGGGAAATCAACCATCAGTGCGACTGCTGAACCCAGTCCTGGGACCATACAGTGCCCAGCCACATGCCAGTAGTGCCGGTCCCAGTATCCAAGGCACACCTACTGCTAGCTGGCGATGCCAGTTCTGATTCCGGCAGCACAGAGACAAGTCTTGTCCCAGTACCTATCCTGGCAATGCCCGTGATCGTGCTGGAGGTGCCGGTGTCAGGGTGAGGTTAGTCTCGTGGCCACTCTCATGCCGGTGCGGTGCCCAGCCGCATGTGCCAGCAATGCGGTGCCCGGTATCAGTTGCCGGTGGCAGCGGGGCGGGCCCGGGGCGGGCCCGGCCGGGCGGGGGCGGCCCGTGGGTGATGTCAGGCTGATGCTGTCGGTGCGGCGCGCGGTGTATTGTGGGCGAATCCCGCCGCGGCTTCCAAGCGGGAGGATGCGCCGGGGGCCGGCCCGACCCACAACCGCAGCCGCAACGCGCCGGGCCGGTGACACCGAGCCCGGGGAGACGCACTGAGGGGCTCGGGGTATGCGCTGCCCACGCCGGCCGCAGCGGGAGACGCCGGCGGCGGCGGAGCCAGGTGAGCCGGGTCGGGCCGTACCCGCCGTTGCGGTCATCACTGGGAAAAAGAACATCCCGTCGCCGGCCCCGGGGAGATGTGGGGCCGCAGGCCGGGCTGGGCCAGACCCCTCCGCTCCGGGGCTATGCGCGGGGCACTGTGGGAGCTGTAGTTCTGCCCCCGGCCAGTGCCGGGGACGGAAGGGAAAAGTTCCTTCGCTAAGGACTCAGTTTCCCAGCATGCCCGCGGGGCTGGGCGGGCCCGAAGCGGAGTGACGGGCAAACTCTGCCAATGAGCAGGCGGGCCGGGGTGGGGCGAACCATCTGCCGAGAGGGGCGGGGGGTGGGGGGAGCGGTGTGCCGGCAGCTGCAGTGCAGGGGCGGACGCGGCCACCTCNNCCGTCTCCCGGCCGGGAGGGTGCTGGAGCCTCTTGGCGAGGCCCGGGGCGGGGGTCACTTGTCCACCGCGGGAAGGGCGGGCGGTGGCCTCGCAGGTGCGCGGGCGACCACAGGCTGGGTGTGGGTCCATGGGCAGGCTGAGGCGGGGGGGCTCTGTTCGGTCTGCGGCTGAAGAGGCTCCGCTGAGGAGAAGCGGTCTCCCCGGGTGGTGGTGCCGGGCTGCTCTGGCGTCTTCCCGGTCCCCGGTGCCGAGTTGGGAGAGGAGGTGCGAAGGCAGCGGGTGGCCGTGTGGCGGGGGGCTGGGGAGG
>VWZE01011826.1:20877-43003 GCA_013396675.1 Eubucco bourcierii
GCCGGGCCTGCAGGCAGGGTGTTGGTTTGTTTGAGCGAGGCCAGGCTTCCGCCCGCGGTGGGGGACGAGCATCCCTCTAATGTCACTCAGACAGTGGCACTCGGAGCCTGCTTAACCCTGTACCAGAAAACCTGCCTGTTTCATAGGGGCTTTGGGGCTGAAGTGCTGTTATTTTGGGGATAACTTGTTGGCACTTGGGCTTGAGGCAGGAGGCTGTGAGTTTCTCCTCATTAGCGGCTGGGGAGTTGAGGGATTTTACACCTGTGTGTGTTGCTGTTGTCTTCTGCAGCTTTTTAGCTTCAAGTTTCCTACCTTTGTGTCTTTATTACTCACGGTGTCACAGATGTGTGCTGGTGAATGTGGCTGCAGTCATGATGCTTTCACTGCATACCAGGAGAGGAGGTATCTGCTCACCTGGGTCTGACCCACTGAAAACTTTCAAGATCAACACCATGACCTTGAAGTCCGTCTTGTATTAGCTAGAAACCAGTATGCCACAGAATGCACTAGAAGGACACTGCCACTCTGTCGGTCTTGCTAAACTACTTGCATGCCAGGTTCAAGAGATACTGTCGTTTTCATGGGAGTGGGGATTTCAAATGAAATGGAAAATGCCTGGAAGGTTGCCCAGTAGAAAAGGACATGGGGGTACTCATTAATACCTAACTGAACTTGAGCCAGCAGTGTGCCCAGGTGGCCACAGTGATCACCAGCATCCTGGCCTGGGTCAAGAATAGTGTGGTCAGCAGGAGTAGGGAAGTGATGATGCCACTGTGCTCAGCACTGGTGAGATCTCACCTGGAATACTGAGTTCAGTTTTGAGCCACTCACTACAGGAAACACTTTGAGGTGCTGGAGCGTATTCAGAGAAAGGTACAAAAGCTGGTGAAGAGTCTGGAGATTAGATCTGATGAGGAGCAGCTGAGGGAACTGGGATTGCTTGTGTGGAATAGAGACCTCATTGCTCTCTACAATTACCTGAAAGGAGCTTGAAGTGAGGTGGGGCTCGGTCTCATCTACTTAGGTGGTAGAAGAAGAGGAATCATAGAATCATAGAATGGTAAGGTTGGAAGGGACCTCAAGGATCATCCAGTTCCAACCCCCTGCCATAGGCAGGGACACCTCCCACTAGTACAGGTTACTCAAGGCCTTGTCCAACATGGCCTTGAACACCTTCAGGGAGGGACCATCCACACCTCCCTGGGCAACCTGTTCCAGTGCCTCACCACCCTCACTGTAAAGAACTTCCTCCTGACATCCAGTCTAAATCTCCCTTCTACCAGTTTAAACCCACTACCCCCTGTCCTATCATTGCAAGACCTTGTAAATAGTCCCTCCCCAGCCTTCCTGTAGGCCCCTGAACTTGTGCCAGGGGAAGTTTAGGTTGGATATGAGGAAAAATTCCTTTCCTGCAAGAGTGGTCAGGCATTTGAACAGACTATCCAGGGAGGTATTTGACTTACTGTTCCTGGAGGTATTCAAGAAATGTGTGGACATGGTACTTGGGAATGTGGTTTAATGGCCATGGTGGTATTAGGTTGATGGTTGAGCTTGATGATCATAAAGGTCTTTTCCAACCAAAATAATTCTATGATTTTATAAAAACATGTTTCTGAGCAGCTGAAGCCAACTGTACATTAGTCTTTCTTCTTTATTTTTGAATTTGAAGCAGCAAAGTTCTCAGTGAGTTGCCCCAGAAATTGTTCAGCCTGTGAACTTTTTTCCTGACTGAAATGTAATCTCATATTGTGTGTGAGATAGGGTGTGCTAGTGCTCCTTCAGCACTCATGCTTACAGGTGCTGTCCTTATAGAGGTGCTGTGACTGAAGGGCAATGTGCATCAGCACTGTCTCAGTGTATCAGCTTCTTTTGAGACCATCTGTCAGTATAAGAGTGGCAGGTTAGGAATTCTGTGTTCATGTTTTGTTTTTTTTCCCTTTGCATGCCAGTGAGCAGCCAGCTCATTACAAGCATTCTCCTGCTGCTGTGTGTGGGAATCAGAAACTCTTGAGATGCAATGCTCACAAGTGGGGTGTGTGGTGTCCACTGCTGTTGTTTTTGTATCTTGTCTGCTCTTACGTGCTTTATGATGTTCTTATTCCTTCAGAAATGGCCAAAGTTCTCTGCCTGGTAAAGAAAAACACTGGAATTACAATTGCCTTGTAGAACAGCTTTACAAGGCTCAGTCTTTGGGATACCTGACTAACCTTTTTGTCTTGGAATAATTGCAAAAGGAAAGTCAAATCCACATCAGTGTTGTTGGTCCTCTGTAACAGAGTGTTTGTTCTTCACCGGGTCCCAGAGTTGATGCTAATGAAGAATGTGGCCCATATGCAGGTTTCTTTCCCTTTCCCTCTGCATCCCAACCTCAGTGTTTGCTGGTGAAGGCAAACATATCTCTGCTGCAAAAGGCAGCGTGGAGCTCTTCCCCAGTGGAAGCAGCTGGTGCTTGTTTTCCAGAGCAGGAATGGTCAGGCAGATGCAAGAAGAGGTAAATCCCTTTTTCTTCTTTTCTATTTAGCACTGAGATCCTTTCACACTGTTTCTTGTCCTCTCCTACAGAAAGATTGCCACATCACTTTGTAGTTTCTTAAGTAGCCTACTCCTGTCACGTGGGTCTTGCTGCGGGCTCATCTATTCGGTTGTGTCATGTTAATTCCCTGCCTTGGTCTTATTTATCTGTCAAGGAACAGGGTCCAGATAACCTCTTCAAGACTGGCTTCTCCTCCTAAGAAGGTCCTAGATTAGATTAATTTGCCAGAGCTCCATAATAACCTTTGAGTAACATCAGTGTACTTTGAAAATGCAGCAGAAGACAGAAAATAAGACTTTATAGGAGAATATATATCTATAAAGTTCTCAAGGGCTTTCTAAACGCTCTTCTCAATTTTTAGGATTTGTTGGCTTTGTTGGTATCCTCTCCTTTGAATGTCATAAGGCATAGGCCAATATTTGCTGGAGTGATTGTGGAAGCATTGGTTGAAAAGGGTGTTTAAGTTCTACTGGTTTATTGAATAAGATGCAGAACGGGTTCCACTAGTGTGTCCCTCCTCTATGTCCATCAAAAATAACCAAAAAGTGGGCATTCCTCTGAAACATCCAGAAATCCCCTTACATGACACTGTGGGACATTGTCTAATTGGAACAGATGTGGAGGTTGCTTTGGGAGAGAGGGGTAAGGAAAGTCAACCATGAACCCTCTTTCTGGAGGGCAGAGAAAGAATGGGAGAATCGCTTGGATGTTTATGGACATGTTAGAAAGCAGAGCTGGGAGGTGAGGGAGGTGATGTGGTTTTTACTCCATGTGTCTGGACCCAAATTGAGACTTCTTTGCCTGTAAGGGTATTACCAGCTACAAATTGGGCATACAACCATCCATGTAATGCAGGACCAACTCTTTGTCTTCTCCACAGCAGTACCCACACAGAATCATGGTGTCATAGAATTATTTGTATCAGAAAAGACTTCCAAAATCATCGACTCCAACTGTTGAACTAACATCACCATGGCTGTTAAACCATGTTCCCAATTGCCCTGTTCACACATTTCCTGAACACCTCCAGGGCTGGTGACTCCACCACCTCCCTGGGCAGCCTGTTCCAATGCCTGAGCACTCTTGCAGTAAATGATTTTTTCTGGATGTCCAACCTAAACTACCCCTGGCACAATCTCAGGCCATTTCCTCTTGTTCTATCACCTGGTCCTAGGGAGAAGAAACCAACCTGCACCTCACTCTAACTTCTTTTCAGGAAGTTATAGAGAGCATTCCAGGCTAAATAACCTCAGGTCCCTCAGACACTCTTTACCAGACTTGTCCTCCAGACCCTTCACCAGGTGTTGTTCTCTGGACATGCTTCAGCATCTCAAGGTCTGTCTTGCAGTGAGGGGTCCAAAACTGAACATAGTTTTCAAGGTGTGGCCTCACCTGTGCTGCGCATAGTGGCACGATCCCTTCCCTGCTCCTGCTGGCCACACTGTTCCTAATCCAGGCTAGGGTGGTGTTGGCCACCTGAGCACAATGCTGGCTCATGTTCAGATGGCTGTCAACCAGCACCCCTAGGTCCTTTTCTGCCAGGCAGCTTTCTAGCCACTCTACCCCAAGCCTGGAATATTGCATGAGATTGTTATGACCCAAGTGCAGGATCTGGCACTTGGCTTTGTTAAACCTCATACATCTGGCCCCAGCCCGTTAATCCAACCTGTCCAGGTCTCTGCAGAGTCTTCCTACACCCCAGCAGATCAACAATCCCACCCAGCTTCATGTCATCTGCAAACTAACTGAGGGTGCACTCAGTCCCCTCATCCAGATTATTGCTAGAGGTGTTAAAGAGAACTGGCCCCAGTTCTGAGCCCTGTGGAACACCACTGGTGACATACAGCCTGTTGAGACCCACAACAATTACCCCAGAAAACAGGGGAAATAAGCTAGGGATAGCAATGTGACTTGGACCTCAATGTATCAGGTGGCTTATCCAGGTGAACTCTCCCATTTTTGGAGGCCGGGAAATACATCAACATATTAGAGGACAAAAAGAATGCCCACGGTGGCTTTTCAATCAGACTCAACAACACCTTTTGATCTTGCCCAGTTTCACAGTTTTTCATTAGGTCTTCCTCACTACTCAGCTGTTTACATGGGAAAAGGTCTCGTGTGTAGTTTAGAAGGAAGATGCTAGCAATGTGGTGGACTTGTAGATCTAATCAAATAAGATGTGCGTGAAAACCCTTTCCTTTCAGTGTCAAACTGTGTCAGCTTTGGTGAACAACATGAAAGGAACAAACTGCAGATCATGGGCTGACTGCAGCCATGTAGGCACCTTGGGAAGCAGAGAATGCTTGTGGGCACAGATTTCCTCTGCTCTGGAGAAATGGGACAGCCTAGGCTTAAGAAAGAGCTGTGGTGTCAGCCGTGACAGATGGAAGTGGATTCCTCGCTGTCCCTGTGACAGTAAACGTTAGGCTCACAGGGGCTGTGTGTGTAGAGAGCTTTGGTGGCTGACCCATTAGGTATGAAGGGATTGTGGAAGGGATAAGATGAATCACAGAATGGTGAGGACCTCACAAAAGGGACCTTCAGAAGTCATCTAATGCAACACCCCTGACAGAGCAGGTTTACCTAGATCAAGTTGCACAGGAACTTGTCCAGGAGGGCTTTGAAAGTCTTCAGAGAAGGAGACTCCACAGCCTCTCTGGGCAGCTTGTTCAAGGGCTCTGTTACTCTTCACAGTAAAGAAGTTTTTCCTTATGTTGAGGTGAAACCTCCTGTGTTCCAACTTGTGCCCACTGCAACTTGTCCTATCACTGGGCACCACTGAGAAGGGACATGCCACTTTGGGACACATGGTTTAGTGACTGTGCTGGCCTTAGCTTGATGGGTGGTCTTACTTATCTCAGAGGTCTTTTCCAAACAAAATGCTTCTATACCCCCTTCCTGGAAGTGTTCAAGGCTGGGTTGGACAGGGCCTTGAACAACCTGATCTAGTAGAAAGTGTCCCTGCCCACAGCAGTGGGGTTGGAACTAGGCAATCTTTAAGGTCCTATCCAACCCAAAGTGATTCTCTGACTCCTGCGTTTGCCTCTTTTAGATAGTTAGTTTTAGGGAAACTTTAGTTTTATCCTGGGACATCATCATTTTTAAGGCCTTTGGCTTGATCTACCACCAGAAGGTTTTGGCTAGCCAGAGATGTCATTATCAGTAAGGTGGCCTTTTCTGTGTGCTTGTTGAGTCTTCCTAAAACCACTTAGCCTTTCCTAATGTATCTATGAATCATAACTTCTCTTCCTGTCAATTGATTTTCATAATCAGTTTTCTGACCCCCTGGTGTGGAAGTCAGACTTTTTGTTTTCCCAGTTCTTCTTCATAGCTTTTTAAAATAAACAACCCCAAGTCTGTGACATCTTCTTGCTTATTGTTGTTCTCTCTATTTTTTTCTTTTCTTTCTGTTGTCCAGGAGATGGGCTGGTTGGCCTCTGCTCAGGACTTAATGATCTTAGAGGTCTTTTCCAACCAAAACAGTTCTGTGATTCTATATGTGAAAAAGACGTCGTTATATCAGATGTTTTCTTCCACCTCATCTTTACCAGGTAAATGATCTTAGAAAGGACAGTGGAGGTGGTTGAGAGATCTGAAGAACAGGTCTTGTGAGGAGTTGCTGAGGGAACTCTGATTGTGTAATCTGGAGAAAAGGAGGTTAAGGTGAGACCTTCTCACTCTCTCCCTGAAATTCCTTTGCAGTGTGGTGGGGTCAGTCTCTTCTCCCTAGTAACAAGTTATAGGATGAGAGAAAATGGCCTCAAATTGCACTGGGGGAGTTTTTATATTGGAGATTAGAGGAAAACTTCTTCCCTGAAAGGCTTCCAAAACCTTGAACAGGCTCCCCAGAGAGGTGGCTCAGTCCCTGCCTCTGAAGGTGTTTAAAAGACACAGAGATGTGATGTTGAGGGACGTGGTTTAGCACCAGCCTTGACAGGGTTAGATAACAGTTGGACTTGATGATCTTCAAGGTATTTGCCAATTAAAACAATTCTTTGTTTTTATAATCTTGGTTTCTCCTTGGAAACTGACTCACAGTAGTGCAGAAAGAAATTAAACAGACCCAGGTTGCATATACAGCAGTTCTCCTGAATCTTCTGAGGATGTTCAGGCATAGAGAGAAACAAGTGCCAGCCACATTTTGTCTGTTGATGTTCCTTCTTTCTTTGTTGATGTTATCTTTAGATACTAAATACAAAGGAAACAAATTCCTCTAGAAAAGTAGATCCTTCAAATAACAGTGAATTTGAGATTCTAATCTCAAACCAAGTTTTATACCTCTGAGGACTTCTGCCTGAGGAAAAAAGCTCAGGGAACTGTTGAGTATGGTTGAGAATGCACTGGGATTTCCCAAGGGTAGAAGAAAAAGTGGGTCAACCATGAGGACATCAGCTTTGGGCAAGTCACCAGCTGTCTGCAGGCTAAAAAATGGTGAGGCTGCAGATTAGAGAATGAAACAGTAGATTTACAGGGAGCAGAGGAAGCTTGAACATGTTCCCCTGAGCATGCTCCAACAAGGTGGGGAGAATTCCTTACAAAAATAGGAAAAAATTATTAGGGGAGGGCTATAGAGAGATGATTTAAGTGACTAAGAGTTGGCATGATAAAATGTTTTTATCAGGTTTGGCAAATGCCTTCAGTGTAACTACAAATCTGTGCTCTGCTCAGCAGTGGGATTGAAAACCCTATAGATTTTGGCCCACTTAGTCTTATTTAGTCTGATCTGGTGTGTCAGTGCAGCAAGTGGCAGTTCCCCACTTAAGCTAATTTTTATTAAATTTCAGGAAGGACTTGGCATTGTGACGTCTGCATGGCAAAGCTACAAATTGCATTGTTTTTTTCCCCTGCAAATTTCCTTGTCTTCAGAATTTGAATAGAAATGTGAATGACATCAAGCCGTGTGGCCCAAGTGACACCCTGGAGGGCAGGAATGCCATCCAGAGGCACCAGGACAGGCTGGTGAGGTGGGCCCACACTAGCCTCATGAAGTTCAACAATTCCAAGTGCAAGGTCTTGCACCTGGGTCAGGGCAATCCCAAGCACCAGTACAGGCTGTGTGAGGAGCAGCTTGAGAGCACTTTGAAGGAGAAGAACTTGGGGGTGAAAAACTCAACATGAGCCCACAGTGCGCACTTGCAGCCCAGAAGGCAATTGTGTGCTGGGCTGCATCAAAAGAAAGGCAATCATCAGGAGAGGTGACTCTCTTCTACTCTGCTCTTGTGAGACCTTACCTGGAGTACTGCATCCAAGAGCTAGGGCCCCCAACACGAGGACATGGAACTGTTGTAGTAGGTCCAGAGGAGGCCAAAAGATGATCAGAGGACTGGAGCAGCTTCCCTATGGGGACAGGCTGTGAAAATTTAGACTGTTCAGCCTAGAGAAGAGAAAATTCTGGGGAGACCTTATAGTAGCCTCAAGAAAACTGTTGGGGGGACTTTTTACAAGGGCCTTTAGTGATAGGATGAGGGGAAATGGTTGAAAGAGAGGAGATTTAGACTGGGTATTAGGAAGAAATTCTTTCCAGTGAGGATGGTGAGACACTGGAACTGGTTTCCCAGGGAGGTTGTGGATGCCCCTTCCTGGAGGTGTTTAAAGCCAGGCTGGATGTGGCCTTGAGCAACCTGGTCTAGTGGGAGGTGTCCCTGCTCCTGGCAGGGAGGGTGGAACTAGTGGGTGTTCAAGGGCCCTTTCAAGTCAAACCATTCTATGAAAATACCAAATCTCTATGTTCCTAACCACTGAGTGGTTTTTTGAGTTTAACTCTTAGAATCATACAGTGCTCAAGGTGTGGCCTCAGCAGCACAGCATTAATCTTGATGGTTATGGTGACTGCATCTAGCATCACATGATCCAACTGGGTGAGATGAGCTTTATTTTCTTTGGAATGGAGGTTTAAAATTATTTATTTCAACCTTTGGGCCTTTTAATAAATCAATCTCTTATGTAACAAGACCGTTGAACAACAGTTTGCCGTTTGACTGAGTTGGTTAGTCAAGGTAAAATTCTGTTCTCCAAGGTACTGCTGACCTCAGCTGTGAAAAGCAAATTGAAGTAGCAGTGTTGGAGAGGAGATGAACAGACTCTCCTGAAAAACACTCTGCAGGGAGGAGGGAGAAGACTTGGACCAACCTGCTCTAATGGAAAGTGTCTCTGCTTCTGGCAGGGGGCCTGGAACTAGATGATCTTTAAGATCACTTCCAATCTAAACCATTTTTTGATTCTGTGACTTGCCTAAGAGGGACACTTAGCATTACTGGTCCAGGGTGATGAGAGCATACCTCTGTGTGATGGTTGTGCCTCTGCTTAGTTCTTGCTTTTTTCAGATGTGTTTGTTCTGGCTACCAGCAGGCTACACAAGCTTTGCAAGTAGTGATCTAGATTGACTTTGCAGGTAGATGCACTTAAGCTGCAGTTCAGTGTGTATGGAAAGTGAACTAATTGTTCAGTGTGGATTCACCAGGGGAAGGCTGTGCTTGACCAAGCTGATAGTCTGGTGCAATGGCCTGGGTAGATGGGAAGAGGGCAGTGGATGTGGTCTGCTTTGTCTTCAAGGCTTTTGTAACTGTCTCCCATTACAACCTTACAGCCAAGCTTAAGATGCATGGATTGGACGATTGGTTGGTGAGATGGATTGGGAACTGGTTGAAGGATGGAGCTCAGAGATTCAGTGGGACAGAGTCCAGTTGGAGGCCTGTGGCTAGTTGTGTTCCCCAGTGGTCAGTACTGGGTCTATCCCAGTGTCTTACACCCTGTCAAGCTGCACTGCCATCCAGTGTGACCTGGACAGGCTGGAGAGCTGGGCAGGGAGAAACCCAATGAAATTCAGCAAGGGCAAGTGTAAAGTCCTACATCTGAGAAAGAACAGCACCATGGAGCAGTACAGGTTGGAGGCTGACCTGCTGGAGAGTAGCTCTGGGGAAGAGGACTTGGGAATCCTGGTGGACAGCAGAATGAGCATGGGATGGAAATGTGCCCTCGTGACCGAGAAGGCCAATGTCATCCTGGGCTGCACCAAGAAGAGTGTGGCAGGAAGGTCAAGAGAGGTTCTCCTCCACTTCTACTCTGCCCTAGTGAGACTACATCTGGAATACTGTGTCCGGTGCTAGGCTCCCCAGTTCAAGGACAGGAATGTGCTTGAGAGGGTACAGAAGAGGGCTGCAAAGATGCTGAGGTCATTGAAGCATCCCTCTTATGGGGAGAAACTGAGAGAATTTGGTCTTTTTAGTCTGGACAAGAGAAGACTGAGAGAGGATCTCATCAGTGCTTAGAAATACTGAAAGGGTGGCTGTCAGGATGGGACCAGTCTGGTGCTCAGTGACAGGGGGTAACAGGCACAAACTTGAAGTCAGGAATTTCCATCTAAACATGAGGAGGAACTTCTTTCATTTAAGGGTGGCAGAGCACTGGAACAGGTGGCCCAGAGAAGTGACGGAGTCTCCATCTCTGGAGATATTCCACACCCACCTGGATATGTTCTTGTGTGACCTTCTTTAGGTGATCCTGCTCTGACAGGGTTGTTGATCTCCAGAGGTGTCTTCCAACCCCTATTATTTTGTGATAACGTTTGGACATTATATTAGCAGAGTTTATGGTTGTGATATTAGAGGGATTTCCTGGTATTAGATTTACTTTTCCACTTGGACCAAAAACTGGAGGAGCAAGTCTGTCAGGGAGATTGGTTAGAAAGTAACAAATTTTCAAACTCTCCTCTACCCCAGGGTTTTAGCTTTTTGTTTTGTTTTGATAGTTGGAGAGGATTAGGATCATGAACTGCCAGTAGTGCAGATGTCCTTATCTGGTGTGTGTTTGAGAGCAAATTACCTGGAATTGTGCCAGGGGAGGTTTAGGTTGGACATGAGAAAAAATTTCTTTCCTGCAAGAGTGGTCAGGTGTTGGAACAGGCTGCCCAGGGAGGTGATGGAGTCACCATCCCTGGAGGTGTTCAAGAAATGTGTGGACATGGCACTTGGGGACATAGTTTAATGGCCATGGTGGTCTTAGGCTAACGGTTGTACTTGATCGTCTTGGAGGTGTTTTCCAACCTCAATAGTTCTCTGGCTCTGTGATTTGTTACCAGAATGGGCTGATCCCACAGGTAGGTTATTCTGGCACAGATCTCACTGAGGTATCTTGAGTGCTCTGTCATAACTGTGAATCCAGTCTCTGTCAGTGTGAAACCATGTGGGGAATTTTGTTTGCTTTGCCTAGGTTAGGTGGTCTGTTGTTTTTAAGTCAGTATACAGGCAACAAGGTAACCATAATAATGTTGCCACGGTGCATCTGTTAGCATATTTAATATATTTATGTATCTTCTGTTCATTGCAGCCTCATGCTAGCAGAAAATCCAGACCAATCCATCCTCATTGCAGTTTTTTTGGGGAATTTTGGTTGGTTGGTTTGTTTTTTGTAGTCATAGCTGCATCACTCCTTAATGCTCATAAACCTTTCAGAGGTGAAAAACAGTTCCCAAGGTCTTGCAGCCTCACCTTTAGGTGTTTTGGGTTTTCTTTACAGAAACGAAGTGCTGTGAATAGCAAATGCAGAATGTCTAAGGCTGATGGCCTTGCATGCCTATGAGAAGAATATGTCACAGAGGAGACTCGAAGCTGCATCTGGTAGGAGCTGAGCCTGCTCTCTCAGCAGGGTTTGCTACAGCAGAGGCAGGCAATGAAGGCAGATATGTGTCTTCAAGGAACAATTTGAACTCCTGCTGTCAGAACCTACCATAACAGTGTATGACTTGGGTTTAATTGCTGTTTGAAATTCAGCAGGATGTGTGAGGCATTCCAGGACTCAGAGGCTCTTAGTCCAGTCCACTGTAGGGTTTTCTGGGGGTTGGTTTTTTTTTTTTTTTAATCAGCTTGTTTCCTATACTGTCATGTGCATTTCTCTCCTGATACCAAAATGCCAGTACATGGAACAACTTATTTATACAAAGATGTTGAGGGGTGTGTGCGTGCTTATTTTGGTGTGAGGGATTTAATTTTTGTAATTGGTATTGTGTGTTGGAAGCAGATGTTTGTAAAACAGGGAGGGATGCTGAGTCTGTGCACGCTGCTGTTCACTGAGCCCATTTCTGCTGCTTAGTGGCACTTGGAAACTCCACTGCTTTTCTTACTTACTTCAGAGCACTCTCATTGCTATTTCATATCTTGACCTCTTATTCCCCACCCAATCTGTTTCATTTTGGCTTAATACCAAAAAGTTGCCGTTTGGAACAGCTTCAATTTGATTCATAGTCATAAAATCACAGAATTGTTTCAGTTGGAGATGACCTCTAAGATCATCGAGTCCAACCATCAACCTAAGGCCACCTTCACCATTAAACCATGTCCTGAAGCACCTTCAGTTTGATGTATCTTGACATTCTATGATCTGTGTTTTAAAGCTGAAAGTGATGCATGTCTGTCAACATTCAGATTCATGGTCACCCTTCGAATGGGAGCTAGAGAGAGGTACAAACCTCCCATCTCGTCTCTGGTTCCCCTTAACACCACTTAACATTTAACATGCACAAATGATCTTTCTGCTGTGTGAGGGGAATCCTATATTTGCAGAATTGTTTTGGTTGGAAAAGACCTCTAAAATCATCAAGTCCAACCCTAAGACCACCATGGCCATTAAACCATGTCCACAAGTGCCCTGTCCACACATTTCTTGAATACCTTCAGGGATGGTGACTCCACCACCTCCCTGGGCAGCCTGTTCCAATGCCTGACCACTCTTGCAGGTAAGAAATGTTTTCTGATATCCAACCTAAACCTCCCCTGGCACAATTTCAGGCCATTTCCTCTCATTCTATCACCTGATACTAGGGAGAAGAGACCAACTCCCCACTTGAAGACAGTATTGCCTTACCTCCCCCTCACTAACTATCCTTCACGACCTCACTTTTGTAGCTACGTTAGCAAATCCAGCTCTAGACAAAGAATAGTGACACTATTTTATTGCTTTAGATGGAATTATAATAAAATTTAAGCTAAAAGCCTCATTTAAATGCAGTTATGTTTTCTATACAGAGGTAACTTCATCCTGTTTGAGTTCTGTCTGGAGCCATAATTAAATTGGCTTTTGGTTTGGCTGCGTCACTGGCAGTACCAGAACATATCCATAAACCTACTACTGTAATTCCATATTACCCAATTTCTGTTGTTCTTGATAGTGCCCAGGAGGAATTTATTTGGTGTCAAAGCCAGTGAAGATGTATGGGACACCTTTAAATAACAAACTTGTTGGCTTTGTAAACATGTATTATGGAATTTGTACACCATGCATTATGAAATAGCAGAATTGTATTGGTTGGAAAAGACCTCTAAGGTAATTGAATCTATTCCTGGTGCCTATTGCAGTCTTTGTGAACCCTTTCAGTGAAGAAAGAGTTCTTCTAATATCCAACCTAAACCTTCCCTGGTGGAAATTGAGGCCATTTCTTCTCATTCTATCACCTGATATTAGGGAGAAGAGACCAACCCCCACCTCACTGCAACCTCCTTTCAGGGAGCTGTAGAGAGCAGTGGTGTCTCTTCTCAGCCTCCACTTCTCCAGGCTGAGGGAACCCCAGTTCCTCAGCTGTTCCTCATAAGTTCTATTCTCCAGACCCTTCACAAGTTTTGTTACCTTTCTCCAACACCTCGATGTCTTTTTTTTGTAGTGAGTGGCCCAAAATTCAGTATTCCAGGTCACAGACATGTCCTGACAGGTGCTGAGTACAGGGGTCAGATGTGGCCTGATGAGTGCTGAGTACAAGGGACAATAGCTTCCCCGGTCCGATTGGTTACACTGTTCATGATCCAGGCAAGGATGCTGTTGGCCTTCTTGGGCCATGTGGGCACAGGCTGGCTCATCTTGAACCAACTGTTGATCATTGATCAATAAAGTGCACTGATGCACCAGGGTAAGCAATTCTACCTTGCCTAGCTCTGCATGCATGTGAGTTTGAACTCTGTCCCCTAAAATTATTCCTTGGGATGACTTTCCACCACCAGTCACTAGACTGACACTTTATGATATGCCAGCATCACTAACACATATGTTTTTCAGGCAGTAGACTCATAGAATCAGAGAATGGTTTGCCTTGGAAGAGACCTCCAAAGATTGTATAGTCCATCTGCCTCTGCAGTCAACAGGGACATCCTCAACTGTATCAGGTTCCCCAGAGTGCTGTTGAACCTCACTTTGAATATCTCCAGGGATGAGGCCTCAGCTACCTCCCTGGGCAACCTGTTCCAGTGTTCCACCACCCTCATGGTAAAGAACTTGTTCCTAACATCCAATCTAAATCTGCTCTTCTTTAGTTTGAAGCCACTGCCCCTCACCCTATGACTGCAGGCCTTTGTAAACAGTCTCCATCCTTCTTGCAGGCCCCCTTCAGATAATGGAAGTCATTTTTAGATCTCCCTGGGGCCTTCTCCAGCATGAACAACCCCAGCTCCCTCAGCCTTTGTAGCAGAGGTACTCCAACCTCCGATCGCTTTTGTGGCCCTCGTTTGGACCCACTCCATCATATCCATGTCCTTCCTATATGTTGGATGTTTTTATTGAAAGGGGGAAACTGTGCATGGCTAACTTTCTCTGGAAAACTCTGAAACTTCCTTCTGTGGGCCTTTGTTGGTACTTCCACCCTATGTCACAGATCTCCAGCTGCCTTTTTATCCCCTGCAATCCAGAACCTTTGTTGTGCTGTACTCATCTTCATGAACTGATGCCAGTAGACCTTCAAGAATAGAGAGGAGATACCTGCCTCTGTATCTGTTGATGTTGGGGTGGTTATATTTTTGTAATGTTAGGGTCCCTTCCAATTTGTGATTCTGTGTGACTTTGCCTTAAATAACAGAAGAAAACCCAGCCTTAGAAGAGACTGATGCAGAGATTCTCTCTTCTGTCCAGGCTGCAGTGATGTGCAGGGTGGCTGAGTGCATAGCAGGCCCAGGGATGTGATTGTCCCCCTGTACTCAGCACTGGTGAGGCCACACCTTGAGACTGGGTTCAGTTTTGGGCCCTCACTCCAAGAAAGTCCAAGAGGTGCTGCAACATAACCAGAGATGGGCAACAAAACTGGTGAAGGGTCTGGAGAATGGGTCTGCTGAGAAATGGCTGAAAGAGCTGGGATTGTTTAGCCTGGAGAAAAGGAGGCTAAGGGGAGACTTTACTTTCTACAACTGCCTGAAAGGAGCTTGGAGCAAAGTGGGTGTTGGTCTTTTCTTCCTAATAGCAAGTGGTAGTAGGAAAGAAAAGGACCTTAAGTTGTGCCAGGGGAGGTTTAGGTTGGGTGAAGCTTCTTCACTGAAAGAATTCACAAACACTGAACTATCACCCCAGGGAGGCGGTGAATCCTCATTCCTGGAGGTGTTTAAAAGCCATGTACATATGGTGCTGTGGGACCTGCTTTAGCCCCCAGACTTAGTAGATTTAGAGAATGGTTGGACTCAATGATCTCAAAACTCTTACCCAACCAAAATGATTCTTTTGTTCTATCACTATCTATAGAGACCAAGGGCAGCTTAGGGATGGTCAGTTCAGATGTTCCAGTGAGCGTAATGGAGCCTGGGAGTGACAGTAGATTTGCTCATTAAAAAGAAGCAACACATAGGTTGTGCTGCCAAACACAGCATGGACTTTCTCATTAGAGAGCTGTCCGGTTTCTTATTTCCAAACCTGGTGACTGAAAGGGCTGCTACCCCATACAGCTGTGGGGCTCTTTCTGTCAGAACTTGGAGCGTTTTGCAGCACAATTCTTCTGAATTTCTTTGGTATTCAGTTCTTTCTTTCTCTTCTGTCATTTTGATTGTACTTCAGCACTATGTATGAACATAGCAACCTTCTTACCATGTTAGTCTGCCTTTTTTTTTTTTTTTTTTTTTTTTTTTATGTAGTTCTGTACCTAGAGTGAAAAGATCTTTTGTGAAGGTCTTTTGAGAAGATCTCTTTGAGATCTTTTGTTCATGTTTTGTTTGATCAGCCTCTGTCTTGAACTTTTGACTTACTTCTGTCTGCTGCTTCCTTGTGCATTCTTCATGCTGGTCTCTTCCTATCCTTCTTTCTCAGTCCTTTTATTGCTAGCAAATGAGCTATTTTCTCAACTTGAGCTCATAATTTGCTTCTGACTATTTACGCCTTTTGGGGGGGTGCTCAAGGAGTGTGATGGTTGAGTGACCAACTCTAGTGTCATTTGGTTTTTTTAATTTTGTTTCTAATTTGGTATTCCTATTGTTAATCTTCCTTAAGTCTGCAGTCAGAGTGCTGCAGTAACACCCATTTTTAGGAAAAAAAATATTAGGAGGGAAGGACAATAGAACTGCCAAGAAAGCTTAATAAAAGACCATGCTTAATGAAAGATCTGGCCTACTTCTAAAGCCAGAAAAATATCTTAGAGTAAGGGATGAAATGCTTTAGGAAGATCTTTTATTAGTCCTGTTTCAATTAATTTTCTTCCAGGAAAGTGGAGTTAATGTGTATCCGAAAGCCATTTTGCTAGAAGAATTATAACAAAACAACCTCAAACCAAAATTAATTTCAGCATAGGCTTTCTGGAGCTCCCCATAAAAGCAAGAAAAAGGGGCATGAGGTACAATGCAGGCACTGTAGGAAAGAGATATCTCTCCATATTTTAATTTGGTCATTTTTAGCACTCTGTACGCTATGAAGAGGACTAATTTATACATAGCTGAAGCCCTTTCTAACCATCCCCATCTTCTTTGCTTGGCTGTTCATCACAGTGATATTGTCTGTAATCCTGGCTCTCTAGAGCCCCTTCCACCCTATTTCAGATGCTTTTAGGCTTATCAGATGCAATACCAGGCAAACCTTTCTGATTTGTGTTGGATGTCATCCAACAAAAACCATAAAAAACCTGCCTATGCAGCAGCTGCTTTATGAAAAGCAAGACCTTTTTGCTTGGTTACAGTAACAGCCCTTGCAGCATTTGGTCATTAGATTCTCTTTCACTTGTTGGCTGTCAGGCCCAAGAGCACTGGACTCCTGCATGGTGTCGCTGGTAATCATCCTTACCCTTTTAGTTTGTGCTGCTGATTTGAAGCATAATCTGCCAAGTCAGTGTATGGAGTGAGCTCAGGTGTCTGCAACGTGAGTTCCCCTCCTTTCCCAAGAGGCTGGTTCTGATTTAGTCATAAGCAAACCTGCGGAATCATAACACGCACCTCTGCCATGACCTGTACTAACTTTGTCATTCCTTCTCCCACCCCTCTTTTTTTTCCCCCTCCTCAGATAAATGGCTCGTTTAAATTGGGAGCTACTGAAGTATTCCCTGGCTGGCAAATGCAGTGCCTAGCAGCGGTCATCAAGGACGAACCAAACATGAGTGGAGGAGGGGAGCAGGTTGACATTCTTCCGGCCAATTATGTGGTCAAAGATCGCTGGAAAGTGGTGAGTATCTCTGGCTTTCTGCCTCTTTCAGTGCTCCAAACAGATCTCTTCCTCCTGTAATAGGATACAAACTTGTCTAGTTAATCCTGGCTTCCAACAGGCAACAGTGGAGTGGTGTGGTTTGATATGATCATAGAATGGTTTGGATTGGAAGGGACCTTAAAGATCATCTAGTTCCAACCCCCTTGCCATGGCCAGGGACACCTTTCATTAGACCATGTTGCTCAAGGCCTTGTTCAACCTGGTCTTGAACACCTCCACGGAGGAGACATGCACAACTTCTCTGGGCATCCTGTTCCAGTGTCTCACTACCCTCACTGGAAAGAATTTCATCCTAATCTCCAGTCTAATTCTCCTCTCTTCCAACTTCAGTCTGTTGTCCCTGCTCCTATCACTACAAGTCCTTGTCAAAGTCCCTCCCGATCTTTCTTGCAGGCAATGAGACAGTGAGAGAAGATGGTTAATATTGCTCAAGAGTATTTTAGGCTGTCTGGTATTTTGGGGAGACTAATCTTGCCAAAGATTTTTAAGTAGGATTGAACCGTTGCAGCAGGCTGAGTCATCTTTTAGTAAGAAATTTAGATTTCAAATTACTGTGGCAAATACTACTACAGACATGGCTATAAATAATATACATTACAATAAAATAATTTACAAGCAATCCAGCTGGTGGCCAATCACAAGCAGTGTTCCCCAGGGCTCAGCGCAGGGCCTGGTCCTGTTAAACATCTTTATCAGTGATTTAGACAAGAGGATTGAATGCACCCTTGGTAAGTTTGTAGATGACATGAAATTAAATGAGGGTGTTGATCTGTTCAAGGGTAGGAAAGGTCTGCAGAGAGATGTGACAGACCCATTGTATGAAGTTTAACAAAGCAGAGTGCCAGGTCCTGCACTTGAGTCACAGCAACCCCATGCAGTGTTCCAGGCTTGGGGTGGAATGGCTGAAAAGCTGCCTGGCAGAAAAGGGCCTGGATGGAGGTGCTGGTCGACAGCTGGTTGAATGGGAGCCAGCAGTGTACCCAGGTAGCCAAGAAGGCCACCAGCATCCTGGCCTGGATCAGGAATGGCATGACCTGCAGAGGAGGGAAGTGATCATACCCCTGTGCTCAGCACTGGGGAGGCCACAACTTGAATACTGGGTTCATTTCTGGTCATTGCAGTATAGAAGGACATTGAGGTGCTGGAGCACATCCAGAAAAGGGCAGTGAAGCTGACAGGGGTTTTGGAGAGCATGTCTTATGAAGAGAGGCTGAGGAAGCTGGGTTCGTTGGCTTGAAGGAGACTGAGAAGAGACCATATTGATCTCTACAGCTACCTAAAAGGAGGTTGTAGTGAGGTTGGTGCTGGCCTCTTCTCTGAAATAATTAACGACAGAACAAGAAGAAATGGGCTTAGACTGCACCACAGGAAGTTTAGACTGGGTATTAGGAAGAATTTCCTGATGGAAGGAGTGATCAGAGATTGGAACAGGCTGCTCTGTAGATGGAGGTGTTCAGAGAATGAGTAAATGTGGCATTTCAGGATGTGGTCCAGTGGTCCTGGAGGTTTTGGGTATAAGGCTGGACTTGATAACCTTAGAGGTCTTTTCCAACCAAAACAATTCTATGATTCCATGAAGTGAAGGGGTGGTGAGGGAATTAACCCTCAGTTAAAGAAACTAGGATATAACATGTAAACCAATTGTGTGCCTTTTATACTTAAAATGCTGTTTGTGCGTTTGCTTTCTGGCCTGAAAAGCTTTGGTTTTTAAAAGCTGGGAACAAAATTAAATCCTGTATGTGCATTGTGAACCTCAGCCCTAAGGAAGCTCAGAGAAGGTTCTTTAGGAATGCTGAAGGACTGAGGTGAGGCAAACTCTCACCAAAGTGGCTGGAATGATTAGAAATTACGTCTTTGTGCTGATCAGTTTGGTCATACAGTGACTCTTCAAGCAGGTGAGATGATTACCTGGTATGTGGCAGAGAGAGAAGAGTGGAATGAGATAAGACCAGAGGGTAAGAGGAGAAAAATACTCAAGTTCCAACAGTGTCCTTTGTGGCTGTCTTCTTGGTGGTGGGTCCACACTGCCAGTTCCTGGTGCTGCCTTTTATTCCTAAATTCCCCTTGACTGCCCACCTATGGGTGGTTGGTAGAGGTGATCCCAGAGCAGGGTACAAATATGTTGGGATCCCAGCTTAGCTGAGTTGTTCCTGGGGAGCCTGGGCACAGCATTGTAGTGGTCACAAAACAGCAAGAGCCCCAAATGTTCAGGTGACTGCTGCTTCATCTTTGTCCAGGCAGAGTCAGTTGTGAAATTGGCAGCAGCTGCCTTGAGTTGGCACAGGTGTAGGCACTCAAGCAATGTCTGAACCTCAGTGTCTTATTCCAGAAGCAGACTTGTCCTGGTTGCTTTAATACAAAGAAAGTGGAACAGAGAAGCAGTCTGTGTGAGACAAACTTCCATGGCAGTGCAGCTTCCACAATGTGCCCTTGTGCCCTTTTGGGTTACCAGAAAGAGTACCAGCAGTGTCTGAATTGTTAAATTCACAGCAGCAATGTCACCAGTTTGAGCTACAAGTGATTTGGACTTGGAGAAGTACTTGGGGGTGTCAGTTGATGAAAAACTCAACATGAGCCAGCAACATGTGCTGGCAGCCCAGAAGGCAACTGTGTGCTGAGCTGCATCAAACGCAGTGTGACCAACAGGACAACTGAGGTCATTCTCCCCCTCTACTCTGCTCTCCTGAGACTCTGCCTGGAGTACTGCATCCAGTTCTGGTGCCCCCAACACAAGGAGGACTTGGAACTGCTGGAGTGGATCCAAAGTAGTCTATGAAGATGATCAGAGGGCTGAAGCACCTCCCCTATGGGGACAGGCAGTGAAAGTTAGGGTTGTTCAATCTGGAGAACAGGAGGCTCCAGGAAGACCTTATAGCAGGCTTCCCCTATCTGACAGGGACCTACAAGAAAGCTGGGGAGGGACTTTTTACAGGGGTTTGTAGTTAGAGGATGAAGGGGAATGGCTTTGATCCGGAAGAGGGGAGATTTAGACTGGATATTAGAAAGAAATTCTTTGGAGTCAGGGTGGTGAGACACTGGAACAGGTTGCCCAAGGAGGTTGTAGATGTCCCCCCCTCCCTGGAGATGTTTAAAGCCAGGTGGGGTGGGGCCTTGAGCAACCTGATCTAGTGGAAGGCGTTAGAAGTAGATGATCTTTAAGATCCCTTCCATCCCAAAGCATTCTATGATTTGTAGTAATAGCACTAAGTAATTTCTCTGTGCTGACTAGCTATGATCCAGACCCAGCTATGATCTGCTGTGGGCTGTGAAGGGCAGAGAACTAAAAAGAGACACAGGATTCTGAACTCACTGCAGTTCCAGGCTGTGTGGATAGATTATTTTCAGCAGCCCCCTTCAGACAATGTATTATCCTTTCAGTAGATTTACCTCAAGCTCAGATCTCTTTTTTACCCTGGAAAGTTCCACCTCGCTCTGTTCTTGTGACTTCCATAGTGCCTGCCTGTCTTCAGCCTAGCACTCTGCTCCTGCCTTCTCCACAGCCTTCACTTCTCAGCCTATTTATATAATGAAGCAAACTGCTCTTCATTCTCTGTGCTTCCTGAGAGCAGATGGAGAATTGCAATTTTCTCTGTGATTAGATACCAAAATGGAGGCAACCCCTCTTCCCCTCCTGGAGCTTTCTGGCGCAGCTGAAGGAAAGTCTTGCTGTGCTCTTACAGCTCATATCCTTGTTCTGGCAAAATGATACATCTGCAGGTTAACTGACCTATAGGACTTGAAACATGCTCTGTGCTTCTGGACTTCTCAGGAAACACTGCTTGCAGCTTTTATGGAATCATAGAATCAGTAAAGTTGGAAAAGACCTCTAAGATCATCCAGTTTAACCCAACACTCCATTGACCACTACACTGTGTCCCAGAGTGCCACATCTCTTTTTTGAACACCACCAGGGATGGTGACTCCACCACCTCCCTGGGCAGCCTGTTCCAAGACCTGGCCACTCTTTCAGTCAGGAAGTTCTCCCTAATATCCAATATAGACCTCCTCTGGTGCAGCTTGAGGCTGTTTCCTCTTGTCCTGTTGTTAGTCACTAGGGAGAAGAGGCCACCACCAGCTTCCCTGCAACCTCCTAGCTGACTCTACTTGCACAAACGAAGATTTCTTCATTGATGCATGTTCTTTGCAAAGCTGAATTTAGCCCCTCCTGATGCTAAGCCGTTGAATGAGAGAAGCATAGAATTGTTTTGGTTGGAAAAGACCCTTGAGATAATCGAGTCCAGACATTCTCGTAACTCTGCAAAGGCTGATGCTAAACCACATCCCTCAGCACCACATCTCTGCATCTTTGAAACACTTCCAGGGATGGGGATTCAACCACCTTCCTGAATCTCACCCATAGCATGCAAGCCAGGCCAACCAAGCTTTGCTGGGAGTGATGGATCCTGCTTAAGCAGGTGTGTGGCATATTTATGATGCTGGGGCTCAGCTGCCAGAAGATTTTCTGTGTGTAGTTCGTCCTCCCATTGTGACTGTCTTTGGCTGGGCATCTGGTTGAACCTTTGTGGTTCTTAGTTCTGGCATACTTCCAGTATTGAACCAGTCTCTAATTTTAGATCACTGTGATGTATTCCTTAAATTCCTTTTCTCCTCTCCTTCTGTATGCTGCCTGACAAACTTTTGACAAATGAAGATGTTAGTTCTCTGCAGTTAGCCTGTCCAGACTTCATTTTCCTGTCACTTCAAGTCAGTAAATTTTGGCTGGCTGTCAGCAAGGATATTTTAGTGTTGGGTTTTTGATGGGCTTTTTTGTGGTTGGTTTTTGTTTTTGTTTTTTTTTTTAAAGAAAAAGGATTCTGCTTTTTATCAAAACATTTGCACTTGAAATATACTTTAAAGTCGTGGTTCTTTACTTGCAGATATTTTTGATGCTTTGAATGGGTGGAATTTGGATGGTACTGGGAACCACATGATTAATTGCTGTCACCCCAGAGGGTGACTTCATCTACACATGTTCTAAATGATATGGACTGCTTTGTTCAGGAAGGGGAACAAAGTCAAATAGAACTTGTCCTTGCTTTGAGCTAGGTATAGATGTTAGGGCTTAATGGATGTGTGGATCTATTTCACCTGAGTGCTTTGTACCAGGCATTCAAAACAGACTTCTGAGCAAGACAGAGTTAGAATCATAGAATCATAGAATGGTAAGGT
>VWZE01011827.1:8013-47377 GCA_013396675.1 Eubucco bourcierii
CTGGAATGGGCTACCCAGGGAGGTGGTGGAGTCAACATCCCTGGAGGTGTTCAAGGCGGGTTTGGACGTGGCACTTGGTGCCATGGTCTAGTCTTGAGGTCTGTGGTGATGGGTTGGACTTGATGATCTTTGAGGTCTCTTCCAACCTTGGTGATACTGTGATACTATGATATGAATAATTTGGAAAAAGGCAATTCATCATGCTATGGTAGTTAGAGTAGTGATGGATGATTGCATATTCAGTCATGATGGAACTGTTTAAGGAAAACATATTAAATCTTCAAGTTAGAAGGTACACATTTTAGAAGAGCACTCTTTTTATCCTTCTCCCTTAAATGGTATGTGGTTGAAGAAATTCTTATTAGATGACACAAAATGTTTTATAAAGAAGATAGTCCCTTACTAGTTTCTGAAGCTTAGAAAACAAGCAATCCAAACCCAGGTTCTGTTTCTGGCGTAATTGTTGTTTTCTGGGTTTGGGTATTTTTTGTTTGTTTGTTTGTTTTCTTTCTTCTTTTTTTGTACGATATTGATAGGTAGAATTTCGATCTTCTGGTATAGTTGGATTTCTAATCACTCGTGAAAAATAGGACTCTCCACAGTCTTTCAGGAAATACTGATATCTTTTTGGCTTCATTGTGTCTGCATGTGCTGTACCCTTGCTGCTTGCTCAGAGCTGTTACTGTGCAGTCTGCAGTAAAACCTGTAGGAAGAATCTGTTAGCCACTGTCTATAGAGGCATTCAATATTGTTTCATTGAAATATTTCTTCTCAGATAGATGAAATATGGCTAATGGTATTGTGAGGCTGCTCTGTGTCATCTGTGACAATGTGGGGAGGTCCCTGTTGACTAGAAAATGGTAAATGCTGGAAAAAAGGTAAGAGAAAGAATTTGGGGAAGTACAGGCTGATCAGCTTCACTTCAGTCCTGATAGGACTATGAAGCAAGCTCTCATGGAAAACTTGTTTAGCTACACAGAAACAAGAAATGTTTAGAACAGCCAGTGTGGCTTTAGCAGAGGCAGATTATATCTAATGAAACTGATTGATGAAGTGACCATTGCCTTTCAATTCGGCTTTGGAAAAGTTTAGAACACTGTTTCACATGGTATCCTTGTATCCAGATTTGGGCTTTCTGAATAGGGTAGGTGGGAGAAAAGCTGGGTGGGTGATCATTGTGGAAAGCTAATAGACCTAAAACATGTACTGGCTTGCCTCACCCTTCTGCTGGTGGAGGAAACAAGGGCAGGAGGAAAACAAAGGCTTGGGCTGTTATGTCCCCTCTCAAAGTGATAAACCAATACCCACAGGTGTTTATACACTTGTGAGTGTCTTGCCCAAATAAGGGTAAGCAAGCCCTGGTCTCACCTAATATAGTCAGTTTTGCAAATGCCATTCTGATTGGTGAATCTCTGTGGCCTAAGGAGCCATTACATTCAGGCAAATAATATAAATTGAGCTAAGTTGCAAGCAGTTGTGCTGCTTCTGCCTCACTGCTCTGCTTCAGTGTGTGCTGCTCTGGGCTCTGCTCACGCTGTGCTCTACTCTACCTCACTGCTCTTGGCTTGGACAACATGTTCTGCTCTGCCTCGTGCTTCAGACCAGCTTAGCCTTGATGTTTTGGGCTTGAACTACTTTGAAAATTAAGTGCTTCAAGTTTACCAGGAGAAGGCATTAAGTGACTCACAACATGAGTAGTGCCACCGGCGTTGTGCTCTCTGCACATCTACAAGAGATCCTTCAAACCTCCATGCCAAGAGGAGCCAGGATCAGGTCAGAGATCATCTACCTCTTTCCCAGCACCCTGCTAGAGCCTGGGAAGATTGAGAAGCCTCTCAAGAACTATCAAGACACTGAACAGTTCCAACACTGCTGCAAAGGTGCCAGGAACTAACTCTGAAGTCTACTCCACTATCGTGAGTAGAACAGACTTGCCCTAGGGCTACAGGTTGCCTATTTACAAGTGGGGCAAAGCCATTTTGTGGCTAAACCTTTTCCGATTTTCTGATTCTCCTAAACTGAGTTGCCCATAGACAACTTTTTTCCCAACCAAATTTGAACCCAAATTTAACTAATTTGAATATAGTTTGTGGTTGGGGGTTTTGGAACTAAAATAACTACATATTTTATAATTCCTACCTTATTAATTGCCCCAACTAATTCAGTGATGAGCATTAAAGGATTAACTGTTTACATTTTAATTGGTAGCTGATTATTCAGAAGACAGCTCTGATGACAATGAAGAGCTTGTATAGTGGGTGGAAACTCACTTTCATCACGATCATGATGGTGTAAAATTAAGAGGGTAATTGTATCAATTGATGATCTGAATGCCATTCATGAGGATCTTAAACTAGATAGAACTGGAAGAAATGTCATGGAATTTAATAAATATATAGGTAAAGTCCTATATATTTATGTTGAGAACAACTCCAGACTGAAGTGCAGATTGAGTAAGAAGAAAACAAATTTTCCAAAATGGACTCGTGTATCTTAGTGGCTGATGAGCTGAACATGAATCAGCTGCATGCCCTCACAGTAAAGAAGACTAGCCTCAGACTGAGCAAAGTATAGCCAGAAAGATCACTGAAGCAATTTTCCCACTCTGCGCAGTACTTGTGAGGCCCCATCTGGGACAAAGTCCATCTTTTGGGGTTCCAGTACAAGAGATAGTCTAACAAGGTAAAGAAAGACCTGTAGAGGGTCACTCAGCTGATTAAGGGGATGGAACTGAAAATGAATGAAAAGAGCTTTGTTTGTTTAACCCAGAGAAGAAGAAAAGGCTAAAGAGAGAATCCAACAAGAGCACACTTGCAACTCGGGTGCAGCTAGAGGGAGGTTACAGAGAAGACAAGGTCAGTGTTTTCTCAGAAGGTTACAGAAAAAAAGGACGAGAGACAAATCAATAAGATGTCACAACTTACAACAAGGGAAAATTCAATTGAATGTGAAGAAAAAAAGTTTTCACAAGGAAACTGGTTAAGCACTGGAACAGTATCTGAGAGAGGCTGCAAGTTTTCCATCCTTAGGGATTTTCAATCTTTGGGGATTTTCACTTGTGTGAAAAAGGTCCTGAATAACCTGGTCTAACCTAGAAGTTAGCCCTCATTAGTGATGATAGTTAGAATCATAGAATGGTAAGGTTGGAAGGGACCTCAAGGATCATCCAGTTCTAACCCCCTGCCATAGGCAGGCACACCTCCCACTAGTACAGGTTACTCAAGGCCTCATCCAATCTGGCCTTGAACACCTCCAGGGAGGGAGCAGCCACAACCTCCCTGGGCAACCTGTTCCAGTGCCTCACCACCCTCACTGGAAAGAACTTCCTCCTAACATCTAGTCTAAATCTCCCCTCTGCCAGTTTAAACCTATTGCCCATTGTTCAACATTGTTGAACAATGCTGAAATGTCACTTCCAGTATAAATCAGGCTATGATTCTATAACTTCACAAAAAACCAAACTTTCTTACTTATTTCATTTTACTAAAAAGAGAAGTATCTAAATGTATAACTCTAGAATTATAGTTTCTAGAACCAATATTAATTTCAGTTTGCTATTTTTATTCTCAAGGGATTTAGGAAAGAAAAGGAAAGGGAAAAAATACGTTCATTACACATATTTACAACCATCTGTATAGCTATGAACTTATTAAATAATCTAGAGTTTCCTCACAAATTTTCAAGATGAAACATATTTAACAAAAAAAACCCCTGTGAATTAATGCCCAGCTTTGTGCACTGACAAAGCTACACATATAAAGTGTGCTAAGGTTACAGGTGAAAACATTACACATGAAATACTCAATCTTCAGAACACAAAATGTTATAAATAAAAGCAAGACAGTATAGTCTATAAAGACCTATGCAACAATAAGTTTTTTTTTAAATTGACATGCATAATTGCTTATGTGCAACTTATTAATATTAATATTACTTTCAGTTGAGATAAGTGTATTATTAAAGATTTTTTTTTTCAGATGAATGTGGTTGCTGTTTAATAAGAACATAATAAGAACAACTGTAAAATCCTAGTGAATATGAATAGAAAATAGTGTGCTGTGTTGGAAAGCAGAAGGGATTACTTGCTCCAGTTTTTATTGGCTTACGATTCAAATGACTGTTTGTTGAGAGCAGTATCCTGTGCCTGATATTTTTATTTGGAGATCTAGATGAATTAATATCCAAATAGAATGACTGCTTCCAAAAAAATCTTGGTGTCCTTTTATAATACTTGGACAGCCTCTGAGTTTGAAAGCTTGGATTTGGGTTGGACTTGATGATCTTTGAGGTCTCTTCCAACCTTGGTGATACTGTGTGATTACATGTGTCATAGTGAAAAACCCACCAGAATTTTCAAACCGAGTTCCTCCTGGGCTTCAGATAATAACCTGAGTTTCTGAACAAAACCTATCAAGGCTTCAAAACAAGAAATCACAACATTTTCCTATCAATGACTTGATTTAATGCACTGTAATAATTTGGTTCTTTGCCATTGTCTTCATTAGGCTCATTATTATAACCCAAAAGGTTTCTACCATTAGCAAGACAAAAAAAAAAAAAAAAAAAAAAAAAAAAAAAATTTTTTTTANAAAAAAAAAGCTTTTCTTTAACTGTGATGTAATGTTTTTTATGGCACCAGCTCTCATTCTTTTCCCAAGAAGTATTTTTCTGGGGGGTCTGACACAGAAAGTGTGCCATTGGAAGACTACACTACACAAATATCATAGAAAGCACCAGGAGAGAGGCTTTATATAAAAATATCTCTTTTTTCTGAGCCATGAAGTTATTTGTTAATAGCACTGCACTGTCAAAGTTTGTATTGTGCTCACATTGGCAATGGAAGTCTCATTCTCATTAAACCAATAAAAATTGATTACATACATGTGAAATCTATAGATTAGGGGCAGGATTCTTGCATCCTTTACAAGGGAAGTGTCATGATTTACCTTCTGCAGGGGTGTTTATGAGAACCTGTATGTAAACCCACAGAACTCCTTATAGTCCCTTTCAGTAAAGACCATACAAACAGTACAGTTTTCTTTAAAACACAACTGTAGGATTAATGTTAAGAGTGGAAAAAACAATTTATTTTTCTTAATCAGTGTCAACTGAAGGTTGGCAACAGACATTAGTGACTTTGATTGAGGGGCAAAACATAGTAGATATTTACATTTAATACTAATAATACACCTTTAAGCTACATAAGTCCAAGCAATTTGGAATTGAAGGTTACAAGGAAAGGTACGGTGCCAGATCTGTTATTGGAGGCCCATATATTCTAATGGACCAGCTAAATATAAAATCAAAAGTCAGTTTTTCAAAAGCAAATATTTTTGTGAATTTGGTAGAAAATGTAGGAAAAGTGGTTCATGGTAGTATAGCTATAACAAATTATTTTATTTTCCTTTGGAACATGTGGTTAATTTGAAATAAAAAACTTTCTGAAAGAAGGTGAATATACAAGCATGTGGAGTTACAGTAAAAAAATACAGCGTAGATAACAGTGTTCTTAAATTCTTTCCTTCAAACATTTTTGGTTGCATGAAAAGATATAGAACTTTTTCAACAAATTCAAATGTTCAGCTTTATAATTTGTGTTTTCAGAGTAGATATGCATTGCAAATATATTAATATTACTACAACCTCCTAGATTGCTTCTGTGATATAATGTCCTAGCATGCATTCCTATCATCTTCATGCCATTCATTTTTGAATATTTCTTTTAACATTTACAGCTAACTGATGAATCCTCTGAAACAAGAGTGCAGCACCGTGGAGAAGGTTTAAGACACGAAGTTGAACAAAATAGCCTTTCACTACAGTAGGAGAAGTATTGGCGTAGGCAATGTGTAATCACCAGAGCCATTAAGTGAATCAGATTCTAGAGGTTAAAGGAAAACACCTGACATTGTAAAATGTGTGATTAAATATTTTTCACATAGTCATGTATTTCAGTAATATAGTCAGCTTGATTGTTACATTATCTTAATTGAAAGTAAAAGATGAAATATATATAATGGTATGGTAGATTGCAGTAGGGCTAGGTAACCTTTATTGAATGTAATAGTGCCCTTTTTTCCTTCCATTAACAGCATGGGAAGGAGCAGCTTGTCTTTAAGCAGCCCAACCATTGAAGAGATGGCAAACTACATACAGGAAGAGGAGACAATCTCTTTGCCCTTGAAGTTATAGGCTCTCCATAGGTTAGAACAAACTTAGTGACAATTGTTCAGTCATTCCAATTTATCTCAATAGCCACAGCACTTCCCTTTAACCTCTTAGACTTTCTTACAGGGACTGTTCATATTTTCTTCCTTTCTGAAATTTAGGAATATGTCTCAGGTATCAAGACTGTAGAAAAACAAGGGTGATGCCCATACTTTCAATGCTGTAGAGGGAGAGTTCTTAGGAATTTTTTACACTACACAATTGCAGTCTGCATATACTACCCACAACCTCCAAGGCATAAAATTATATAAGTATTCTAAGTTATTGGATACTACATAAATAAGTAGATATATGATGTGGATCCCAGTTCTCAAATACATGACCACCAAGTCGTATGTTTAGATGCCCAGGTGAACTGTGGTCTTGTAAATGGAAGCTCAGCAGTTTCTTACTAATCTGGAAGCTTACTGTGAATTAATAAGTCTGCTCTGCTCCTGCAGAAGGAAAATCATCACATATAAGATTTACAGAACCTTGTTTGAAAAATAAACCTTGAGAAACTTTAATCTGTGATTTCTAGAAATGCGGTAGTACTGGGTTGCATCTAGTCAGACTCAGTTATAGCAAAAGCCCTTTCATTGTAATACTTTTTTTTCACACTGATTTTAAAAGATCTTTACCCTTCTTGAAAAGATACAGTTCTGAAGTTCAGACCATCAAAGCAAAAAGTTCAAACACTGCTACAAAATAGGTTTAATGATGAAATATTATACAGTAATAAAGGCACAGGAAATTATTATATAGCACAACAGGTTAAACATGACCCACTTAAACAAATAGTTGGGGCTAAAAAAGAGAACCTGTAGAATCAGTATATTTACTCCCAATTTACCACAAATTGACATATGTTTAAGTTATCTCACTGTCATCTGATACCAATTTAAATGAATCTCATCTATGGGGTGCAAGGCCTTTTATGGGTGACAATTCCATTGCATGTGTAATACAGCTGAAATCAGGGACAAGTTCTTTCTGATCTTGATTTTAAAGGGAAACAGGAATTTGTTGTCTCTAAAATGAGAAAGATCAAACTTTGAAAGGGGAAGCAATCTGTTGAGATCTTCCTGTACCTTGATTACAGATACAATTCTTGATTTTCAGGATCCTGTTTAAACAAGATAAAGGGCTAGAATAGACTACTTGGACAATAATTACAAGTCATATTTTCAATGAAAATGAATGAGGAAAAGAGGTAAACAATAAAGGAGCAGAGGGAATTATTACTTAATTACATATTTAAAATGTGATTACTATACATTGAAATATGATCAAATTACTTCATATGTGTAAATAAAATGTATCTAGCAAGCTGTATATATTTGCCCTATTTCCAGAGCACCTTCTCATTCATAGAATCATAGAATCATAGAATGGTAAGGTTGGAAGGGACCTCAAGGATCATCTAGTTCCAACCCCCTGCCATAGGCAGGGACACCTCCCACTAGTACAGCTCACTCAAGGCCTCATCCAATCCGGCCTTGAACACATCCAGGGAGGGAGCATCCACAACCTCCCTGGGCAACCTATTCCAGTGCCTCACCACCCTCACTGTAAAGAACTTCCTCCTAACATCCAGTCTAAATCTCCCCTCTGCCAGTTTAAGCCCATTGCCCCTTGTCCTGTCATTGCAGGACCTTGTAAATAATCCTTCCCCAGCCTTTCTGTAGGCCCCCTTCAGATACTGGAAGGCTACTATCAGGTCCCCTCGAAGCCTTCTCTTCTCCAGGCTGAAGAGCCCCAACTCCCTCAGCCTGTCCTCATAGGAGAGCTGCTCCAGCCCTCTGATCATCTTTGTGGCCCTCCTCTGGACCCGCTCCAACACTTCCATGTCCTTCCTGTGCTGAGGGTTCCAGAACTGCACACAGTACTCCAGGTGGGGTCTGACGAGAGCAGAGTAAAGGGGCAGAATCACCTCCCTTGCTCTGCTGGCCACGCTTCTCTTGATGCAGCCTAGGACTCGGTTGGCTGTCTGGGCTGCATGTGCACACTGCAGGCTCATGTTGAGCTTTTCATCAACCCAGACTCCAAGGTCCTTTTCCTCAGGGCTGCTCTCCAGCCATTCACCACCCAGCCTGTATTTGTGCTTGGGATTGTGCCTACCCAGGTGCAGGACCTTACACTTGGCCTTATTGAATTTCATGAGGTTGGCCTGGGCCCACCTCTCCAGCCTGTCCAGGTCCCTCTGGATGGCATCCCTGCCCTCTAGCAAGTCGACTGTGCCACACAGCTTGGTGTCATCTGCAAACTTGCTGAGGGTGCACTCCATTCCTCTGTCCATGTCACTGACAAAGATGTTAAACAGCACTGGTCCCAGCACTGACCCCTGAGGGACACCACTTGTCACTGGTCTCCAGGTGGACATTGTGCCGTTGATCACCACTCTCTGGGTTCAACCATCCAGCCAATTCCTTATCCAGCAGTGGTCCATCCATCAAGTCCGTGTTTTTCCAGTTTGGTGACCAGGATGTCATGTGGGACAGAGTCAAATGCCTTACTCAGGTCCAGGTAGATGACATCAGCTGCCCTTCCCTTGTCCACTGTTGCTGTGACTTCATCATAGAAAGCCACTAAATTTGTCAGGCAAGACAATAGTGTGTGCAAGCTTCTGCTTAAATGCTTTTCTTAAAATAAATAGTCTTAAGTTCTTATTTAAGTGTTCTCTTGAAAGAGGGCCAATTCCACGCTGTTTCCTTTCAAACACTCTGCCTTTGCTTACTGTAATCATTTATTCCATCTTGACTCCAATGCAGTAAACTCTTCCAGGTAGAGACCATTTGCTGACAGAATACAGTCCTGGCAGCTTTAAGTCCTGAATGGGTTTTCCTGGGTTTTCTGATGCCTCTTCATCAAGTCATTAATACTAGTAATACAAATAACAGTTAATAAATTAATCTGTTTCTTCCAAGAATTTTGCTAGGAGGCATTAACCCCTTCTCACCACCTCCCAGGCCACACCCCTGCACTCTTTACAATGAGAGCAGCATATTTTTTATTTCTTCAACTGGCATTTGCAATCTGTCCTGACATAATTTACACATTTACACATTTTACAGAGCAAAGCACAGTCATGCAATTTAATTCTAAAAAACATAAGCATAGGAGACTCGGCACACTCGATTAGCAAAGCATATGATCGAGTTTTGCCAGTATGATATCAAAGGCACACGTTTGATTTGAATTTGTGTCAAAATGTACCTGCTGCTCTTCATTTCAAAACAGACATGTGCTGATGTGTTAGCCCATATTCACACACAGGGGGCTTTTATATGCTGCAAACTGCATGTGTAGACCAGCGTCCTTTATAAATGCACTTTCCTTCCCTTTCTTTTCTCTTATCTCAAGG
Organism: Eubucco bourcierii; assembly: GCA_013396675.1. Lineage (NCBI taxonomy): Eukaryota > Metazoa > Chordata > Aves > Piciformes > Ramphastidae > Eubucco > Eubucco bourcierii. Next base: position 17,585 of record VWZE01011827.1, read on the forward strand.
CAGCTGGTCTCCACATCCTTAGGGAGAGGGAAGACTTGTCACTACCTGAAAGACAGAGAAGGCGAAAGCATGAAATCACAGTCGAACCTCATGAAATAAAGTTCTGACCCAGATAAAGTCATCTGAGTTCTTCCACTGATCATTGCCCTATTGAGTTGCCATTCCAGTTCAGTTATTTCTTCTTAATAGCGATTTAATGCTCATGAATGGAAGGCAAATGCTTGAAAATGAAAGGTGATCACTGTAGTAAAGGACAAATCAATACAGGATCAAAGTGCTCTGCTTATCCACAGGACAAACTAAAGTGAAAGGAAATTTCTACAAGATCCTTTCAAACAGTTATACTAATAGAAATGATCATTAAATTCCTGTAATATTACACCTGGACTTTAAAAAAAAAAAAAAAAAAACCACAACAAAATCAATGATGAAACACCTGCTAGAAAAGGAATTGGCAACCTCCTGGACTGTTGATATTTTGTTGATCACTTTGTTTTTAGCTTAATTCAAGGAAAAGGAATTTGATTGAATTTTGTGAATTTTTAATTCATAAAGCTGCAAAAAAAAAGTCAAAAAAGGAGTAGGAAAAAAAATTTTCCCCTGAAAAATATTTAAACTTGAGTTTCTAAGAATGTAAGTAATTGAGTACTTCTCTTAGGTTCCAGGTCACGTAAGTGAGTATATTTGTAATAAAAAATAACTGGAAGACACTTTGTTCAGCAGGTGTGAAATAGGCCTTTATTGTTTTTTATCTCTAATTGGGATTAATATTGGAGACTGTAAATAACATGATAATAAGCATTCATCTTCACAGGTAAAATATTTCTAATTTTATGAGAATTGTAAAAAAAGAAATCAGAATTTGGGCAGGGAATTTTCTGTGCTAATCTGTGATTGACATTTGGGGGAGTTGGTGTCAAGAGATTTTGGGCTTGGCTCATTCTCGGCAGTAGATGAAACAATGAAGAATTCTCTTTCTTTGATCCTCCAGCACACCCTGATTGGCTGGAAGCAGGGAGAGACAGTTAACTTCACAAAGTCAATAAATGTGGCCATCTGGGAGAATGCAAATTTAGACAAATGTGATATATGTGGGATGACACTTTTTGCTTAGAACATGCCACACCATAAAAGCATTAAAAATACATTCATATGACCCAGAGCATTTGATTAAAGCCTTCAATATACAATAAATTCAGCCTCAAGCAAACTAAAGGAGACAACTTGCACAAATTTCAGACCCAGATTAATTCAGGTTAATTTCTTCCTCTTTAGCCTCTTCTGTTCAGGAGTTTCTCGCTGTGTTTCCTTTCAGTTCAACTGAGTGAAATACGTGTAAAAATCTTGTGCTGCAACTCCTATTTTATATGGAAAATTGGTTTCCCTCTTTCAGCTCTTTATATTTAATCCTTTCGAGCCACCAACTTGAGAAAAAGTTAAGCATCTTTGTACATGGGTAACTTCTGGGAGGAGTCCCAGTATGTCTAGAATGAGTAAGGATGACTTGATCATGACCTCATTCCATAGCTAGTGGTAAAGAGCACTTTGACTTCAGCTGTGTATGCTTCTTTAGCTGCAGGAACATCACTGGGACTCAACTAGTTTGCAGACAGAAAGAGACAAAAAGTTGCTCACAGTCTTTGTCCCAGAGGTACAGTAAGCGGTGTGGCTATCTGAACCCTCCCAGGCAACTAGCTACGCAGTAATATATCTTTCAGTGTATTTCTAGAGCTTTAGCTCATTCACAGTGTCTTTTGGCCTGTTATAAAATGCAATGCTTCTGTGGACCAGAGTGTGTGTTTAACGTGATCACTCAATACAAATACCGTACTGATAGTCTTTTCTAAAGTACTGTGTGAATTAACCTGATCTGAAAGAGTGAATGCCCCTTTTGTGGTGGCCAAATATATACATTATGTGTTCCATGGCAGGAAAATGGATAAAACCAAGGACAACCTTCTCCCTACAACACACACAGATGGACAGATACATAGTACATTATGATTTGTTGAGGATATATGCACCTACCGAACTCAGGACAGGATAGAAGTTGCAAAAAAATGTGTGTTAGAACAGTGTATCTGTGACATAGCACCTATTGAAGATGCGGCTGATGCAGTACAGTTTATTTAGCATTTCTCTTTAGATGGTAATTTAAGGCTCATATCAGACCTTATCTAAAGACATTGTCATTTTGTTTGGTTGGCTTTTGTTGGGCTTGGCTTGGGTTTTGGGTGTGGATTTGTGTTGTGTTGTTGGTGTTCTTTTGTTTTGTTTTGTTTTGCTTTGTTGTTTTTGTTTGTTTGTTTCATTTTATTTGTTTCTTTAATTTAAGGACAGAGTAGTCTTACTTAAAAGAAATACAAAGGCCTTGCCAGCTTTCATTTCTTGTGAAATGTTACTTTGGGAAATTTACCTGACTACTTGTATTGAAAAATATAGTTGTAAGGATGAACTTGGACTGGTTTTTTTTTTTTTTTTTTTAATATAAAATAATTCTAGCAACAGGAATAAAGCATGTCTACTTAAATATTTATTCTTATCTATCTATCTAAACTTTTTTTTTTTCCTCATGATAGGTAGTATAGAGAAACAGATCAAGCATCCCAAAGTGTGGATTAAGATTGTTGCAGGAGGAAAGCTGTAGTTACTTGAAGTGGTTTGATTCCTCCTAAACAAAACCTGGTCTGTGTTCCTGATCTTCAGATGGTGTAATCTATCATGATTTCATTGTCTTCAATACATTTCATCCTGTTGTCCACTGAGCTGCCTTGGTTTCACAAAAGTTGACCAGCCTACCACACCATGGGCATAATTGTAATAGCAAAATAAGACAGTAGGGTGAGCGGCATTTGCATGTGATGGAAAGGCCTACTGGAACCCAGAGTGTTAATTGGAAAGCAGAGAATATGTCTGCTACTCTGTTTTTCAAGGTGAGACAGATACAGAAAAAAGTGAAATTTTCTGAGAAGGAAAAAAGGGATGGATGGCTCCTTCTCTGAAAGAGCAAGAGGCTAAACCCCAGTGTGCTGTGAAGTCTTTTGTGATCACATCTACATGCCATTAGAGAATAAAACATTTCACAGGGCCAACTGTGCACTTATTTTTTTCATACTTTATGTGTGTCTTGGTCCTGTAACAGCTCTGCGCAATAAAGTGCACAGTGCTAACCACCACAGCTTACTTCATCTGCACTTCATCGGATTAGCATTATGTTGAATTCTCCAAGACAATACAAATGAGGTCAATAAACAGTGCAATCAATCTCAAGTGTCCAGTGAGTTAAACAGAACTCCTTTAGGCTTTACCAACAAAGAACATAAAGAAACTCATAACATCATGCTTCTTGCACTAAAGCAGTAAAGCCAGCATGACCCTTTCTGTTGATTTACAGATGCTATGGAATAAGTGTTTAAAACATTGTTTGAATTTGCAGTGATTGAAAGAATGCCTCTGTAGGACTCATCTTTTTCTTTGTTTTTGTTTTATTTTGTTAAGGGTTTGGGGTTTTTGTTGTTTGTTTGTTCATTTGGTTTGTTGGTTTGATTAGTTTGGCTTTGGTTTAAAAAAATGATTTTGTTTTGCACCTTTTTTTCACATTTCCTAGGTATTCAAACAGAAATAGAATTATCTTTGTCCAGAGGTAAGTGCATTTTCAGTGACTAAGAAATAAGATGTATTTCCAAGATTTGCAATGGAAAAAGAATAAGAAAAAATGCTCCATATGAAGAAAGCAAACACTACCACCTGATTGCAGACATTTAAAAGAACAGTGATAATGAAACATCAAAGCAATATAGCACTGTCACAGGTTATACAGATATAATAGGTAGAATTAGTTGAAATCCACATGCTGAACAAAGTATAATACTGGGAGGAGAGAAAATCCTCTGCATGGTACAGGTTTGGGAGTATTCTTCATCATTTCATCTTTACATTGCAATAGAAGCAGCTGCAGCAACCTCAGTCTCGAACAATGATTAAAAACCTGACGTACATTCTAGAGCAAAACAGGGTAAGACAAGCCAGAACATTCTGTGTTTTGTTATGGTTGCATTTTCTACCAAAATGACAGCAACTATTTCACTGGGCTAAAAGAATCTTCCTTTGCTTGATAAAACTCATAAAGAGAGCTTGTTTCTTGAAAAATGGCAAAGTGATAGGACATTTTGTATAGTCTTTCTTTCTTTTTACCTTCTGTGACCTCTAGGAAGCCACAGTCCTCTCACAGTCTAATCAGCGTGGGGAATTGCAGAATGAATGGGCTGGAAAATTCCTTTGAAAAGTAATATTTTTTCATACACCAATTTTAGCTGGATTCTTAAGAGCTCAACAAAGAGAATTCATGGTTATCGTTTCTTACATTTTTTTGCTCCTTCATAGAGCTTTTCAAAGATACTTGCTTTTGCATAAGTTGTAAGTTTATGTTAATGCCCTTTTCTAATCTGTGTTACATGTTTTAGCGCATTCTGTACTGTTCTGGAAGCTAGCCCCCCTCCCCCAAAGAACTTTTTTCTCAGACCCTTCATCTGTAACCTTTCTGCAAGTAAATGCTAATTGAAAAAGAAAGAACACCACTAATCTTGGAATTTAAATGCATTTAACAAAACCAATCTCAATCTAAATTGTTGTTTCACCATTCCCTTTTCCCCAACAGATGTTGAGAAACTGCAATTCCTATTAAGAACACTTGACTGTTTACTCAGCAAGAGAACTTCAGACTCAGGCTGCATCAATCTAAATGCGTTTCAGGACGTCAGTCTTTTGAAAAGTGCAGACTGTTAGTTGGTTATTTTTAAATGTAATCTTCACATAAAAGAGTTGCTGTTATTTTTTTTTTCTTTTTACTGTGTCATCTTTCTCTCCCTCCTCCATCTTTTTATATTTTTTTAATGATGGTATCAAACATAGATGTCCTGAATTTTTATGTCCCATTCCATTTAAGTTTCCCTCCATGATGCTTTAATTAATTTTTTTTTCCTTCCTTGTTTTCATCTTTGACTGAAAGGAGTATTAGTGAAGATTGTGAATATTATTGTTGGGAAAAAAAAAATCCCCAAAATGTTATGTAGTAATAACGTTAGACATCAAAAACATGAATATGTTTTCTTACTGAGCTTTACAGTAAAGCCCCTGTGGGCTTTGACCGCAGACCTACGTAAAGCTATCTGTGCAGATAAAGGAGACTCTGTGCGGTTTTGTTGTTTTGTACCCTGTGTGTTGATCAGGGAAGTAGACATGTGTCTTGGTTTTTATGTTCTTTTTTCTTTTATCTCTTTACATAATCCTTCAGATAGTAAATGCAATATTAGTATTTGCAAATAGATATTTAAGTGATAATCACTGAAAAGTAGCTTAGGCCTGAATTCTGCAATTACTGTCTGGCTGTAAATGGACATAGCTACATTGGCAGAATCCTTGTTTAATATGAGTCCTTCAAGCATATTTAACTATAGAATAAATTTCAGTTATTTTACTTACCAAGTTTTGAAGTATGGTGAGTCAAGTCCTTCAGCTGTGACAGAGGGTCTGGTAAGGATGAGGACTGCAGGCTGCAATTTGCAACTGCATCACCACAGGCACATCTGTGGTGACTGGGGACTCCCATCTTCATCTGTGTGTTGTCTGAATGAGGGATGTTGCTTTTCTAAGATCTTTTGGATATCCTCCATTTTCTCTGAAAAAAAAATGCTCTGAATCACATGAGGTCAGACTTAGCTACACAGCTCTAACTCCATCTAAGTATTGCAAAGCAGAGAAAGTCAGCAAAAGCACAGAAAATGATATACAGGTGAAAAAAAAAAAAGTTTATGTTATGAATGCCAGCAGACAACTTTTAACTGGCTGTGTGTGTGTGTGTGTGTGTGCACGCATGTCTGAAACCGAGCTTTTGAGCTGTCAAACAGAAACCTGTTACTTGCTGGATGTAATTTGTATGGGCTAATTGTAAATTTTGATAATACATAGACTAAATAGAGGTGGTGCATTTTCAATACAGATAATAAAGAGTAATTAAACACAGCTAACAAATAGGTGACTGCTCATCTGTTGAGCTTCTACATATAGACTATCTAGACAGAGAAAATGGTGGATTTCTGTTCCAGAAAGATGACCTTGTGCCAAAACAAAAAGTTCCTGAAAAGAAACATTCTCAGAAAGAAAAAGGTGACCTAAAAAGAAGATTAAAAGTGAGAAATCTGGGAGATCAAGAAGATAAAAACAAATGCTAAAGGATGCCTTGGGGCAAGCACTGACCAGCATGACTTTCTGCTCTACCATCCCAGATCAGCAATGATCCCTGGCTGGAAGGGAATTAAAAATTTACCAGATGTAATGCTGAGGAAGGTAGTCTATAGGGGTGTGTGTGACATAATTATGCTGAGTATGTCATGGAAGTCCAAAATAGGTCTAAACACGTCCTGGTTTCCTCAGACATATTTTCTACTCTCCCTCCTTCTGCTACTGGGAGAAGCAGCCACAGAAAGGAGGACAAAAGACCTAACACCACCATGTCTCTTCTGACTTGTAAACAGGGTACCTGCACATGTGTATATACTTGTCTGTGATCTGCCCTAAAAGGTAAAAGTAGGCCATGACTTCACCTAATATGGTTAAGTTTGACAAACTGCCATTCTGACTGGCTGATCTGTCACCAAAGACCCATCAGTCTCAGACTATTGATAAAAAGAGATGAGCAGGTAAAGACAACAGGTTTCTGTCGTTGCTTTGCCTTAATGTGTTCTCTGCTTCTGCCACTGATCTGCCTCACTGCTGTTGCACCCTGCCATGCTCTGCAGCATTGTTTGCTAAGTTATAAGCTAGCCCTACTGCATAATAACAAGCCCTGGTGCTTTGGGTTTGTCTACCTGGAAACTGCCTCAAGTTTACCAGGAATAGTCCTTAGATGCCTTCATGTGATAGGCTTGCTTAACCAGCGTGACATCATGACAAGATTGCACATCCTCATGACATCCTGCCTGCATCCCTGCAAGCCTCCTTGCCAAGTCTGGACCCAAGATGAACCAGGACAAGGTCAGAGATTATCTCCTTCTCTCCCAGCATCCTCAGTAGAGCCTGGGAAGATCAAGATACCAACAGAACTCCCTGCAAGTATTTGAGTACTGTCTGAGAACTGTAGTTAGCCCAGAAGTCCAGAGAATAACTTTTGTGAGTAAATACTCAAAAACCTCTTTAGCAAAACTCTGTAAAATTCTCTAATTCCAAGTCCCTCTAGTGGGCAAGAGATACAATTGACTGCAAGAACCTCTTTCGAGTTCTGACAGTTTAATGTTTATTGTATTATTGCTAGTTATTTCTTAAGTGTTCTAGAATCTGCTATTCCATTCATATAATGTTTTCATGACTGTGCAAAGAACCAATTATTATTAAAAATTCCTGGGTGGGTGGCGAGAGTCCTGAATATTAAAATTAATAAACTATATTAATTTGGAAAAAAATAAATCCTGTCTCATATACATTAATATTCTCCATCACAGGGAAAAAACTTTGATCCTGTCAGTTCTTCAACAAACTCAATGTAGAGGTGTACCACAGACTGATTGCTCAAGTATGATGAACAGTAAATATTGTTTCAAAAATAGCATAAGTGTTTCTTTAAGATTTCTACCATTTTTTAATGGAAAGGAGACTGAGACAGAAAGAATTTGTTCTTTTTCTCCACTGGTGACCTGAAGACTAATGCGGAGCAATATGTCGTACAATTTACATAAAGAAAAGCCTGGGGAAAAAAGACAAAACAAAACAAAATAAAAAAACAAACCAAACCAAAAAAAAACAACCAACCTCCCTAAAGCCCCAAACAAACCCCAAAACAAACCACTAGCACCTCACCCCCAAAACCTCCCTGCATTTTGGGAAGACATGAAACGGAAGTAAAATAATATTTTTTCAGGTATATATTAAAAGTTTGTTATCTCATAGTATCTTAGTCTCTTCACAAAAACAAGGTATCTTCATGCAGTAAAGGATCCGAATTATATATACAATTTCTCAGAACAGCTTACTTCACATGGTAACTTTGTTAAGCCGAAGTTGAGGGTTCTCAGTTTCTTTGAGTAGCTTTCTAAATTACAGTAACTGATCATGCTAGCAGCCATGGTAAATGCAAATGCTTATGGGATAAGGGCAATCTACTTTTTGAGATGCTGTCACTTAGATTACATAATTTAAAGTTCAAAACCCATGTACAGGATGGAGAGCAGCGATAAGTGGTGTCCCTCAGGGGCCTGTGCTGGCACCTGTGATATTTAATATTTTTATCAATGACGTAGACAGTGAGATCAAGGGCACCATCAGCAGTTTTGCAGAGAACACCAAACTACGTGGTGGTGTTGACACACCAGAGGGACAGGAGGTCACTCAGAGGGATCTGGACAGGTTGGAGAGGTGGGCCCAAGTGAACCTCATGAAGTTCAACAAGAGCAAGTGCAGGGTCCTGCACCTGGAAAAGAATAATCTTCACTATCAGTACAGGCTGGAGTAGGTGTTAGGGAGCAGCCCCATGGAAAGGGATTTGGCGGTGTTAGTGGACGAGAAGCTGAATATGATCAGACAGTGTGAGTTTGCAGCCCAGAAGGCAAATCATATCCTGGGCTGCATCAAAAGAAGTGTGGCCACCAGATCCAGAGAGGTGATTCTGCCACTTTACTCTCTTCTGGTGAGACCTCACTCGGAGTACTGCATCCAGGTCTGGAGCCCTCATTATAAAAAGAACATGGACCTGACGGAACAGGTACAGAGGAGGGCCACAAAAATGATCAGAGGGTTGGAGTACATCTGCTATGAGGACAGGCTGAGGGAACCGGGGTTGTTTTGTCTGGAGAGGAGGAGGGTCCAGGGGGGACCTGATAGCAGCTTCCAGTACCTGAAAGGGGCCTACAGGAAGGATGGAGAGAAGCTGTTTACAAAGGCCTGCAATGACAAGACAAGAGGCAATGCCTTGAGAAGAGTAGATGTAGATTTGATGTAAGGAACAAGTTCTTTACCTTAAGGGTGGTGGAGCACTGGAAGAAGTCATTCAGGGAGGTGGTTGAGGGTCTTTCCTTGGAGATATTCAAGGTGAGGCTTGACAGGGCCCTGGGTGACCTGGTCTAGTGACCTGGTCCCTGCTGACTGCAGAGGGGCTGGACTAGATGACCTCTAGAGGTCACTCCCAGCCCAGACCACTCTATGGTTCTATGCTTTTATGATTCTATGATTCCTAGCACTTTTCAGTACAACTGAAAGTATTTCTGTAAATCAAATTTCTGTTTTTGGTCTAAAGAGAAGCCTTAAAAACAGACATCATTTTTTGAGGAAACTGAATTATAGCCAAAAAGTTTTGTTTCTAAAATGTTAGAAGCAAAGGAATTCAAATTTATGTTTATGATTTACTTGTCCTTCACTATCAGGAATTCAGTGTTTGCTCTCTGCATTCCCTTGGTTCAACAAATGCTTTCATTTTGGTCACTGCAAGTGAAATTCCCTTCTCTGTGGGTATATGGCTCACCTGGGTTCAGACCTTATTTTATAACATAGTGGTCTAGAGAGTGAGTATAAAATCTTGTACATTCTTGTTTTGCACCATCTTTCAAGTTCCTGATGTCAAAGGTCAATGTATAATTTTTGTCTCCAACATAATTTCATTTTAGGGTTGTGGGTTTTTCATGGTGTCTGTAGTTGATTTTGTTCTTCATTCTGAAGTGAGGAGATCCTTAAATTCTTTTGGCTCCAATAGTGGACTGTGGGAAAGAAAGTATCTGCAGAGGGGCAGTAACAGGAGCAGGGAAGAGCTGGATCTCTATTCAAATAAAAATCTGGCATCTGCACGCCAGGTCACAATTATGACATGATGAGGAAACCTAAGAGCATCTCTGACCTATGTGGTAGCACGCCAAAAGTAGGAACCTGACTCAGTGTGTTATTACTCCTCTTTTAGCTGCAAGGTGTGAAGGGTAAACAAGCTGGCATTTTAGTTCTGGAGGGGAGACATGCAGCCTGAGACACAGGCACAACTGCCTCATTGTCCATAATAAAAAATTCCTAAACATATTGTAAAAAAACCCTTTTGTTTTGAGACAAAAATGTATTTTGGATGCCCTTGGCACCCAGTCCAGCCATGTTGTAAAAGTAATTAAAAAAATTAATTTTCCCCAGCCCACAGTTAAGCACACCTCTTTTCATGTGCAAATACTCATACTCAGGGCCAAACCTGAACTTTTTGTTATCACTTATGAGTTGTAATTTGAGTTACCATAACTATCTCATTGGTTTCAGGATCCAAGCAAAATTGTTATTGCTCTGTGCAAACCAAGTTATCTCCCACCAACAGAGTATAAGTAAGGTAGCTTGTATGTCTGCAAGCTACAATGAAGTGAAGGAAAGGTTTCACTTCAATATTTAAATTTGTGGTCAAACACTTCAGTAAAGACCTAATGAGTAAGAAAATACTGGTGAAATATATATAAAATACATTGTAAAATGTTATTAGTTTGTTTTTTGTTTGGTTTTGTGTGTGCGTTTTTTTTCTTTTTAGTTATCAATAAATACCTGTAACTGGTAATTATTCTGAGTATCTCAAATTTCTCATGTTGCAAACTATGCCTGTGAATGTATTTAGAACATAAACAAGGTCTTTTACCTCTGAGCCTTGGTTCATCAATTGTGTATACTTATGTTTCACTTTTATTCTGCTTGACTTTAGATATATACTTAAGTGTTTGATAAAGAAGCAAAAAGAAAAACAAATGTTTTTTCTTTTTAGCTGCTCATTTCACTGTTGTGAGTGCACCAGTTTGGACCCCAACTTATAGTACTAATACAATAAAATATTTCTAATTAATTAATTCTAATTCTAACTAATCAATTATTATAATCACTTAATATTAAAGTTTTAAGAACAAGATGTACATTAATTTATAGATGACTCTTTCAAGTCATATCTTTTTTACTGTTCTTATTTAAGGTGACAGTGAGAAAAGCAGATGCTTGCCTGTTATTACAGGATGAACTACTCTGACTGGAACTAGAAATTGTGGCTCTTGAACCACAATTAAAATCCATGACAGATTTTAAAAACAATGAACAATTTACTGGATAGTGTTATTCAATAGGTAAACTATATTATTCTTGCCTTGGTCACTGACTAGCCCAGCATTTTCTGGAAAGTCACTTCAGATTTTTAAAATCAAAATTGTACCTGTTTTATGAGTCAAAATAGAAGCAAAAATGATAAAAAATAAATATGATGAACTTTCATAAAAGATGTACCTTTTGTAAAATTTGACATGCTTTCAGGAAGCACTCAACTTATAAAGCAGTCCAAATTAATACTCGCTGTTAAACGAACACAGTGTGATCTACAAGATACTTATCCTTTTTGCTCCTCATTTCCCTTGTAAGGGTTAGTAACATGTACCTCACAGAAATACTGGAGGCCTCATCTTTTAAACGAACCGAGGACCCTATATTTCATGTTAGGGAGCACTTACTCAGAGGAATGCTTGCATTTTTCATGGAGGAGCTATTCATTCACTTATGTGAATAAAGTATTCAGGGGTTCAAAATTCATAACCTGTTTCTTTAAGGTACTGTACAGCTCTGGATAAAAGATGATATTGCAACACTGCCAATTACAATTTATTACTATCCATTATGATTTCCATTTATATCTCACTATTTTTAACTCGCTCTTAAAAATTTGTCTTCCTATGACTTAGTCCAGATTGTATGATAGTAAGTGAATAACTAATGTTAGCGCTTTTCTATCCTGTCTATCCTGTTTTCTTTTTTGTTTGTTTTTTTATTAAACCAGATTTTTAGAAGTGAATTGTCACTTTTTATTCTCCTCCCCTCCTGAAAACACAGTTACAATTTTGTAGACATTTCTAAGTATCTGAGGTGAATGTTTGGTAAAATTCTGCCAGCATGTGACAGACAAACAAATACATAAACAGGGTAAAAACAAATACAAATAATTCCAAAGATCTCAAAGATCTTTGCTAGGATTCTAGGAATATTTTTTACTGACCTGAAAAAAAGAATTTACTTTCCTCTCATGTACTGTTTTTTGTATGTTGTGTCACACAAAGCATATTCTTTACAATCTGTACAGCCTCACATTAGACAGAGCGAAAGTTAAGTGAATTTTAGGAGGATTATTTATTATATTGCAAACCACAGCCTAATATAGTGTTTGCCTTCACAGAAATATTTTTTTAGCACTTCAGAAATCCCTTTGTATGCATCTGAGTCAATTAATTTCTCTGCAAGTATATATGTTACTCAATATACTTGTTATGTGCTTGTAGCTCTCAGTGTGTAATGAGACATTTTTGCTGTTGCTGATAATTTTGTAGATTCCATTGTACCCAGGCATATGGTGTCAGTTGTTTGAAGGCTTTAGAAACCCCCAGATTGGCTGTGATGTATAAATACAATAATCCCCATAGAAAACTTCGGACTTCTCAAACCAGAGTTTAAAATCCACATGCTCGCTTGCAGACTGGGGAGTTTTAAAATCAAACGGGCCCTTACAGATAATTTAACATTAATGGCCCGAGTCAACAAGAAATGCAGAACATTCAGCCCCCAGGAAGAGTGATACAAAATCTGAGATGTGCTTCCACAGGGCTTGAAGCAGATGGAAATATGTATAACCAGCGCTTTATCAGTATTCAGTGTGTATCAAATTAATGTTATTAAAGGACAACTTTTAAATACTTTAGTAAAGAAAGATGATGGCCTGCCTTCTCTCTATAGTTTCCAAGGGCAGCAGCAGCCAGTTGAACGATCCCATTGATTTTAATGGGTTTTCTACTGAGCCTTACGGCTGCAAGCTGAATGAAACGCAGCTGCAGGGAACTGGAGGGCCCTGTTTTAACAGATGCTACTGGCTTCCCCTAAACCCACACAAGCCACCACAGGTCTTTCACAGCACGTGTGCCTGGAGTGAAGTCATGACTCCACTGAAGTCAGCAGGAATTTTACCACTATGGGTGAATTTCAAATTTTACCCTTGATTATGAGTTGACCAGCTTATTTTATTTGGTGTTCTGGATATTAAATATCCCTGACAAGGGTGTTCTGCTTGGATTGTCTCAGTGGGCCTGTAAGCAACAGAGTTGGCTATTGCATGTCTGTAGCCCAGTTACCTGACTTTGGGAATAAATACTTTCTATGAGCAGAACCTTGGTGTAAAGCATTTGCTATTGTAGCTACCTAATAAAACAAATCTTGGTCAAAGGCCAAAAATCAAGTGAAAAATTACCATTTCCCCTTGTAGTATCATGTTTTTAAACAAAGTTTCACCAAAGCTAAACTGGGCTGCAATGTGATTTGTTCAACATACAATGTTATAGTGTTTGAATAGAGTAGCAATGGTATTTCTTCCACCCTTCTAATACATTTACTTTCATATACTGTGGTGAAAAATTTTTCACACTTTTTTAAAAAGGGAAAATAAATACACTATCAGGGTCCTCTACAGGTCTCAACATATTTTTGCTTGTTTCTTATACAGCTCTTTTGTTTAGGGAAGAACTCTAAAGTTCAGCTTTTAACTATGGCCCATTGCTCTGGTTAGGAAACAAACACAAATTTAAAGAACAATACAGTATGTAAGGATTTGTAATGGCAAGGATGTGGTGCAAGATTTTATTTAAGAGAAATTAATATTGTTTATTAATTTTGATATTCAGGAATCTTGCTACCGACCACAAGTTTTAATAATAGGTTCTTTTCAATGGTCATGAAAAGTATTACACAGATGAGAACAGGGAATCTAGAACACTTAAGAAATAACTATCAATAATATAACATACATTAAAATATTAAAAACAGATTCTTGCGGTTGATTATACCTTTTGCCCACTAGTGGGACTTCAGAAGCTCCTTTCTGCTTAAGGTAGAAGGTACTTGGATTCAATTAGAATGTACAGTTTTGCAAAGAGGCTTTTGAGTATTTACTCACAAAAGTTATCTCTGTATTTCCAGGGCTAGCTACAGTTTCCAGACAGTACCCAAACACTTGAAGGGAGTTCTGTTGGTGTCTTGTCAACCACTGAGGCTTCTAGTTCTTCCCAGGCAGGCAATCTCTGACCTGATCCTGGTTCTTCTTGGTTGATTTGTGTCCCTTCCAGGGCTCCCAGTCTCAGCAGAAGGCTTGAAGGTGCACAGTCTTGGCACAGAGGTTAGCAGAGGTTCAGGCAGAATGTCTTGTGGATGTGCAGTTTTGGCATGTTGTCACACTGGCTAAGTGGGCCTATTGCATGAAGGCACTCAATGCCTTTCCCTGGCAAGCTTGAGACATGGTAAGTTTCCAAGTAGACAAACCCAAAGCATCAGGGTTTGTTATTATGTAGTAGGTAGAATGTTACATAACATGGCAGGATGACAGAGAGTGACGAGGCAGAAGCAGAAGCATAATCAGAAGCAGAAGCATAATAAGGCAGAGCATGTTGTCTTTACCTGTCCATTTCTTTTTATTGATACAGTCCTAGACTAATGGTTCTTTGGCCACAAATTAGCCAATCAGAATGGCAGCTTACCAAACTTGACATATTAGGTAAAGTCAGGGCTTACTTGTACCTTTTAGGGCAGAACACAAACAAGTGTCTAAGCACATGCGGGTACCCTATTTACAAATTTGGAAAACACATGGAGGCATCAGGCCTTTTGTCTTCATTTCCTGTGGTTGTTTTCCCCAACAGCAAAAGAAGGGGGAACAGGAGAACATTTTGGAAAGGATTTACAGCTTCTTTGCTGTTGGATATTGTGGGAATACCAGAATAGGTGCAGCCCACCTTCGAGTGACCAGCTAGAAACTGTTCCAGTCGTTTTCTTTCTCCTATGCAACATTCTTGGATGAATTCTGACTAGCTGCTGTCCAGTGAACAAAAGTCATATATATGCATCATGGGAGGGAAAATTAGCCTGTCTGTACAGGATATGTGTAGGTGCAGAAAGATGGATAAATAGGAAAGAAAAAGAGGTTTTAGTCTTTAATTTCCCTTGAATTGCCTACAGTTAAATGGTTCTTTTAGCTTATACCAGGAATAATATATATTTGGTGATGAACAGATACTTTTTCCTCCTAACACCTTTCCACCTAAAGTCCCTCCCTGCACTAATATCAGGGGAATTTCAAAGAAGATACTTGCAAGTTTGTTTTTTTCTGTTTTTCCCTTATGGGCTACTGGACCAGCATCAGAGGGAATTCCTTGTGCTGGAGGATTGACTGTTCTTGTCTATACAGCTTCTTCCCTCATGACTTTGTTGAAGATGTCCAAATGAGAAAGCTTTATCCAGAGTTTCCTTAAAATGCAAAATACTCTTTCCTTTGAAGATGGGGTGAGGGAAGTCACTTTTTGGAAGATATATTCTCTATTATTCAGTTAAAGTTCTAAAAGCTATTAGGAACATCCAGATAAAGCATTCAAAATATAGTCTATTTAAAGGGACATTTTAACCAAATTTTACTTTTACTCTCAAATATTGCTTTCAGATGGCTAAACTCAAAATTGCTAATTCCACTGGAGTTATTTAGGTAAGAAAAATATAATTCCGTGATCCATTCAGACACAGAAGTTAAAGATTACTTGCAAGCTGCAGTTCTCCTTCCGCTTGTTCTCTGGATCACCAAAAGAACCAATTGTGTTCTCACCTTGAGTTACCACAGCTGCAGTCTCTTGTGTTTCTGTAAATATTGCTGCTGTCTTGAAAGGAAGAAAATGGCATATTTCACAATGGGGAGCTGCCCCTTTAGAGCCCGAAACAACTTTGTTTGAGTATATACTGTATCTTTCCCCTCACATATGGAGGCAGAGACCGTATCTGATATCTGAGAAGTTGCACATCATGGATTTTATTCTGTGAATAGAAAGTACTGAGTTTCAGAGTGTTAGATACTTTTTGCATGCAAATGCCCTGTTTCTCTAACATAAAGAGCTATATAAGTTGAAGAGAAGTGTTTTGTGAATCAGGCCCTAAATCCTCTCTTTATTTTAACTGTAGACTTTAGCCAGTGGTTAAGCACCATCACATATTATTCAAACATTTTAAAGCTTGCGAAGGAATTTAATTTTTTTTTTCCAAGAATTATTTAAGCCAGATGAAACAAACAGTTTCATTAGAAGTGGCCTGGTTATGGATATCTTCTTTCCATCCCATTGACTTGATGTGACTCTTAACTGGCGTTTGGCTGTTTTATAACTGGTGCAATTATTTTGTCAAAGGTTGTAGGGATTATCCTCCTTAAAAAAAAAAAAAAAANAAAAGTTAGTTTACAGCTTATTAACTTAGATTACTGCTAATAGCTCCCATGGGTCTTCCTACTGAAACAAGGACCAAGATAACTGATTTCTTAAGACCAATCTGGAAGACTTTAAAATGCATTAATAGCTATCATTGAAACAGCAGGAGAAAGAATAGTCTGTTATATGGCGGTTTTATTTTTTTTTTCTTCCTGTTCTCTGTATAAAGTTTCTCCTAAACTCTATTTATCTGTTATCCTGTCTCTTTCTTTCTCTCTTTTTTTGGTTTTGTTTTTCCTTATTTTTATGGCTACTAAAAGACCAAGTTTTAAGTGAGTGCAAATAAGTAGTAATGACTCTTTTTGACTGTCAAGGGAGCATATTAACACATAAACAGGAAACAAAGGCTCATTCTAAGATGTTTCAGGGGAGAAGTGAAATGATACTTTGAAGTATGGTGGTCTGAAGTCAAAATTTAAAAAAAAAAAATCTGGAACCAGAGAAAAATACAATTCATGCTTAACATTTTAATTTTTTAACAGTTTTGGGAGGGTTTTAAACACGTAGGTGTCCAAATGTGTGGCTTACACATCTTTGAAGAGACCAAGAATTTATTACATAGATCTGTAAGCGGGAAACATATTTCATTTCTTCCACAGCTTTGTCATGATTCCCTCAATCATTCCTTTTCATCCTGTTCCTCATCCTCCCCATGTTCTTTGCCCTGGTAAGGCTTTATATAGAATACCATGTTCAGTTCAGGGCTCTCCAATTGAAGAAGGACAAGAAAATATTGGACAGAGTTCAGCAGAGCCACTAAGATTATTAGGGGACTGGAACACCCACCTTAGGAGGAAAGACAGAAAGAGCTAAATTTCTAAATAGTGAGTGTCACGAGTGAGTGTCACCTGTACTAGTGGGAGGTGTCCCTGCCTATGGCAGGGGGTTGGAACTAGATGATCCTTGAGGTCCCTTCCAACCTTACCATTCTATGATTCTATGACGGAGTCAAACTCATCTCAGTGGTGACCAATGACAGGACAACAGGCAATGGACACAAACTGGAACACAGGAGGTTCCACACAAACACAGCAAAAAAATTCTTTATTTGAGGGTGGCAGAGCACTGGAATAGGTTGTCCAGAGTGGTTGTGGAGTCTATCTCTGGAATCATTCTATATTTGCCTGGATGTGTTCCTGTGTGATTTACTCTAGCTTATCCTGCTCTAAGGGATTTGGACTAGCTGATCATCATAAGTCACTTCAAACCCTATATTTCTGTGACTCCTAGATAAAAGAGGGATGTGTGGACAAAGACCGAGCAGAAGTCAGTGTGTCTGAACTGATGTCTGGGAAATCTGGTGAATCACAGAATGCTCAATATGACACAGAGCTTTTTATTACTTTTATTCTGTTCTTCTGGTTGATTTAGTGAATATCAGGAAATTTTATATGTGGAAGGACAATAAACAGCTGGACTATTTGCTATCCAGGTACTGACACTGAAGTGCTCAGTACCAAACATCATCAGGAAGTGATAATATTAGTCCATATTTGCAGGAATAAGAGTGTAAACAGGGAAACTGTAATATTTCCACTATTCCTATCTTTTCAAACTTGAAGCTGTGTCATTAGACAGCTTGAAACAGCAACCTCCTCTATTTCTTTCCTGAGTAGTGGAAATCATGCACTGGTCACATTATTTTTCATGATTTTGGTGCACTGCCTGATCTCAAAACCTTTTCTATGCTAGGTACTATATAAATAATAGCAATTGAAAACTAATAATTATCCTTTTACCAAAAGTTGTATGATTAAAACACTGCTCTTTGGATTATATGAAATAAAGAGGGATTGAGATTGGGTTCAGAAGAGGGATACCATGCCCAATGCAAAAATGCAGACTACTCAGAAAGAGTGATTTCGAGAGCTGAAAAGATCATCAAGTCCAGCTTAAATGTTTCAATACTGTTATTCCCACTGCTCTACAGAAAGATTTTGATCAAGTGCAGCACTGCATGCATGTATGACCTTAACTGAGACAAAGGTACTAAATCCCTCTGCCCTTGCCCTTCGAAACCATGGTGTTTTTCAAAGCAACATACTCTGAATTATACGTATTATTTATCAGAATGCAGCACATGAAGAACAGATCTATCCTACCTACAGCAGAATTGTCTAGATTTTTATGACTGGAAACAAAGAGAGAATATGGAACTACTTCATACAAATAATTTCTGAAAATGTCGTCTGGGACATGGATTGAATTATGCAGAGCTCAGGTATTGACATCATCAGTTGCTTTAAATCAGCATAACTTCTTCAAAGCTGTTTTTACTATATTTACAGAATGGTGGTGTCATGTGTATTTTGCTTAGCTGAAAGTGTTTGCAGACATTTATTTTCACTAAAAGTTGCTTTCAGGAGTTTCTTTTCAACCTATTTGTTGATTCAGTGGAAAATGTTTCATTCTTAGTCCTCAGTGGGGGATCATACCACTGCCCTCTCTCTTCAGTACTTCATGGTTTTATTCTTTATTGATTCACAAATGTATATTGAAAGGAGAAATGTTACCAGATACACAAGTCATATTTTACTGGAATGAGTTTCACAGATAGCCTGTAGTATGTTAAAAAAAAAAAAAAAGGTTCACTTTGATGAGAAAATGAAAAGGTTGATAAAATGACCAATGGACTTATTGGGAAAATACTCAAGTAATTTTCTGCTACCAGTTCTTTTTGACACTCAGCTGTTGATGTTCAAGCACTCCTGTAGTAAAAGTGACTGTAGTCCAGGACAGATAATATGGTAATGAAAATTTATACTTCTCTGTTACACTGAAATTTCAATAAGGGTGGAATTTTGCCTCAAAAAAAGGGCAGTGATCTCCTCACAAACACTGTCCTTTGTCCTGAGGCACACAAAATCCCCAAATCCCTAAAATATTTTATCTAAAGATGAGATAATTTTGCACTAGGCCAGGCATAAAAAAGAAAAGTATATCAGATGCAGCTGGAAAAGTCCCGTTGCTCAGGGAGAAGGTAAATTAAAGGTTTCTATCTTATCTGTATTTCAATTACAATTTTATTTTTGGTCCCTGGCAGTGCAGACTGTTGAAGTCTTGGGAAAGTAGAAACAGTCACAGGTGTACAAAAAAGGAATCTTTAGTGGTGGAGATGTATATATTTGATCTATGTTGCTTTTCATGTAGGGTATACATGACATTTAAATAAAAATGTGGACTGTCATGGAGAGGCCCATCTGCCTAATTTCACTTGAAGATTCCCTTTATTTTGCCTGTTATTATCCCAACAGTAATGACCTAGTAGGAAACTGCAGCTCTGCCTGGCTCGTTCTAGGGGTCAGTTCTATTGAAATGACTTGTGCAAGAACCAAAACAGTTAGTGATAAAGGGACTGACATGACTTCCACTGGTATCCATTGTGTTGTACTCATACCCGGTTTTCTGGGAAGTGGGTGCCAAAATCTTGAAATACCTACCTCAGCTCTTGGACACCTAGGTCTGTGGATAAAGATAAAGACTTCCATCTCCTCTGCTGCGATGTTCAATGATGGTGTAAGTCTAGTTCTTGCTAAAGGCGGTGTCATTTTGTCAAGTACATTGTGGTTGCCACTGTGGTTTTGATAACTGCCTTACGTGGCATAAAAGACAGTAAGTTCTTGCTGCAGTAGTGGTATCAATCTCCACTGGTATCAGCAATGTAAAAATGGTCAGCTACCACTGCCACTGCTACTGAGTGTGCAAATAGCTGAAGTTTGCATCCACTACCAAGGAGTTTATTCCTGTAATCAGGGAACCTCATGAGTATAACCTGGAGCATATTTATCAACGTATTCTGATGCCTTAGATGGTAGCAGCCATATATCTGACTTAACAGGAGGATGACAAAATGTCCTTCTTTTCCTTATACTTTTATCATAAACACTGAAGATGGGCAGCTCTTTGTGGTTTTAATATCATTGGGGGATTCTGGGAGGAGCTGGTGGTTGGGGGAGCACTGTCCTCCACGAGCTAACCTCCCCCAGGCACTGCAGTTTAGTTCCCTCAGCTGAAGAATAGACTAAAAGCCCAGAATACCACTGCCTTGGAAAAACAGGAAAGTCCTTCACATCAGTACAAATAAAGTATAGGTGGAAGAAATGGAACTCACCTTTATGGATGCAGGAGGTCTAAGAAAAACCATTAAAATCTCTTAGTAGATTTGGGATAAATGCAAATCTGACCTGAAATGTGATAGCATTCAGGCAAGTATGGTTTTGGAGCTTTACTACAGACAGTTCTGGTCTTTTCTGTTTGCTATCACATAAGAAATGCTCTGAAAATGACCCTACTGCCTGAGATTTCAGTACCTTCTAATTTTAGCTACACCAATACTAAAGTAGAGAGTTAACATCACTGTAAAACAGATGAGAGAAGGAGGCTTGAAAGGGTGAGTGAGTCCAGAGGAATGCAGAAAATCATAATAATGGAAAAATGTAAAAAAACCCCAATCTTTTCAAGTGTCATAGAATCACAGAATCATAGAATCAACCAGGTTGGAAAAGACCTCCAACATCATCCAGTCCAATCTATTATTCAGCCCTAACAGTCAACTAGACCATAGCACACTAAGTGCCTCATTCAGTCTTTTCTTGAACACCTCCAGGGACGGTAACTCCACCACCTAACTGGGCAGCCCATTCCAATGCCAATCACTGTCTCTGTGAAGAACTTCCTCCTACTACTCAGCCTATACCTCCCCTAGCACAACTTGAGACTGTGTCCTCTCATTCTGTTGCTGGTTGCCTGGGAGAAGAGATCAACCTCCATCTGGCTACAACCTCCTTTCAGGTAGAGCAATGAGGTTACCCCTGAACCTCCTTTTCTGCAGGTTGCACACCCTCAGCTCCCTCAGCCTCTCATAGTGCTGTGCTCCAGGCCCCTCACCAACTTCATTACCCTTCTCTGGACATGTACAGTACCTCAAGATCTCTCTTGAATTGAGGGGCCCAGAAGGGGACACAGGACTCAAGGTGTGACCTGATCAGTGCTGAGTACAGGGGAAGATTGAATAACCTTCCTTGTCCTGCTGGCCACACTGTTCCTGATCCAGGTCAGGATGCCATTGGCTCTCCTGCCCACCTGGGCACACTGCTGGTTATTGTTCAGCTATTTACCAATATCCCCAGTTCCCTTTCTGCCTGGTTACTCTCCAGCCACTCTGTCCCCAGCCTGCATCACTGCTTGGGGTTGTTGTGGCCAAAGTGTAGAACACTGCACTTAACCATCTTAAATCTCATCCCCTTGGTCTCTGCCCATGCATCCAGCCTGTCAAGGTCCCTCTGCAGGGCCTTCCTACTTTCCAGCAGATCTACACTGGCTCCTAACTTGGTGTCATCTGCAAACTTACTGATGATGGACTTGATCCCCTGGTCCAGATTATCAATAAAGATGTTGAACAGGACTGGGCCCAGTATTGATCCCTTTGGGGGCACTACTAGTGACAGGCTGCCAACTGGATGGATAATTATTTACTTGCTTTAAAAAGGTGTGAACAGATCCACAACTTCTAAAATAGAATGATTTAGCAAGTAAATCTCTTAATATCTGTGTACACATGCACACACATTTATGCTGTTTACTTGTACAAATACAGAATATTCGTGTATTCGTGCCTGTGTGTATCAATATGGATTCTACACATATGAAAGATTCATTTGTTGTCTTCTTGTTTGGAAAAGAAAGGTGGAGCAGAGCTCTATTTTCTACCATTCCTCTTGGTAATACTTTCTTGTGTCTGTCTCAGATTCACACACAAATATTTGCTAAGGCATTTTCCAATCAATATCAGATTTGAACAATTCCATGACTCAATGCATCTTATATTTCATTATCTTCAGTAATATATGTGTTTCCTCATTGGTATCACAGAAGCACATCAGGATTTTCATGTGACACAGTTAAAATTCACAGTATGTTCTCAGAAAGTGTATCAGGCAAACATTTTAGGGTCTGGTGGTGTCCTATAGAGAAAGACCTGCAGAAATCACCAGGATAGAATGATGAATGGATTCTAGATTATATTGCAGTTGAAAAGTAGCAGAAAGCTATCTAATAGATCTTCTACTGTTTAGTGAACAGGACTTACATTAGGTAATGGCAGCAGAAAACATTAAAGACAATTGCATATGATGTAGTATTCGGTCAGATTCATTCACAGTGTATAGTCATTTCCAAATGGCATTTTGCTGTTCTTTGTTCTGTAGCAATGTCTAATATTTCTAAACATTTTTAGACTCTGTGACACCTTAATGGTATACAATAACAGTATGCCTCCCTCTTAGAAAAATGGATACTCTCATTTTTCTAAACATTGTGCCTTTACCTTTAACCATTTCCATTTAAATGCAAATTTCAATCATGTCCACCTCTCAGTATTCCAATAGAAACTCAGGGAAAAGACTATACCTTAAATCCTCATTTCTCCATAAAGGGAGCTGTTTCCTTCAGGTGTGTCACTCCATGTTATCTATCTTCTTTCTCATTTTACATGCCATCATTGTGGCAAGTTTAGCTTGCAGAACCCACAAATAAATACCAATCTTCTTATTGGTTGCAGTTTCTATGTACTAAAATAAAATGGACATTTGTTGTTATCTTTATTTCCTGTTAAATTTGTCTGGTATAAAGCACTGACATGGAAATTTCCCATTCACAAGTCTCTGAATGATTACCATCATTTGCAATTATTTATTATATGCACAAAAGTTTATAATTTCCTGAACTGTGGACAAATTAAGTAGATTTGTATCACAGGCGATTATTTTTCTAGCTTAAAGGAAATAATTGAATTTCAGGGTTAAGGATAAAATGTGATGCTATGAAACATATGTGATATTGGTGTCAGTTTCTTGAATGTCTGCTCTTCGTATGCAGCTTAGCAACACATTTGAGCAACTCATTAAGGTGTTTCTGCTTAGTGAGTCTTAAGAAAGATACATTTGAATCTGGCATGTAAAAAACACTCAAAAACCAGCCAACCAATACAAAACTTCTCCCTCCTCCTTCATCGCTCAAAATAAAAATAAATCCCACATCCTCATCTGTTGTTAGTCCCTCTTGATCTACTTTTGACAAGAGAGGGCACTGTGATAACATTATAAAGAGTGGACATATTTGTGTACACTTGCCTCTGAGATAGAAAGGAAACCAGAGATTAAGCCCTGAACCAATTACTTTACAATATAGCAAGTACTTCAACACAGGGGGAGGAGGAAGAGACAATTTAACTAATTAGTGCAAGTCACAATGTTCTTTATGGGAATTACTCAGTTGGAAGAAAAATTGTTGAGTGGGCTCAGAGGCAAGAGGATGTCTGCTTTGGAGTGTATTTATTAATTGTCACTTTGAGTCAGCTTTTATTGGCTGAGAAATTTAGCTGGAGATACTTAGCCTGCAGTCCTTCTAGAGCATTACACATATTGGAAATGCTACACAGGTATATTGTTTCAGGAAAAAGGTTATTTGTAACCCTTTATTAAATGCAGCCATATACATTTCTAATCCTCTTGAATATTTACATTATTGGGGTGGGGGGATGGGGGGGTGGATGTCAATCTAAGCCCACTTCATATATGTCAGAATATCTTGTGCCTGTCTTTATTACTTGGGATGAAAGTGATTTTGAGTACAATTTTTAATATACATAATAAGTCAGGGGCACTTCAGTTCTGAGATAGACGGGGTTGGAACGAGGTAACTTGAGACTCCAAGCACCTGCACTATAAAAAAATATTCAAGTGTCACAAGTCAGATAGCTGTAACTTCTTGTTATTTTCAGAAATTCTTGCCTATGCGTGGTTTATGAATATAGAATTGTATTGTTGGTAGGGGCAGAACATTTTTCTTCTGCCTTGCTGCCATATGTCTGGTGTGTTCTTGGTGAGATACTGTTGATCAGAATAAATGTCATCTGAAGGAAAGCAAAACTTAGATGTGCTATTTAAATTTTAAATTCTAAGAAATGTTTTGGGGGTTTTTGTTGTTTTTTTTTTTGGTGGGGTGGAGTGGAGTGTGGTCATTTGGGTTTTTTCTTTGTTTCTGTTTGTTGGTTCATGGTGCTTTTGTTGGGAGGGGTTTGGGGTTTGTTTTCTCTTTCCTTCAACAAGCATTCAGACACATAGGAATTTTTGTAAGTATTGTAGTTTTGGACTTCATGTGAAATATGTGACTAATCCACAAAATACATTCATATTACATTGTACTTTCAGATAGCAGAGGACAAATTTTTACCATGAGCAGAGATGATAGATGTGACATTTAATTATGCAGGCCTTTGTGCCTTTGACTTCAGCTTTCTGTGTTGACACCAATGAATTGCAAGTGATAATTGGGAATGATTGTGCTTTGTTAAAGCAATTTTACTTGTTTGTAGTTCCAGGTTGGGGAAAAATCTTAGTGGTAACTTGGGGAGTTCTGTGAATACCTTGTTTTTCTCATTTGTTCCTGTAACCACCATATCAGAGGTCATCTGAAAATAAAGGAAGATCTCCTTTCCTTTTCATAACATCTCTTAAACGTTAGCTCTTTCTCCAAATGCCTCCTGCTCCTATGGGAAAATTGAGGGAAAATGAAAAAGAAAGAAATACTATGAAAGCTTCTACTTTCTGACTCTGTTGGAGTAGACAGGACTCTATTTTTCCTTACTTTATAATTATGTTTGTTTCTAATCCATGCAGGCTGGAGTAGAGGACTACATAATACTATCTGATTAGCAGAGACTAGTATTTCCCCCAGAAGTGGTTCAGCTGAGCCTATTTCTGCCTTGTACTTTGTTCTCCAGCTCTTGAGTTTGAAGGATATGCTATCTAATGGGCAGTTCTCTGCTCTCTATCTTGATCCAGAAGCAGACAGATAAAATTAACAGACATTGCCTGAAGATTAACTATCATTAACTCTAGCTTTGACACATGTGGCTAATTGAAGTAATACCAGGTACATCAGGAAATGAAGAATAATGGGTAATACCTACTTAGGAGACTTGTTTCACCTTAAATCCAATACAAGTGCGATAGTGCTTAGATAAACTTAAGGGTGTCAGGATCATACAGACTCTTCATGCACTGATTACTCTTAAAAAATGTGCATCCCAGATGGTAATTCTCCGATTTTTTTTTTAAGTGACAACTGATAGACCTTGCTGTTAACAAAATTATAATCCTTTTTCTTTAGCCTGACACAAAAACTTGTTTCTTGGATACTTTTTGATTATTTTTGCTTTTTTACATCCCTTGACTTACTTGAAAGGTAGGCAACTGCAGATATGGATGTGAATGTTTTAATAGTTTGTGTTTCCACATAGGCCACTGTAAAAACAGGATGGAGTCATGGATAGCTGAATTATTGCAAAGCTGAAGCAGAAAAGGAAAGAGATTATAGATCCATACTCTTGCTTATGTTTCTTCTGTGCTTTCATCTCCCAACAGTCATTACACAGGCATACATGACAGCTGAATGTATTTTACAAAAGTGCAAGGCACACACATTAGCTTCCAGGACCTTGTGAGGATTACACACAAAAAAAAAAGGGTTCTAATATCACTCCAACATCCAAAGATATATAATTCAATACAGAATTTGGTCTGATATTTGCTTTTATGTAGCTTTCATGAGGGTGGATTTAAGTGAATAAAACTTGATCTGAAACAAGATTCTAATTGAGAACAAGTGGAAATTTCTGAAGATATTTGGGCACCTGATTTAAAATACAATGCAGATAACTCATCAGTACTAATTGCTGGGCCTTATGAAATAAGCCCATTTTCTCCAGGCAGGCACAACAGGTATTCATTCCCATTTTCTCCCCTATGGTAGGATAATGATGCACAGCAGTGCGTGTTTGTGTGCACCTAGGTGTGAGTGTGAGGGGTAAATGTACTTAAGCAAGGAGTCTCTCTGTTGCATATTTATATTGAGAGAATGTACGCAGTTCTAACACACACACACACACACACACACACACACATACATGAACCCCCAAACATACAAAACCAAACAAAAAACCCCCAACCCAAACAAGCCCCAAACAAACCCCAAACAAACAAAATTCCTCAAAAACAAATCAAACAAACAAACAAAAAAGGCAACAAAACCTGTGCAAGCCCTAGGCATTAAATTCACCTACACTGGCAGGTTGAATTTTGTTATGAATAGCGTTTAAAAGGCAATGGATTTCTTCCATGAACTATATGTAACTTTTGTGACCCATGTGTAAGGAGAGAAATATGTAAACTAGTCACTTAAAGCATAATAATCTTTGTATGGTTATTTTCTTGTTTTCTATTTTCAAGTCTCATTATCTGAAAATGTGTCAGTTAGTAGTTAACTATGAATATGCTGCAACGTTGATGAGCTTTGGTTTGCTGCTTTCTCTAATGCATAAGAGGGGGCAGACCTATTACACGGGTAAAAGGTCAGCAGCCAAGTTAGAAGTTATCCAAATTTTCACAACCAACAGGGCTCTGTGAGTTTATTGAAATGGAGGTGTTGCAGCATGGGGAGCTCACGATCCGCAGTATGTCATGCACAAGCGGCTATCACAACTCCTTAGGATGTTTTCTGCATCTTAGAACACAATTTGACTTTTCAAAATTAACATGTTTTTAACATCAGAAATTATGCCAACCATTCATCTGCATGGGGGAATCTTATATGAAAATTAAATCCTGAAGTGTGATCCATCTGTTTTCACTGTCAAGCTCAGCCCCAGGAACTCCTAAGCAGTTGTTGTTGCTGCTTTTTAATTGGGTAGGACAGTAATGCACAACCCTCCAGGTGTGTCCTGATCTTGTCTTGAGATTCACACACTTGACCTCAAACTGATGTTGAAAACCCATCTGAGGCCCAGCAGAATTACTGTGCTCGTCACAGAGAGGCAAAGAAACTTCTAAAGCTGAAGTGCTGCAAAATGTTTGCTACCCAGTGGTCAACCCCGGGATAAATTTTAGCAGCCTAGTGAGAGTTGAGGAGGAAAGAAGGTTGCTTTTTTTTTTTTTTTTTTTTTTTACTTATAATGTAGCATTGTATTTGTTCTTGTCTTCTGAAGTCTAGTTATCGAATGTTGAATCATGTGACAAAGACGCCTGCTTTGCACTATGTCAGAAATATAAAGATAGATCATTTCCTTTCCCCAAAAGATTGGTAATTAACTCAGTGAAAAGCAGGGCTTTTTGCCATCAGCTAAGGGTAGGAGCGAGCAGTAGATAATCCATTGTTGGAGTGTTTCTAATTTTAACTAGTGTGGATATTTCTTAGATAAGAGAAGGAATGTAGTGAATCTGTGCATTGGTACAACCAAGGCAATGAGCTTCTGGACCTACTGCAAGTGCTGGTAATACACTCTCAATGCCATTCAATGCCTAAGTTATTTCAAACAACCATATTTAATGAGATTTGGGTGTACACTGCCCTGAGCAGAACAGGCATAGAACACTGGGCACTGAACTACTTACACATCCCATTCACATTACACAAAGTAATGCAATAGTAGCTCCATATGACAAGTTTACACTAGATTTCCTTCTTGATTCCTTAAAAATACCAGATGTCGTGCTGAGGGGCAACAAGCTTTATCTTTTGGAAACCTGAAGGCTTCATTTCTTACCAGTTGCAGTGGACCTCTACACAGAACAAATAAACGGAAAGTATTTCATGTGGGGTTATTTCTGATAACTACAACTTTAAGAAGAAAGGACTGCCTTTGTCATTAGAGAACTGCCTGATGCAAGCTGCCCTGCCTTAATCACACCTGTCATGAGAAAAGGAAATAGTTTTTTAGGGTCCAGATAGGATTTCTCTTCGGAAATGTCAGGAGTGATTGATGTAAGACACAAGTAAAAAGCTACTCACTAAATGTGTGTTGTCTACACTTTTGAATCCTGCCCCCCCACCCGATATGGTGTTGTCATGATTTTAACAAGTCACAGGAAGAGTTAAGCTGTGCTTTCTGAATAAATTAGTGCAGTCACAAAATGACACTTTCCTGACCTTTGCAAAAGGTGGAGAGTATAACGGTAAGACATACAGGGCTGTTAAACAATGTTGGGGTTTTTTTTTAAAACCACTCTGACAAAAGGTGCAAGCTATTTAAAACCTTTTCCTAATGCACTTCAGCAAGAGAGCTAACTGACTGTCATAAGATGAGATGCGTAACACAGAGATCTGGCTACACTTTTTGATGGAAAGGAACACCCTGTTAGTTGAAAACCCTTATTAACTGGTTTCAGATGTTAGAGATGAAGTACATGGAACACTGTACATTTGGTAAAGCTTAAATATACTTAAAAAAAAAAAGAGAAAGGATCGTAAATCTTTAGCTGTGGCCTTTTATCAGTTCTTAATTTGTCATGGTATTTTAATTACTTTCAGTGTAAAAAATTTTAATCCATGTGTTAGGGGAGATGGTGCATATTTTTTTGAGACACAGTTTTACAAAGTTAGCAGGCCAGTGTGTACATGGATCCTTTAAAGGCTTGAAATTGATATTTCACAGTTCTCTTAGGTCCATATTAAGTACATATTCAGAAATGTGTACTCATGCTGAATGTGAAAATTAAAAAACGTAAACTTTAAACATGATCTAAATTTGTCTGATTTCAAAATTTCAAGGTATTAAAAAAATAAAGTATACTTTTGTGGCTTTTGAAAATAAAGAGCAAACAATCTCTAATGTGGTGAGTGACTTTCTTTTTTGTGGTTGTTGCTCTTTTAATCACTTTATTTTCAGGACTTACATGTGTGACTACTGAGACATACACAAAATATGATCAAATTGGTACATGAAGCTAAGGGAAGCAATAAGGAATTCTCAGTATTGCATGACTGCAGTTAAGTCATTTTGAAATCAATAATCCTCTCGCAATTCACTGTGCCACTTGACTGGACATACAGATGCAGATGCCCTTGTAAATGAGTTTATATTGCACTGTGCTTGTAGCCATATAATCTTTCTTCCCTACTCAAGTCTATCCTATTTTCCCTTGCTTCTGTTATGCATAAGAAACTCAAATTAAGATTGCATATAAAGTTGACTAGCTATTCCAGGTTATTTATTGGAAATGAAACTATATAAGCATACAATATATGGTTTGCTTAAAATTGATTTACCTAACTCTTTCCATAGTCCCAGGTAAATACAACTGCTGTACAACAGAGAATCACATTGCAAGGGAAAAAAAATAAAAGAAAAGGAAAGTGTCAATAGATAATGTGCAGTTAATTTATGGGGGATCTTCACCTGGTAATAAAGGGAGTAAATAAAGGGAGTAAATATAGAAATGAAATGCAAGATACCATATTTTAAATTATTTTTATTCATTGTGATATGAAAAGGTTCTAGGATGAAGATTATGTTTATTTTGAATGTAACCTTAGTATTACATGTATAATTATATTATAATTATACCTTGGTATAACATGGACAGAGGAATGGAGTGCACCCTCAGCAGTTTTGCAGATGACACCAAGTTCTGTGTCACAGTCAACT
>VWZE01011828.1:1716-27872 GCA_013396675.1 Eubucco bourcierii
AATTATTTTTTGGTCACCACAGGTTAAAGAGACAAGCACAAGCTTTTCCCTTGGCTGGGCTGAGTCTAGCTCTAAATTTTGGTTCTTTGGATTTCAGCAGAAATATTAAAATAAATGGCTTTCTGGGTCAGATGGTTCTGTTAAAACAAAATGATAAATCACTTTTACTTACTGAGTAAACAGGGATAGAAATCTCATTTAAATACAAAAAAAAGAACAATACGAGATTGTTTTCAAAGAGCATGCAGGAACTTTTCTATTCTGTTTCAGCTTGAGTAAGCCAGTTCAAAGCACAATTCCTTTAATAACATACGTACAGTTTCAGACACATTTCGGTGTTTTAGTTAACATTATTTTTGTTCTTTTCAGTTGCCGATTGGGAAGTGACAGTCCTCAGACACAATCCTTGGAAGTAGTGGCATAGTCCTCCACAGTTATCAGCAATCCAGAGATTCACAGATTCATAGAATGGTTTGGGTTGCAAGGGACCTTCAAGACCATCTAGTGCCACCTCCCTGGCATAGTCAGGGACACCTTCCACTAGACTTGGTGGCTCAAGGCCCTGTTCATCTTTGTCCTTGAACACCTCCCAGAGAGCACATCCACAACCTCCCCAGGAAACCTGTTTCAATGTCTCACCGCCCTCAGTGTAATAAATTTTTTTCCTAATCTCCAGTCTAAATCTGCTTTCCTCAAGCTTCAACCCATTCCCTCTTGTTCTATCACTATAAGCCCTTCCAAAATGTCCTTTCCTGTTGTCCTGCTGGGGCAAAACACGCCCTGAGCACTTGCTTGCAATGTTGATGCCCTGTCTTATTGGCTGGGTTTCAAATTTCTCTCTTGCCAGTGGTCTGTTTTGCCTCGAGGAGCGTTTTGCTCTGGTGGTGCTTGACCTCACTTGCTTCTGGGCTATGCTCCTCCTCCTCCTGCGGCAGAGTATTGCAGGCTAGCCCCCGGGGACATGTGTCTCCCTCCTGGGCTTTGTTTTTCATTTCGGCAGCATGTTCAGGCTCTGCTACCCTCGTGATTGCATCGAGAGCAGAAACTGGAATTGTAGCTTCCTCATTTATTACTTCAGCACTGATTGGTGAGTAAATGTGGCTACTAAATCAATTGGAGTCTCTGGTTTTCCTGCCAGTAGCCCTGCCCAGGGCAAAGGGAATCCATTTTGTGGCTGGCAGCGACGCTTGCCACTCCTCACCCTTGGATATGTGCATCTCTTTATTTCTTCTCTAAACTACTTTAAAATTTCCTTTATGTCTTTTGTGTAAATAATTCCAAACTGGGTATTCAGACTTTGGTAAATTGTAAATTGTAAATAGGGATGTGTATTTGTTTGGCATGGGAATTAATGGTAATAAAGTTTTAATATTTAATATTTCCTGAATATCAAATTGGAATATTCATAACACCTGTACAGGAATGCTGCTGTAAGTTGTGTTCAGTGTTAAACTGGACATCATTCACTCCACTCATAGATGCTCAATGTGGTTGTCAGGTCTAGGATAGAATCCCAGTTCAGTTTCATGGCAATCCACCAGTAGCAACCTGTGTTCAGAGCTGCAAGACTCTGGCTCAGTGGTGCTGATGACTAGTACAGTAAGGATATTTAAATAACACATTTTTAAATGGTAAGCTATATACAACCCATTTTGCCTGTCCAGTTTATTGCTGAGTATTCTGAATGCCACGTTTGTGGGTTAGTGGCTTCTGTGGTGTTGTACCTGGAGAATCACCAAACACAAGCCCTGTACCTGTAAATTCAAAAGGCACCACGGAGGCTCTGGTGAGGTAGGGAAATCTAATTCTCAGGGTAATTTGAAGAAAAAATATGGGGAAGAGAGGTTGAAAAGAAGGAAATTGTCCTTCAAAAATACTGGAATGCATTTCTTTAAAGACTGTGATCTTCATGATATTTTGAATCCAATTGCAATTGTGAAAAAACTAAGACTAATCAACCAAAAAGAAAACACCTCCAAATCCATTCAAAATACAGACATAAATTAAAATAAAATAAAATAAAATAAAATAAAATAAAATAAAATAAAATAAAATAAAATATGCTTAGCATATTTGGAGGTGCCACCAACAACATGGAGTCTTTAAAGAGGGACCACTGAAAACTCCAGGACAAAACTAGCAGCTGATCACCCATCCCTTTGGAAAGCCCATGTCACACCCCAGGGCTAGATGACCTAAACCTTCCTGAGAAACAGTCATTTTCCATTCCAGACTCTCCTGCAAGGCACATTCTTCTAGATTACATGTTGTGATAAAGTGGAAAGGTCATTATTCAGCTCTAGAAGCTGTCAGAAACCTGAGTAAGGAAGCATATTTCTTCATGTCAGCAAAAGCTGACAGATCAATAGCTGATACTGTCTCCCTTGGAAGAAACCTTGGAGCACCATCACTGCATCATGAGTGATTCCCTTGGAGTCACAGACAATGGAATGATCATGGAGGTGAGAACAACAGAAGTGGTAAATACAATAAAGCCCAAAAGAAAAATAATCTTGCATGTGACTGAAGCTCATCCATCAGTGGAAATGCTTCTGTGTTTTACTAGAATAGCTCCTTCTTTTTTTTTTCTTTTTTTTTTTTTTTTTTTTTTTTTCTGCTTTTTTTTAAATGTGTTTCCATGCTGGTTGGCCCCCTTTTCCACCCCCTCAAGTCTCAGTAACACAGGAGAGATGCTTTCTGACAGACAAAAGATAATCTTACACTTGACTTCCAATATCAAGGCATTTTAACTGGCACACTTTATATTGAATAATTCATGGGTATTCAAGCTTTACTTCACTTCACAAAGAAAGTGCTTTCTCTTAGCAGCGACAGTAGATATGAACAGCTAATTCATTATTTAAAGAGATTAAGTATTAGCAACTGGTATGGGCTCTTCAGAGCTCTTTTTATTCCCTTTGCTCATGTTATCCCCTGCCACTTCCCTGCCTAGTACAGATTTTAGATTGATTTTACCATATTAAATTTTTTTTCCAACAGATCTCTACCCTAAACCCTCACCATTTCCAGTGTTGTGCTGTCCCACTTTAAAAATGTGAAGTGGTAGGTAAGAAATTACAGTGTGCTGTTGGAGTACTTCAAATTCCTGTGAGTTCATGGGAACAGGCACAAATGCAACGTTTTTACTCTCATTGTTTAAAAAACATAAGATGGAAGTTGGGAAAGAGGAATCTATATTTATGAACAGTCTCTGGATTCAATCTGTTTGAATGAAACGATGCAAATTGTTCGTTGTTAAGCTTTGAGGAGCGGCTGTTGCCTTAGATCAACTCCTTCCACCTGGGAATTTGTTTCCTCTGGGACGCAGACCCTGAAATGTTGAAATCAGGTGGGATGTTTTCAACGGTAAAAGCTCTACCATTAGATACTACTTTCCAGACAGGTACATTCCTTAGGACCTGAGAGAATTAAACTACAATGAGCAAATTTTCATTCAGACAGAAATTAAAGAGACCTTTTTCCTGTGACTTGAATAGATTTTGAAGCAACCTTTAGTCTTTTCAATATCAGCATTAGTTTTGATGCAGATTTCACAGAAACACAGAACTTTGGAGGTTGGAAGTGACCTCCAGAGATCATTGAGTCCAACCTCCCTTCCAAGGCAGGATCCCCTAGAGTAGTCTCACAGGAACACGTCCAGGTGGGTTTTGAAAGTCTCCAGAGGAGAGTCCACAACTCCCATGGCCAGCCTGTTCCAGTGCTCCATCACCCTCACTGTGAAGAAGTTTCTCCTGGTGTTGAGGTGAAACCTTCTATATTCCAGTTTGTAGCTCTCGCTTCTTGTCCAGGTATGTAACTATATGCCATATGGTAGTGGGCTCCTTCTTTGGAGACATTTCAAACTGACCTGGACGTTGTGATCCTGCAACCTGCTGTGGATGACTCTGCTTTAGCAGGGAAAAAATGGAGTAGATGATCTCTGGAGGTCTCTCTGTGATACCAACCTTAGATATGTTACAAGTTTACTGTTAGAGGTTGACCTGCTGGAGAGCAGCTTCATGGAGAAAGACTTTGGAATGCTGCTGGACAGTATGTTAGCCAGCAATGTGCCCTTGTGGTCAAGAAGGCCAGTGGTCTCCTGGGTGCATTAAGAAAAGTGTGTCCAATAGGTTGAGGGAGGTTCTCCTCCCATTCTACTCTGCCCTAGTGAGACCACATGTGGAGTGCTGTGTTCAGTTCTGGGCTCCCCAGTTCAAAACTGACAGGCATATTAGAGAGTACTCAGTTGGAGGCTACAAGGATGATTAGGGGACTGGAGCATGTGCAGTGTGAGGAAAGACTGAGAGACCGGTATCTGTTTAGTCTGGAGAAGAGAAGGCTGACACAGGATCTCATTAAAGTTTACAAATGCCTGAAGGGTGGGTGTCAAGAAGAAGGTACCAGTCTCTTTTCAGCAATGCCCTTTGTTAGCCCAAAGGGCATTGGATACAAAATGGAAAACAGGAAGTTCCTCTGCAACATGAGGAAAAACTTCTTTACTGGAAAGGTGCCAGAGCCTGGAGCAGGGTATCCTGAGACATTGTGAAACCTTCTCTGGAGACTTTCAAAACCCTTCTGCATGCATTTCTCTGTGGCCTGGCCAGATGACCTGGTTTAGCAGGGGTCTTGGGCTCACTGATATCTAGAAGTCCAACCTCTGGATATCTAAGTTCCAGCCCCTGCCATTGGAATTCTAACGAGGAAACATACACCTAAAAGCCGCAGACCAGCAAACGTTAATGCTAGTAGCCCAGGTAAAATACTTAACTGTTTGGAGTTAAAACTGAAGAGCCTTGCAGGCTTGTCTGCATTTCTGCAATTTGTGTCTCCTTTACAGCAAAGGGGTGTTTCCTCCGTCACACAGAGGTCAACTGACCTGAGCTACTTCTTGTCAATGCATGCAAAGGGTTTCTGTCTCTTTTTATCAAAACAATGGTAATAAGATTAAAGAATATTAGACGATAGGAACCATCAAAACAGTAACTGCCCCATTAGAATGTAGGTTTCTTGCAATTTAATGATTTTGCAGTGAATATCACGAGCCAAGCCCCCAGACAAACAAGAGGTAAAACAAAGTGAAGCACTGCCCTCCTTTTATTCAGGGGAGGACAAAATGGAGAAGCAGAGGAAATAGAAGACCAAGTTTAAAAATCCTGCCTTAAACAAGGGCACTCACTTTATTCACAATTATTTCCACTAGAGATCAAGCATCCAATTTTGTGAAGGGGGCTGCCTTTAAAAGGTCATACCTAGGCTTTCCATCTCCAGTGCATGGCAGAGCCACCTTCAGTCTTGCACCACCTGATCTCCCTTTCTTCTTGCAGAAGCAATGTCCTGTGTGTGGCTGGATGCTGCTCCCCAGGTAGCAAAATAACTCCCACAGTTCTGCTCATCTTCAGCAGCAAGCTGTCATTCTCAGAAACTGATGGGCTCCCCGGGTGGCATTTCAGATACAGATACCCAGGGAGAGACAGTCTGTTCTGTTCTGTGCAAGTGAGGGACAGATGATGAGCTCCCAGCACCTGACCAAGCATTTGGAGCCAGGTTAGAGTTAGATACCCCACTCCTGCTCAGTGTTGATAGCACTTGTCCTGCTGCTAGAAAAATCACAGGAAATTGAATTATATCCATCTTAGACAAACATGCAGCTCTAACATTCCATTTCTTATATATGCATTTTTTTCTCATTTCTGTAAAAATAATAAGCTGAAAAGTGGAACAAAACACTTGAGGTCAGACTTAATTCACTTTTTTTTTTTTTTTTTAATCTTGTGCAAAAATATGAGTTAAAGAATCTGTTTTATTCAAGCTTGCACCAAAATCTTTAGCCAAATAACTTGCAAATCCCAGGCTTTACAAGGAAAACCAGCAATACCTGAGGTCACAAGTAAAACTTAATTCAGACCACTTGTTTTAAGCTCCTTTTAAAAAACTGCTTTTTTGGTGTTTTGGTTTTTTTTTTTTTTTTTAATTAAAGGAAAAGGTATGTTTTCATTCCACTGTTTGGACTGAACTTAAAGAGATTTGATGTGATTCTCACAACTTAAGCCAAGCTTAATCACTGTTTTCAACTCAAGCTGGTGGCTGGCTGAATCAATGCATTGTTACTGGAGAAAGTGCAGAAAGCACAGGGCTTCTTTACCTTATGTAAAGCCACAATTCTGGCAAGCAAAAAGATTTTCCAGAGTGACCTCAGGTGCAGTGTTGGAGCTTTATCTTGGAAATACTTTTGTTACTATGGGTATTAGTTATGGCAGGAACAAAAGAGGGAGAAAAGAAAACAGTTGCTTTCCTGAACATCAAGAACTGTCTACTCTTAAGGGTGTTGATATTGCACAGGTAAAGCAGAGAAAGCGAAGAGAAAAAACACGAGGATTTGCAATCCATGGCTGCATGGAACTTCTGACTGCTTCTCCCAATATCAATTCTGTTAAAGCAGGTGGGACTCCTTGGAGATAAAGCTACTCCATCTGATTCTGGATGTGATTAAGGGAGTCATATTCAGAGCTTTTTTTGAGGTATGCAAATATTTGTCATCTATTATTTGCACCTAATTTTGCAAAAAAAAATTGAGTCCACAAATTACTGACACTCTCTCCTTACATGATGGGTTAGGAACTTGCAGAAATCTGAACTCCCTCCTGGACAAAGGAAACTGCCCAGAAGGGGCTCAAAGCTATCCCCTCTTTCTCCTTCTACTTTCCCAGACAAACAAAAACAATGAGCAAAGCTTATGGTGTTATTTGTTAGTGAGGAGATATTAGAGCAGAGTGAAGGAGAAACAAAAGGAAGCACTGGAATGAAGTGGAACAAATTAGAATCATAGAATCATGGAATGGTAAGGTTGGAAGTGACCTCAAGGATCATCTAGTTCCAACCCCCTGCCATAGGCAGGGACACATCCCACTAGTACAGGTTACTCAAGGCATCGTTCCAACCTGACCTTGAACACCTCCAGAGAGGGAACATACACAACCTCCTTGGGCAGCCTGTTCCAGTGCCTCACCATTATTTACTTTGTGGTTTTTTATCCCTTTCAGCAACCCAATGAACGATATAGACTTCATCATTATTTTCCTTTCACAATGATCTAATTTCTCTCATCAAAATATTCCAATTCGCTTCAAACAAGCACACCTTCTGACTAGGAAGCAAATCAAAGGTTCATGTGAATTCAGGGTAATCTCCATTGCTTTTAGGATGGTTAGGCTGAGGACTATTCTTGTCTGAGGGACACTGGTTTTCAGCTCACCTTCTAGGTTACTAACATCTCCCCTTGCTAATGAATGGGAGCAAATGATAATTATCCTGCACAGGGCATGTCCTTTTCAACCCTTAAAAGGAAACCAAAAGCTGTGAAGTGCTGTACTCCTGAAGCAGTAATCTCTCAAATCGGTGATAAATATGGTAAGGATCAGGTCAAGAGTCATTCTGATATTTTAGGT
Organism: Eubucco bourcierii; assembly: GCA_013396675.1. Lineage (NCBI taxonomy): Eukaryota > Metazoa > Chordata > Aves > Piciformes > Ramphastidae > Eubucco > Eubucco bourcierii. The sequence continues at coordinate 9,162 of VWZE01011828.1, forward strand.
AAATCAAAAAACCAAGTTCTAATAAAAAGTATATATACCCTTACATCCTTTTATCACATCTTAGCATTAGAGCAGATTCTGACTTCATATCAGGTACTGAAAGACACATGGCACTAAAAACAGATGACATTCTTGCCCCCTCTAAATTAGAAGCCTGTTTTCAGAATGCTTTAAATTGTGTATTTTTACTGAAAATGGAATCTGTTTCCAGAAAAATTCTAATTACACCATTAACTGGAAAAGAAAAAGGTGGGCTAAAAAAAAATCAAAATAGTCACAAGCTCATGTTGTTTTTATTAGACAATGCAAGATGTGTAAAAAGGAAAAAGCTTTGTTCAGTGATTTAAATGTATTTTGGCTTAAGATTATTGGCTTTCCCAGCTTGCCATGTGGGTGGTCTAAAACTATGTCAAAAGATATTACATTTCCCTCAGAATTTATACATTTTTCTCTTTTATAAAAGACAATTATATCTACTAGGCAAAGGTAACCTAGCCTCATTTTGTACAGAAATAAAACACAATGTATTAAAATCTGTGTTCGTGGAGATAAAACATACATGTCAGAGTCCTTAGACTCTCTCGGATCCTGTCTCTGTCACCAGCAATTTATCTTCCTAATTTATCTGCCCAATATCAGAAATTTCTAAATTACACTGAAGCAAGGTGATTGTCTATGTGATGAAATAATGCTGTCCTTTTAAAGTGTCTCTCTGCTCTGCCCTCTAATTATTTTAAAGAAGAAATAAATTACTTGATTTTCAAGTACAGAATTCTTTATATGGGAATATTTCTGATTGTAGATGCATTGTTTGCCAATAAGCAAGATCTTGTGTCTGCAGAGGGTACTGGAGGCTATTCCCAGGTCTAAATCCAGTGGCTCAAGGGGATTGCTGTCATCTCAAGAAGGAAGCACAGTGAAATAGAAATAAGCTACGAATTCCCTGCAGGACATTTGCCATAGGACACCCATCTTCTCTCTTTCTCTTTCAGGTAAAATAATGAGGCTCAGTACCCTGGAGAAACATCTCTATGATACAATGTGCATGCCAAGCAAATAAAAAAGCTGGCCATGACTCCCTATAATTCAGTAACTTCTGCAGATTACTTTGCCCCTACCAGTAAAAACATATCTTATAGAATGGAATGGCTTAGAATGAAATGAGATGGAAGCATTCCTGTGTATCTGGTATAGGTGATCCTCCTCTGGCAGAGGGCAGTTTGGACTAGATGATCTTTCAAGGTCCCTTTCAGCCTCTGACAGTCTATGATTCTGTGAATGACATGGAATGAAATGAGATGGTATGGCATGCAATAGAATAGAGAATGGAATGGAGTGGAATAGAATAGAATAGAATAGAATAGAATAGAATAGAATAGAATAGAATAGAATAGAATAGAATAGAATAGAATAGAATAGAATAGAATAGAATAGAATAGAATAGAATAGAATAGAATAGAATAGAATTATTTTGGTTGGGAGAGAACTTTGAGATCATCAGATACAACTGTTAACCTAGCACTTCCAAGCTGATCACTAAACCATGTCCCTCAGCACCGCATTTGTACACCTTTTAAACCCGTCTGGGGATGGTGACTCCATCACTCTCTTGGGCAGTCTCTTCCACAACTTGACAACCACGTGGTGGAATTTTTTTTTTTTTTTTTTATTTTTTTAATGTCCAGTTTAAATATCCTCTGGAACAATTGAGGTTTTTTATTTTTGTCGTGTCACTTGTTCCTTGGGAGAAGACATCAGCCCCCACCTGCCTCATGTCTCCTGTCAGGGAGCTGTCTTTAGAGAGCCAGAAGGTCTCCACTGAGCTTTGTTTTCTCCAAGCAAAAAACTCATGTCCTGCTTGCTTTCCTGTGGTGCTTATCCCACCAGTGGACAACAGATGAACATCTTTCCAGTGCATGAAAAAGCAGGACTTTGCAAGTATCTAGTAAAACTCACTCCTGGAGAGGGGCAGTTCCAAGATTCTTATTGATATTCAAATTCTCACTGTTGTGGAAGTAGCATATTTTTATTTATTTCTTCCCCAGTCTAAGTAAGTTTCATGGAGTTTCTCTCCTGCAGAAACTAATGCTCAGCCATCAGCAGCTTCCTAAAATACATTATTTCACTTAGTATTTGGAACAAAATGTTAGTGAAAAGGAGGTTTTAACCATAAACAACATACATGCTTATTTAGTCTCAAGTGCAAACAGCCTCTGAGTGCAGTTGTTTCTTCTTTCACAGCTTGAAAACCCATTTAGGAAAACAAGAGAAACCTTTCCCTGCCCTTTATTATATTTTATTTTATGTATGTATTCATATATGTTAAGTTAGATATATAAGATGCAGGATCTCACTGAAGCAAAAGTCGTGATTACTTAACCACAAACTGGAGCTTGATTAGGTTAATATTAAAGGTGTCCTTAATTGCTAACATGGATATATACATACATACATAAATGATTGCCTCCTAAAGTGTGCGAAATGATTAAAGGAAAACCTTTTCTCTCAAGGCAGATTGAGAAAATATGGCACACAGAATGAAACAATATATTAGCAAATAAAAGACTTAAAACAATAGGTCAATTGATCTGTACAAAGAGCACATGGGGAACTTTAAAACGTATATGATAAGGAGGATAGTGTTAACTGAAACCTTCTGTACTGAATAACCATTCTTATAGTTTTATGTAGGTATGGAGTGGACTGTGGATTCTTTTTCATTACAGGCAAGCAAATATATTTGGCTTTATCTGAGCAGGAAAATTCAGGAAATTTACCTTCAACATAACTGTTCACTTTAAGTGAATGCATTAATTGACAGATGGAAACAGTGTATTTTATTATTTTATTTTAGTTTAATTCAGTACATAAGACTATATTTAAAAAACTCATTGTTTTTCAGCCTATAAATATGCATAGGTGTTGGGGGAGAAGGGGTAGAGAGTATTTGAAAAAATTAATTTTTCACAGCATTTTTGAGTGTTTGTGAGTAAAAAATTCTATGCCAACACCTTGTGGAAAGGCCATACTGAAACTGGGAAGGCATCTTGAGACTTTGCTCAGAGGTAAGGTCAAGGAGAGTGTTGCTGAAAAGGAAATTAGGGATAACCTCACCAAAACCATTACTGGTGTAGCTCATGGGGATGTTCTTTTTTCTTTCTTTTTTACTATGAAAATGTTCATAGAAGCATTTTTTCCATTTTCATTTCTTGCCTGAAAGATAGAACTTACTTGAAGGTTACGGTTTTGGCTGTTTAGCTGAAAAGGCATTTTCTGTCGGAAAACAAATGTCACATGGAAAGATAAAAATCGATCCCTTTTAGTCTGAAGCTTTTTCACTTTTTGGCTTTAGAGTGCTTTTTCTCTGCAGCTTTTTCTTTGGGGCAGAAACGTGGGTTTGGGGCTGGAGAGTAGGAAGTGTGGGTGGGACCACATGTCCCCCAACTGGGGCACCACAGTCCCTTGTCTCCCATATGTATGTACCAGGTGTTGCACACACGAGGTCCTTTCCCTGTGACGTAGAGTATTGCCATCTCATCAGAGTCTCAGCACAGAATATAACACGGCTTTTTCACTAGCACTGACCCTGAACTCAGTCTGGCCACTTGCAGTTAAATAGGAATTGAACCATGGAGGGAGAAAGATCTGGGGCAGAAAACACCATTGTGTTTCCTTTTCACTAAGTGAACAGCCACCCATGCTGTGCTTGCCTGTGGAAGTTCTTGAGGGGGAGTTTCAATGCATTTGCTGTGAGGATTCTCAATGCACTCTACCCTCAAGGCAGTGGTGGGGATGTGGAGGGGCAAAAAATGTCCAAGGGCTGTGTGTGACAGTGAAATTTTCTTTCCAATGTCCTTGGCCTTTCCTCTACTTATTCCTGAAAGCATAGATAGGTGTTTCTGGCTGATCTTGTGCAGAGTCCTTGTTGGGACAATTAGTCCAGCTGTGGGGAGTGGGCAGCAGATCATGCAGCAATATCTCCAAAGCTACCTGGTTTGCAGATGAAGGCAACCTTCCCTGGTACTCCACTGATGGCAGCAATGAAGGTGGATTGTTGGGTTGGTTTTTTTTGTTTGTTTGTTTGTTTGTTTTTTGTTTGGTTTTTTTTTTTTGTGGTTTTTTTGTGGGTTTTTTGGTTTTTGGGGGTTTTTTTAATGTGGATACTCAGTCTCTGGAAAGTGGATTTGGAATAAAAAGATTAAAAATGAGCTTATGCATAAATTTGCACAGCAACAATACTGATTACTTGACAGTTGTCCTGCAGGATTCGTCTGCTGGAGAGAAAATACTCAGTGTGCTACTAATATTGGTATTTCTGAAAAGCAATGTATTGTTATATATATTATTCAAACACTACTGTAAGAGAGAATTTAAAATTTTATTTTACAACCACTGCAAATGCAAACTCAGAGATGTCTATTGACATACATATGTATCTGTCCATCAGTCTTTGTTACACACATACATCTTCTAAATAATTTTCCAAATTTCATGTAAGACGAGTTCTATTCTCTGGAATTCAAAGTAAATCTAAGGTTTTTGCTTTCTTTAGTTTAGTATCTATATAGGAAAGTGATATATAAAGAAATAGAACTCTTACTGAGACATGAGGGAACACCTTCTTGCTCTTTACAACTCCCTGAAAATAGGTTGTAGAGAGATGGGGTTTGGTCTTGCCTCCCTAGGAACAAGACAAGAGGAAACGGCCTCGAGTTGCACCAAAGGAGTTTTAGGTTGAATATTAGAAGAAATTTCTTGACTGCAAGGGTTAGTAAATGCTGGAGCAGGCTCTCCGGGGAGGTGCTTGAATTACCACCCCTAGAGGGGTTTAAAAGATGCAGACAGGTGGTGCTAAGGGAGTTCCTAGAGTTAGATAATGGTTGGATTCAGAGATCTTAAATGTCTTTTCAAAACAAAATGATTCTGTGAGTCTGTGCTGTACCAGAAGGTATCTAGAATCAGGGTGAGTTAAACAAACATCAATTTCCACTGCTTACTGCTCCCTGTGTAGATTTCTAGATTAAACATAAGACGGCTGTGCTCCACCATTGCTTATGTTGACCCACCTAGAATTTAGCTTCTTAAAAGCTTCCTTTGTATTTTAGGATTTGAATTGCTACCCTTATTTTAATTTCAGATGTCAGTTTGTGCATAAGCCTCCAGTCACTTTTAAGCAACTGCTTTTTCACTTTATCCAGACAAACCTTTGTTTCTGCGTATGCCAAATATTTGTTCTTCTAGCATAGCACTTTTCATCTTTCCTCCAGAGTGTTTGCTCCACAGCCTACTTCACACACCTGCCTCTCTCCCTGTGTGCTCACGCTATACTTTGATAACTTGACCAGTGGTTTCACAGACTTCAATAAATACAGTTTCAGAGTTTGCATGACTGTGGCCCAGACCTTGCCTTCAGGTGTGTGTGCTTTTGTTGTCAACTGGAACTTGACATCCATCCCGAGGGCACACTTTTACTCTAAGACTTCATTTGGGGAAGAAAAAACAAACAAACAAACAAAAACAACAAACAAAAAAACCAACCAACCAACCAAAAAAAACCCAAACATTAGTTTGCAAACACTTTGCCAAGTTCCATGCATGATAATGAAGAATACTTGTGGCATTTGTATTTTTGAAGGAAGTACACCAACACATACCCACACGCTTTATTTATGTTCTAACGGAGGTGAGTATGACAGTAAAAGCACTTTGCTTGCCCACATCCAGAAATCTTTCTTCAGGTAGAGCACACAGAGAAGTAAATGGATATTTTGCTGCATAGGGATTCACTTGCTTGGACTGCTGCTGTTTGCCTGAAAGATAAGTATCAGAAAGTACAAAAGATTGGGTGTGAACAGCATAGATCCATGGTGAATGTGCAACCCCCACAACGATTCCACAGCTTAAACATAGAAAGCGTCACTAAGGTTGGAAAAGACCTGTAAGATCACCAAGTCCAACCATTAACACATCATCATGCTCACTAAAACATGTTCTGAAGTGCCATGTTGACATGTTTTTTGAACACATCCAGGGATGGTGACTCTACCGCTTCCCTGGCCAGTCAATTCCAATGTCTGACCATTCTTTCAGTAAAGAAATTGTTCCTAATACCCAACCTGAAGCTTCTCTGGTACAATTTGAAGCTGTTTCCTCTCGTCCTAACATTTTTTTATGTGGGAGAAGATATCAACACCCACCTCACTACAATCTCTTTTCAGGGTGTTGCAGAGAGGAAGAAGGTCTCCTCTTAGCCTCCTTTTCTCCAAACTGAACAATTGTCGTGGTAGGCCTAAGCAAGCCAAAATAGGCTTATATGTGTCCTGGCTTGCCCAGACACCTTCTGCTCTCCTTCCCTCTGTTTTGGGGAAATCAACTGCAGGAAAGAGGATGAAGAATCTGGAGCAACTATGCCTGGGGTCTGTGGTCTGCCCAGACCCTGTGGTAAACAAGGTACACATGGTTGCCTTGTGCAAGGCCTGTGCTCTGCCCTAAAAAGGGTAAAGCAAGCCTGTGGCTTCACCTTATATGGCCAATCTTTGCTAACTGCCATTTGATTTGCTATCCTGTGTCCAAAGGCCTATTAGTCTTGGGCTGTATGGATAAAAGGAGATGAAGAGGAAACACAGTGTGTGCTTTGTCCTTACAAGGTGTGTCTGCTATTATATGCCTGCTCCGCTATTGTATCTGCTCTATCTGTGCTGAGACTGCACACCGCAAGACATTTGCCTNAATTATTAATTGCCTTCTACCATAAGCAGAAAGGAGCTCCTTGAGTCCATCTAGTGAGCAAGCAGCATATTTACCGCAAGTAGTGCACTGACCACAAAGCGTTCTCTTCCAGTTTAATTAATGTATATATTCACTAGTTATTCCTAGATCCTGTTATAACCTGTATATAATTTCCATAAATGATGCCTAGAACCTGTTAAATTTGTGGTCAGGGTGATGTGAGTTCTGAATATTTAATGTTAATAAACTATGTTAATATTTTGAAAAATATCATCTCGCAGTAATTAATTACTCCTTCCACTACAACAATCCCAACAGTCATGAGTCTTGGTCTCTAGACCTTTCACCACCTTCATTGCTCTTCTCTGGACATGCTCCAGCAACTCTATAATAATACTGGGTTTTTTAGCTTAATTGATAAATAAGATTTCCAAGCCCTGAAATGCTGTTTCAACCACAATAACCTAAAAAATTAAGAAAGAGAAAGGAAGCATTTCTTGGTCTAAAAATCTGATTTGGGACATAGCAGGAACAAATAACAGAGTAGTTTCTTGCTCGTGAATCTAGTTTGCCTTGCCAGGACATTTTCTGAGAAGATGACTCTGCTCTAGTCTGATCTCATAACAGATTTTTATTGATCTCTTACAGTCTGTTCTCCAGCTTACTGTACTTGGTATCAGTGCACTCATGGATCTGTATGGTTTAACTTCACCGAGGTTTCACCATACTGCTAGCGCAACACCTTGGTCAGGACCTCCTCAGTTATGGGCAGTCACTGCACCGAGGAACTTCATCTTTCCTGCCATTTTGCTCAAATGAAGAGGAGTTCACACTCGTATTACCTTTGCACATCTCAATCACCTTCCAGTTTTCTAAAGCAGTTTTCCCCCCTCTTCTTTTGTGAGGTACTTTTCATGTGATTTAAGATCCCACAGAGTAAATGGAAAAATCAGTAATAACCTCTCACTGAGAAGAAGTTCTCAACAGTCTGAGAAACCGTTCACATTATTGTCAGGGAAAGAAGATTAGAAGAAAAACATCTTCACATTCAGACATGAAACAAAAGGCCTTTTAGAGTTAAATGGTTACATTAGTCACATTTGAAAGTTAAAAATTGCTTCTTTGAGGCCCGTGTAGCTGATGGTACAAAAGATAATGAGATTGTGGAAACCAATACTAAAAGAATTTCACTGGAAGTTTGAGTAATGTAAACCAAACAGTGTAAAGATCCTGGGTCTGCACAAGTTACATAATGCAATATTCAAGGATATATCCAGAGCTGTATTTTGCGTTTTGGAGAGGTGCCAGAGAGATTTTTAAATTATCTTAAGTTTTGCCTCCTCATTTCCTTTCTGTACAATAAACAGTATATGCCTGTGCTTTTTGATCTTTAAACAACAAAAACAATATGAAAAAACCACAGGGGCACAGCTGGGTACCACATAATTCTGTTTACTAAAAATACACAAACATGCAAGACCTAGTTATATACATATTGCTGTTCTGACTGGTTTCTGGTAGCTCTGGAACAACGAGTGCAGTGAGCAGCACTAGGAGGTTTGCAAGTTATTTAAGAGGAAGCTGATCTCTACATATACACTGTGCCAGGAAGAGAAAAAAATCACATCTGGGAATGTTACAGTTCAACTGGATTTTTCTCTCACACGTGTTATATTATTTATATATTAGATACACACACTCAAACTGTACACATGCCCTATTGAGGAGCATGAGAGAAGTGGTTTGTAGATATGTCTCACCAAACCTTGCCTGATGAAAAGCATAATCTTCCCAGAAAACCAGCTTTTCTTGTTACCCATGAGTACAACGCAATTGTCACCAAGACTACATTGATAAGTGCAGCACTTGAAAGCAAGGAAATAACAGAAAGATGCCCATACTTTATTTTTCAGCTGTAAATTACATGACCACATTCTAGTCTTTACATAGGTTACTATCTCCATTGGTGCCTAGGATGGTTAATGACAAGGCACCTGATATTTTGTTTTCTCTCTTTAGCATGTCAGCCTTTGTTTTCTTTAATGGTTTGCTGTAAAAATGGCGTTCTTCACTTTTTAATGTTCTCTTGTGAGTATCATCACTGCTCCATGCAATAGCAAAGTGAGACTCTAAGTAACAATCCCACACACAAGCACAGGGCAAAGAGATGCCCAGTCAGATGTGCTGCTTTCTCCCAGTTGAGTTTTTCACAGTGGTTCAGGCAGCTTCCACAGAATCCTTCTGCAGATGTGAGCTGTAAAACAAGCTTGTGATTTTGTTTAAATTTGGGTACACTTTCTTAGCTTAGAAAGAACCAAAGGCATACATGGCATACATTTAAATGCCAACCTTTGTCAAACTTGAACTGCATTCCTTAGAAATGGACTAATTTGAAACTTTCAGAAAACACACTGGTGATTTCTTTGATGAAGAATAAACCAAAATAAGGTAATTTTTTTATTAGCTCCACCTCAGATGTGACTAACCCCAATCTGAAATATTCCCGACTTCCAACATATGGTTTGGAAGAGGTTCACTCAAACAATTAATTGGCTTTTTTAAGTTTTCAGACATTGAAACTGTCTGACAGCTTGGCGGTGGACAATGTCAGTCAACCAAAATAAAAGCATCACTGTAGAACAGTCAGTTCTATTGTCTGACCTGCAAAGCTCAAAATGTTAAACGGATTTAAGAGCTAAGAGCATAAAGTGATTTAGTCATTTGTTTCCCTAGAGCTTACTCTGTGCTCTTGTTCTGCTGTTTTAAGTCACATGGCTGAGAAAAGGCAGGACTCGACTTCAATTGTTGTGGCATATCTGTGTTTTATTATATACTTTATGAGTCCACACTCAAAGATACACTGCATCAAAAGATTAATGGTTATGGTTCTAAGATTGCATACACTGAATTATTTTGCTCTCTAACGCTGGTACAGTGTCTACGTCTGGCCTCCTTAGACTTTGTGTGCATCTCTTGGGAGTATTTTATAATGCAAAACCAAAATAATAATAATAAAAGAAACAAACCCCAAAAATCAAAAAAACACCAAGCATAAAAAGAAATCAATGCAGTGTGTATTAAACTTCCTGAACCCTCATCTGTGCTGTGCTATATCTCTAATTGTAATGAATTAGGAAAGAGTAAGGATTATTGATTGTAAAATAGGATTTATCTTGCAGATTTCACTTCCATGACTTCCTGAGTCTAAATCCCAGATTAAGTGAACAATGCGGGATAAATTTTCTTGATCAAATTAACTTATCAGACTTAACTTTTGGCTAGGTTTTTAATAGTAACTTGCATTTAATGTAGTGCTATTTAACAAACAAGTGGTTCAAACTTTCAGAAGATAAAGGACGGTGCATAAAAGCTTTGCTTTTAGGTAGAAGAATCAAGTAAAACCAGAAATGTTGTTTCACGGTGAAACCAGGGAACCAGACTTTATTTCTAGGGAAAAGAATTAAAAAACAAACAAACAAACAAACAAAAAAACCCCACAACCAAAAAAACCCCAGACAAATAGAAGTGGTGAAAGGATGTCTGCATTTACATACATGTGTAAAGCTTTTATTTTTCAAGGCAAGGGTCATGTGTCATGGGACCACACCAGTGTCCTTTGGTGGTTTTCAGATCCGTGGAGTATTTTGATTAGTTTAGGGTGAATGTATCCTGCAGTTCTCAAGAGGGATTTTAACCTTAAAGAGCTCCATTCAAAGCATTGAATAAAATACAGTTAATGCATAGATGATAGGTCACCGCGGCTTAAATGAAGTTAATGTGTAGATGCTGATGGCACTATGGGTATCACTTGTGGTATAAAATAAAGATCCAGAAGACTGAAGTCTGTTGGTATTCATTGGACTAAGTGATTTGATCTAGGAGAATAGGACTCTCCCAGTTTGGCAGAGTGTTTCATGGCGTACTCTTCTGACCTCTGAAATTCAGATGCCAAATTTTAAGTCAAGTAACTTCAGACACTCTCCAACATCCAACATGACTATTTGCATGCACCTCCACCCATTTCTTTCCCTTCAAGTATTGAATATAACCATGATCCAATTAACGGTGAATTTTGTGGTAGTTTTCCTGTGAAAATTCAGGTCTGCTGAAGAACAGACAAAGTTACTGAATGTACAGAATTCTAAATTAAACTAAGTCAAGTGCTAATGCTTTGTAAAGGAGAACATAATTTAACTTTCTCCATTCCATTCCATGTACCATGTATTGCTTTCTTTTATTTCTTAATATTTCCTATTTCACATTATTGCTGGAAAATGCCTCATCCCAAGAAACCATGCTGTGGGTACCTGCTTCTTGACACAAAGTGTAACAAATGTTTTCATGGGATGTTATACACTCACTTGAGGTTGTAGAAAAACACTTTTTATTTTATTTATTTGTTTTTCAGGCAGTATGACAGCCTACCACATTTCTATTTGCCTAGTGTTGTGTCACTTGCTGTATAGCCATCTCAGTATGGTCAAGATGAGGCTTGAGGTGGATGCTTGATGTATGGTGGAAGAAAACATTGGTGTCTGTCTTGAGTGACTGCCCTCCATGGAGCTCAAGTTTCTGCTTTCTGCACATGTTAGCAGACTAATTTCTTATTGCACTTACTATAACTGCTCAAATCCTGACCTCAATAAGGGGCATTTTAGGGTGTCCTATCCAAGTCCCTCCTAATTGCTAATGTGGGCAGGGAGTGTGTTCTGACCCATCGTATCCTACTTGCTGAGGCAGATGGTCCTAAGACTGCTCTTCCCATTCCTACATGACCTGGGGGCTGGGAGACACTGGGTCAATCCCCTGCTCCCTCAGATCTCTCCTGCGAGACCTGAGTGAAGAGTTGTGCTTTAACATCTGATCTCTAAAATACTGATAACTGTGTTTTTCTGCCTCAGAGGACTTCAGTGATGATAAATACATGAAAGACTTCTGAGATTTTCTGGTACTACAGAAGCAGATAAGTTTGAAATATAGATTTAGAGATCAGGGTGGGTTGTTGGTGGGGTGGGGTTTTTTTTTGTTTTTGTTTGTTGGTTTTTGTTTTTTTTTTTTGTGGGGTTCTTTTTAGTGTTTCGGGTTTTTTTTCCCATGTGTGTGTGTGAGCTCCAGAATAGTGTGGTGTTCAAATCTAAAACTCCAGAATCTCAGTTTTCTTTCCAAAAATCAAAATAAAATAGTAGCACACTTTGCCTCTAATAAAACATCACTTTTCCCCACTCTAATGCTATTCAACTTTCTTTTTCTGATGTATATTATAACATGATATGGAAAGAAGATATAGAACCCAAATAATTTCAAATAGGATTGTAATCTTTTTACAGGAAGTCTTGATTTATAAAACCAACTCCCTGAGGTACAGACAGGTTTATCATTCTGCTATAAACGTCTGAATGCATAATGGAATGCAGGCTCTAATTTCTATAATGTGTTTGGATGATGCATTGCTCATTGAGAGCTGCAGATGAAGCCAAAGTAGGAACCTCAAACAAATTCTTCTGAAATTTCGGTCTTCTAATGCATTATTAAGGATCTCAGATAACAGGCAAAAATGCTGCACAATCTCGTGAAGTCAGAGGAGAGTTCATAAGTTAATATTTAAGTAATTTAATCTCTAATAATAAAGTTACTTTTGCTTTCAGGCAGTTACCAACAGAAATGTGGAGCCCCAATGGTTTAGACTGGAGTCAGCTTTTCATGAGAAATAGGAATTATTTATGATTATGATATTGTTATGTTTGCCTAACAATGTACATAGACACTAGCCAGGTCTAACAAAGGTTTGGTGTGATACTTAATTGAATGCACAATTTGGAGGCTCTGTTTTCCCACTGAAGCAATTTGTACAGATAAATCTTGGCTGCGACTGTATTTGCACCCACTATTAGAAACTGATCCAGATAGCTTCTTTCTTCTATTTTCTTTCCTTTCTTTTTTCTTTAAGTGCTAAATTGTTTGAGCTATTTCAAACAAAAGAAAGTAACTGGTTTTAATTAAAGCACAGCTAGAATGTATAATGTGTTAGCCTTATTAAAATGCCTGGGAAAGACTATATGCTTTTCCTTTATTGCAGCTCTTGTGATGTTATCAGAGGGCTACCAATATTTGGTGTTTTTCTTGAAAACCAATGTTCCATATATCATGTAGTACTTTAGTTACCTCAGTTTTCCAAATAATAATAATAAAAAATAAGAGATTAAAATTCTCAGATCTGATGAGGAAAACTTGAGAATTTGATCTCATATAGCTTTGAAGATAGCACAGCCAGAAGGCAGTGTCATCATTTTCATATGGTCTCATGGTTTATGTGGCCTGATTCACAAGTTAGGGATGTCTGGGTTTGGCCATATTGCCTGAGCTGTACAAACTTAAAAGATCTCAGCATCCATGAGTAGGTCACCGCCTTCCAGTCTACTGCCTTTCTTAAAGCAGGAAATTAACAACAGCAATAAAGATTTTAAGAAATATCACATCCTCTGAGCAAATGTTATTGTGATGGAGGAAACATCCTTTGCTGGCAAGAGGATCTTGAACGCACTTGGCAGTCTTTGAGTAGGGTGAGAAGACTGCCGCCATGGTATGGAAACTGGCAGATGCAAATAAATTCCTGCTCTTTGTTTCTGAAATACTTTGGTCTTTCTTGAGAATAGAGGAGGTAAGGAAAAATGATAGCACTAGCAAAGAAACAAAACACTCACTCTGAAGACTGCAAAAACTGACAAAACCCAAAACCAAAGATGGTGAGAATCTTAGATTCTTGTCTGAGCTAACAGTGTGGTGATAGAGCATTTCAAAGTTAAAACATGAAATTATAGAGTACTCATCCAGAAGATTTAGTGAAAGTCATTTCTTATCTAATTCTAAGAGGTTATGCAAACACTATGTTGTGAGGTGCCTAACAACCTAGGAAATGGCCCAGAAGTTGAAAATGAGAAAAGAGCACCCAGTGGGGCTGGGACAGCAGGATGAACTAAGTCCTTCATGGTGCTAAACAAAAATACTGACATTGTCCCTATTTCTGGTCTTATGCCTCATGTCTTGTGGAGAAGATGGGGCCTGGGCTCTCCTTATGGCCCAGAAAATCTTTGATTCCATAAATCAAAGAAATTAATCTTTGGCAAATTAGGCTCCTGGAAATAAATCTGTCATAGAATCATAGAATCACATATCTTGAGTTGCAAAGGTTGTCTAGTCATCTAGTGTCTAGTCCAACACTGTAGTAAGGAGGGACATCCTCAACTAGATCATGTGCCCAGAGCCTTGTCAAACCTCACTTTGACTATCTCCAGGGTTGGGGTCTCAGCCACTTCCCTGGGCAACCTATTCCAGTGATCCACCACCTTTATGGTAAAGAACTTGTTCCTAGCATCCAATCTAAATCTACTCTTCCCTAATTTGAATCCATTGCCCCTCATCCTGTCACTACAGGCCTTTGCAAACAGTCTTTCTCCATCCTTCTTGTAGGGCCCTTTCAAGGACTGGAAGGTCATAAACAATTTTACTTCTAAAAAGCAACCGAATATTACTTGCTTTAATTGATGGCCATTTATGTTGTATTCTCTCTTCACTCAAATGGAGATGTCAACTTTTAGGCCACAGGAGTGAAACTACACGTTACTTTAAGCCTTTTCATGTGTGTGTGTGTATATGATATCTGCAGTGCTTTGTCATTACACAGCTCTCATAAACCATAGAATGGTTTGGACTGGAAGGAACCATAAAGATCATGTAGTTCCAACCCCTCTGTCATGGACAGAGACACCTTCCACTAGACCAGGCTGCTGAAGTCCTGGTCCATGATGGCTTTGAACACCTCCACAGAGAGGGCATTTCTGCCCTCCCTGGGGAATGTGTTAGAGTGCCTCACTACCCTCACCATAAGGAATTTACTCATAATCTCCAGTCTAAATCTACCCTTTTCCACCTTAAAGCTGTATACTTTGTTCATCTTTTGCCTTTTACTGACTGTTTACATGGGGATGGAGGTTATACTGGGCTAATATAGAAATTTCACTATATCAGTATAGTAAAGATCCATATTTTCAAGAGAAAAACTGAAGATTGTCCTTCCTGAGCAAATTTTTGTATGTGGAACTTCCAACTCTAAGCCCATGTTCAGCTCTCAGGTCTTAGTCTCATGACTGAAAGTTAGTATTTGACACTACAATAAATGGTGCTGGATTGTAGCTAAGGCTCCTGTGGCTTGCAAATGCTGTACGCTTGTTAGCTATTTCAGAGAAAAAAACTCACACCATTTTCCATATGAAGGTAATTCTTTTTAAGAGTAAAATCCCTTGATTATGAATTTATTTTTACCTGCATCCACTAGGTTGTATTATACTAGATGTATTTTTTTCTTGATTGGAGCTGTTTTGAATTACAGACCTCTTAATGGAGTTATTTAGTGAAAGCACAGTTTCAGGCTTAAGAGTAATGATGTTATTAAGTGATTCTGTCGAAAGAAAAAGTAGGGTTCAGTGGGGCTTGTATTAAGTAATGGTGGAACGGAACTGCCTCTGTATGATTCCTGTAGCCCCACAAAACTCAAGTGGTCTGTTCAATGAGCCCCAGTGTAATGGAGGGGGTGATTAATCAATTGCAGGACGGTACTTTTCAAAATTAATATCGTCTATTAATTTTGGTATTCAAGAGTTTCAACCCCCTGACCACTAATTTTAATAATAATCAAGGTCCTTTTGCAACTGTCATAGCAACATTGTACAGATGATAACACAGGATCTAGAAAGTTTAACAAATAACTAGCAAAAAATATAAACGTTAAACTCAATTGCACTTAATTGTACTGCTTATCCACTAGGTAGACTCAAGGAACTCCTTTCTGCTTTAAAGCAGAAGGGCAGGTGAATTACAAGAATTGACAGAATTTTGGTAAAGAGGCTTTGAGTGTTTACTCATAAAATTAGCTACTGATTTGTGGGGCTAGCTACATCTTCAAACAGTGCTCAAACACTCGCATTGGCTTCTATTGGTGTCTTGTGAGTCACTGAGGCTTGTAATTCTTTCCAGGCTTTACAGGCTGCTGGGGAAACTCATACAATCTCTCACTTGGCCCTGGCCCTTCTTGGTCAATCTGTGTGCCCCTTCCAGGACTTCCTAGTCTTGGCAGGAGACTTTCAGATGTAGGCTTGATGTCTTGGCAGATGTGCGGTCTTGGCACGGATGTTGTGCTGGCTATGCAGGCTTAGCATATGGAGGCATTTATGTCTATTCCTGGTGTACTCAAAGCAGGCAGTTTCCAAGCAGGTAAGCCCAAAGCACAGGGCTAGTTATTCAGCGGAGCTATCTTACAGCTTAGCAAAGCATAATGCTGTAAAACTTGTCAGGATGCAACAAGTCAGTGAGCACATTAAGCAGAAACAACAATGGTAGTAGCAGCAGCAGCAAGCAAGCAAGCACACTATCTCTACGTGCTGATCTCTTCTATCAGTGTAGCCCAAGACCTAATGGGCCTTTGGACACAGATTAGCCAATGGCAATTATCCAAGCTTAACCATATTAAGGCGAAGCCATAGGCTTGCTTTACCCAAATTTGGGAAGAACATAGGCCTTGCACAAGGCAGGCACAAGCCAAGTGTATGTACCTTGTTTACCACAGGATGCAAACAGGAGCAAAACAAGCCTGGGCAAGCCACAGCTCTTAGACTCATTGGCTCTAGGTTCTTTGTTTTCTTTCCCATGGTTGCTTCTCCCCAAAACAGAGAGAGGGAGAGCAGAAAAACACATCTGGGCAGGCCAGGACATGTTCAGGCCTATCTTAGCCTATTCAGGCCTACCATGACACCCAGTCACATTTATGCAAAAACTATTTTGCTGTGCAATGGACCTTTTGTTGAAGGCCTGCATAAGGGTCAGAGAGAGAAGACCAAAAAGAGGTGCTTCTCCAACTCACCCACTCCACCCTTCTACCCTTGTCTGCTGCCCACAGTGTATTGGTCCCTGCAAGTGAAATAAAGGTAGGAAAACACTTTGAAAAACCATCACTGATGTGCACAAGTGGTTGTTGATAATGTGCCATGATGACATGGGTCCTATTCAGACCCTTGGTGGTGAGTCAGCATCCATGGGAAAAAAAAAATATAAACTAGCTCTGATTTTCTTGTGGTCTAAAATGCACCTCATTGTGTTCCAACTCTGTGTAGATGACCCCAGGAGCAATACTCATGCATACTCTGCTGAGTAAATCCTTAAATGTAAAGAAAAAGGAGCACAAACAAGTCCATGTAGTCTGTTTATATAGCCCTAGAGATTCAGATAAAGAAAAACAAACATAACCTTTTCAGCTGTTCCTCACAAGGGAAAAAGAAAATGAAACATTTGATTATAATTGTTTTAATGAGCTTTGATTCAAAATGAAGTCATAATGGTCTGGTTAAAAAATATTCTGTTAATGAGCTTATATTTCTATCAAAGTGTGCAAGATGCAAAATTCTCTGAGGATAAAATTAAACAGCAAGCAATATTTATTTGCTGATGAATAAAATCCTGTTTATTCCCTAAAAAAAGAAAAAAAATATTAGTAATAGTAGTAGTAGCAGCAGCAGGAACGGTAATGGCAGTAAGGCTGCTAGGAGCAGACTAACAGTAATCTAACCAGATGGTTTAAGGTTTCATCTTGATTTGAGAGGAACAATAAGAAGAATATTTACTTTTAGGGGGTCTAAAACCTCAGACCTGACTGTAGGCCACCTCTAAAAGACTCCTTTAAACAGTGTAATTATTTTTTCACAAAATACTGCTATTTTTTTTTCACCCAGAAAGATACATATGATACCTAGGATTTCAGGAACTGTAAAAGAAGAGGAAAAAAAGAGAAGACATGGAATGTATTAATTAGTGGAGGCAGTGTGTTCTTCCATTAGTTCTGATTCTTATACTGTCAGAAGAGAGTGTTTGTGTCTACCTTTTATTTTATGGTATTAAATGGACTGGAATGTAGTTTTCCACATCAGATATTCCAGCCATCAAACCAACTGGCCTCCAGCCTTAGAGCTCTGTGGACAACTTGGAATTCACTCATTTAAAGAACATCCACTCTTGACACTGACCTTAACATACATAATGTTGTTTTCTTTTTCATGTGCTGCAGAGGGTAATAAGGTAATAAGGCAATACACAAGAATACAGGAATACGCTTCATTCTGACTTAGAGTATTTTTGTTGTGATTCAACTCTCATGCCTTTCAAATCTCAGTGAAGATCTCTCATTCAGATTTCTATGTCAAGATATACCTGAGCATTGCCTTGTGCGGCACATTACCTCTTCAGTGCAACCACTCATTCTCATGTCAGTTGATTTGCTAATCAGGCTCTGGCTAAACAATACAACTTGTCTCATGCAAAAACAGACAGCTACAATCTGTTGTGTTTGTGATTTCTGTTTCAAAAGGAAAATAAAAAAACCCTAACATTAACAGGATGGATTTCAAGACCAAGTCTTAATTACATTACAGAATAAGATTTAATTAATGGGATGCAGGAAGAAAGCAAAATTATATGCGTGGCTCTATGAACACAACAATGTTACTGAGCTATTAACTGTATACACAGGAGGATTATTGGATTGGATAGAGTGAAGAAACTTAGAAAACCTTATGTAATGGGGAAAAAAGACATGAAAGTATTATATTGACTTCCTTAGATCCTGAGTCTGCATGTTGAAAATGAGATGGCTGTATTACAAACCTGATGTGCATCAAGAAATGTGTGTCCATCAGGTCTAGAGTGGTTCTCCTCCTCTGCTCTGCCCTAACGAGACCACACCTTGAACACTGTTGCCAGTATTCCTCAAGAGAGACAGGGACCTGAAGGAAAGAGTCCAGTGAAGAGCCATGAGGATGACTGAGGGACTTCAGTATCTCCCCTACAAAGACAGAGAGCCCTGGGGCTGTTTAGTCTGGAGAAGACTGAGAGGATATCTCATCAATGTATACAAATATCTGAGAGGCGGCTGTCAAGTGG
>VWZE01011828.1:27879-41694 GCA_013396675.1 Eubucco bourcierii
AAACCCATCTGCATGCATTCCTGTGCGAACAACCTTAGGTAATCCTGATTGGAAGGGGGGGTTGGACTCAATGATCTCTGGAGGTCCCCTCCAATTTCTAATATGATGTGATTCTGTAATATTCTGTGATTGGGATTTTTTTCTTTTATGTTTCTTTCCGTGGACATACCTCTTCAATGATATATGCACTTACACTAAGAGTTATTTACAGCAAGAAAAGAGATGTTGGACCTCAGGGCTGAGATATGACTAACTTTGTTCCAGGTCTCTTAGCTCATAAGAAAACACATTTGCAGGATAGCTTTCTGACAACGTGTTGTGTTTGACTCATCCTTAATTATTGTCTTTTGCAGTGTCTGTTCTTGTTTGTTCCTTGGCATGGAGGAACTTTGGGGTTTTTCCTTGATTTTGTTTTGAGTTTTTTTGCGCACATCACATCACCTTCACCTTTTTCTTTCCTTTCTTTCCCCCTCTCTGTCCACCTGAGCACATTGTCAAGGATTATTTCTGCCCCCAGAAAATAAAGAACAAACTGGTCAAGGACAGATAATTCTACTTAGGAATGGATAGATTCTCACAAGCTTAAATCCTGAAAGGTACACGAAATGGTCTGCTCTAAACCACATGTTGTCATGGTTACATCCTTCTGTGGCTCAGATGGGGATGGGGGCCAATTATCAAGTTTTGTTTGCTTGATTTTAAGTAGTTTGTTACCTGGATACTCAACAAATAAGAAAACTGAAAAAAAGACTTGTTTTCTTCTCCCTTAACTGAGGGAAAGAGAAAACAGTCATACCTGAATGTTAAAAAATCCTCCGTTTGGATTCTTGGTTGCACAGTGAAAGCACTTCTGAACTCTGGGCTCTGGAAAGAGGCCTGCAAATAGCATCATAACCTGAGTTGCGAAAAAAGCAACTGACCACTTAAAATCACTGTAAATCATGGGCAAGTGGAGAAATGGGATTAAATAGTACTGGCTTTTAATAATTATTTAGACAGTAAGGATGTTTTCCTGCAAAGGATTCCTGATATAGTTAATAAATGAGAAGGGAAACAAAAAAATCTTTCTTCTGGGTTGTAGCACAGCAACACTTGCCTGGTGTCATTCCTTTTCCTTCTTTTTAAAGATCTACTGAGGACATCATGTATGGTACCCTGTTCATAGGCTTAATCGGGAGCTTTGGTAACAAGCTGATGGAAGAGTGAAGTTGGGTGCAGGAAGTGAGGGAGAAGAGGACAAAATTAAAATACCATCCTGTCAGTGTCCCTAATAGTTTATATGGGCAATGACAGAACAGTATTTTAATTTTTATCTGGTCTCCTTTCTACTCATTTATTCCATCTCCTGCTTGTTATCGAAGTTTCAGATTAAGCTTAAAGATATGAATATATTGCCATAATAAATTTATAAGAGGATATTTAAAGAGCAAAGATTTGAATGACACAAATGAACCTCAGTGTAGCAGAGCTGAAGAAAGGATTTGCAAAGAGATGCCACAGCAGTCAGAAATGACTGCTAGAATCTCCTTAATTAAAAAAAAAAAAGAAAAAAAAAGAAAAAAAAAAGAAAAAAAGGCTGGAATGCAATAGACACAGAAGGTGTTTCATATAAATTTAGGCTTCATTTTAAATTATTGATGCTATTTTAAATAATCTTTAAAAAGGTTAAGAAAAACTGGTTTAAAGGAGATTATAGAACTGTAAGCTAGCTACTTGGAACATGGGAAAACTAAGATGTTTGGGAAAAAAGAAGGGGATATAGACCTCCATAAGGCATATAAACCTACATCCACGTACAATCAGTGTTGTTTTTGCTTCGTGTCTGTTGTGCCTGTTATTTCTTCAAATGACAGGAAAAGTCATGTTTAGATTATGTGGCCTTCAGGTTTGCTGCTGTTTTTTTCATAGTGAACAGGATGCATCTGTCTCAACAAAACAGGGACCTGCCACTTTAAGGCCAAATCTTTTGGTTCTTGCTTTCTCAGATGAAAGCTGGGCCCCTGTTTATGAATAACGAGTTTGCAATTTGTTTAAGTTACAAAAGAAACTCAAAGACTATGGTTTTCCTTTGCAATTTAAACAAAATTGATAACCACCACCAAGACTGCTACCAGAAAGCAGAACTCCTGCAAATCCTAGACTAGTGAGAGAAAAAAACTGATAAAAAGCATATGTGAGCAGTAGGATTCTGCAGTGGTTACTTTTGCTCTGTTATCCTGATTGGTAATTTATTAATAAAACAAAAAATAAATTATGAATCTTAGCACTGCAATCTTCCTTTTAGGTAGGTAGGAGATGTGGGAGACAGAAAATCTGTTAAAATGTTAATGCAAATAATTGCAGTTTGTGGCAGTGAGTACTTGGAAGCAGACTTTCAGACTTTGCACAAGAGCCCTGCTAAGGAGTGTTGGGAACGTGAACAGAAAGTGAAACTGCAAGTGAATTTTCTGTGAGGAGAAATTTTAAATGCCAATTTCTAGGGACCTGGACCTGGATGTTCCAAAGATGCTTGTAAATGTAAGTGGCATGCAGTAAAGGAAGGGGAGCAACATCACTGATCTTAAAGTGTCCATCAGGTATATGGTTAGTCTAGGGAAATCTGTCAGGTGTAAAATCTGAGAGGTGTAGCTCTCTGACAAATAAGTTTTCCAAAAGGATTAAATCTGTCCCACTTTCCATTTCAGCTCTTCTCCAGGATGAGAGTGTTTGCTCATCCACCCAACACTGAGCAGTTAAGAACATTTACACTGAGTTTAGACTTTGGTGTGCAACAGCCTGGACTTCATGGAGCAGAGAGGTTTCTCCTTATCTTTGTAGGTCCAAGCAGCACCCCATCCTGGCAGGTCCTATTGATGGAAGAAATGCTACCTCCCTCTTGGCAATGAAAACTAGGAGACTTTCAGAAACATCTGCTGAAGTACAGAAAAAGCAATGAGGTGAGGAAGAACACAACTCGTGGGGAAGAGTGAAGTGAGAGCAGACACACAGGAAGGATGAAAAAGCTCCTGAGTGGCACATGGTGTCCAGACAGGTCAGAGCATGATGGTGATCACCAGTTTTGTCTGTCTGAGCTGATTGTGTTTTGTAACAACTCTGGAAAGACAGAGAAGATGCATTTCCTGGGGTCTGGGGGAAGACAATAGTAAACAAAATGGAGAGGAAGTGATAAAATGCTTTGCATTGTGATGGGTAGTTTAAGTCTTCCATAGTATGACTGAACGCAATACCACATTTTATCAGTGGATGATCACATTGCCTGGGGACACTAATGTACATGCACTTGTACATGTCTGTGTACACAGGCTGAGACTGGAAACCATCATCATATTTATTTAATAAATTTATTCTTCTTGCCTCTTTGGTGTAAAACAGCAGATTGTTTCTTTCAGTTTCACCTGCATGTGATGTATGTTTTACAAGAAGATATATGAAACATATATGTTCAAACATTACTTCTGCAGGAGTAAGAGAGAGAAACAAAAATCTTTCAGTTACATGTCAGTTTTGCCAGCTGAGTAATCAACTTCCCTGAACCAGGGAATCTTATGAGAGGATAAAGTAAGATTTTACACATGAATACTGCCCTGCAGTTATACAATGCTGGTGGTATACATGCCATGGCACTGCAAATAAATACAGATGTTATATTAAGATTTATACAGTTAATATTATATCTTCTTACAAGGCATAAATATCTGTACTTTCTTTGCTCAGACTGAAATTAGCTGCAAAACTCATTCATGAGACCAGAATATTGCCTAGCAAGCTCAGATTCAGTTTTAAGATTTGAGTTATGCTGCGGACAGCAAAATTACAGAGCAAAGGATAAGGAAAGAGTAAAACATAAAAGAGAGAAGTGAACCAGAGGTATGGTTGGATGCTTTACATCCCTTGTGCCAGCCTAACTTGTAAGGAGTGGAATACACAGCTCACTCTTCAATTTAATAGCACACAAACAACCAGAGGAGAAACACCATAAAACCCCAAACCATGCTGCCAGGTCAGGTATTTGACTTTGCAAGAAGAGGTGCTTGTGGATCAGAACTATTTTTAAAAAGCAGGAAGAATGAGTGTTTGCAGAACCTCAAGCCTCGGGAAGTTTGTCAATCTTCCTGCCTAACACCATTGGACAGTGATAAACAGCCACTGCACAGTCAAGGGGTTTGGCAGAGCCACTGAAATCCTGCACTGGGGCTCATGGCTTGGGGTTGACGTGGACAGGGATGAGAAGAAACCAAACTGGAAAAAATGCTTCAGCGTTGAAGGCTGCAGCCAAGAACCAGCAGCTGTCTTCAAGCTTTTCAAGGTTGTAGAGCAATTGCAGTTCATTCCCGGGGATTGCAGCACTGGGCTGTGGGCAGGAGCCTCGTGCCTAAATATTCTCTGTGGTTTGGCTGTTTCTTGGCTTATAGAATTTAGTCAGATCCTTGGCTTGTTCTGGATTAGCTTTACCTTTAAAGATGGCTTGGACAGCGCCAATGGAGAAAACCAGATGTAACTTGTTAACAGCATAAGAGGTCCAGGAACTCCTTAAATATGTAATTTTCTTGAAAAAACAAATAAAATCTGTTTTCCATAANATGTAATTAGCATGTGATGAACCAAGTTGACCCTTGGTGAAATAACATTTAAACTGGTTGTGTGTCTATCATGCTTTAATTTCAGCCAGAGTGCATGGCAGCTGGATACGTGTGCTAACCATACTGCTCCTGAGAAAAGGGGAGGAAAAGAATATACTCATCAAATACCTTTTTATTTCTGGTTTAATCTCCTCTATATTATGCCTACAAATAGTTCATGACAAGAGGTCATTTGACTGATGGTGCTAATAAAAATACATTTAGACTTAGTGTCTGCTAAATTTTGTGGGTGTAAGCTCTAAAGCCAAAAAGTAGAACCCTGGGCAACCTGATGTCAGCATCTCACTACATGGAAGACATTGAGGTGTGGTGCACATTGGGAGAGGGATGATGAAGTTGCTGATGAGTCTGGCGAACAGGTCTTCTGAAGAGAATTCAAGGAATTGTCATTGTTTAATCTGGAGAAAAGGATGTTGAGGGGAGAATTTATTGCTCTCTACAACTCCCTGAAAGGAGGTTGGAGTGAGACGGGGGTTGGTCACTTCTCTTAAATAACAAGTGATAGGACAAGAGAAAATGGCCTTGCACCAGGGGAGGTTCAGCTTGGGTATTAGGAAAAATTTTTTCACTGAAAGGGTGATCAGGCATTGGAACAGGCTAATGAGTTGGTGGTAAAGTCAGCAGCCCTGAAGGTCTTAAAAAAATGTCTAGACCTGTCACTTTGGGACATTGCTTCATGAGCATGATAGTGTTGGCATGATGTTTGGACTTGATGATCTATCTTGAAGGGTTTTTCCAATCTTAAGGATTCTATAATTCTGTGGATATAAGGAATGGTTGATGGCTCTGGAGCACTACTGAACCTAGCTTAATAAAACACACACTACACACAGTATATGCATTTTAAGAATAATTGTACCAATTGTACTCTTATCCTTTTACCTGGGCCTAAGCAGCACACCAGTATCCCATATAGCTGTGGTCTGTAATAGACCAGGGTTTGTTGTGAGCACCTCACCTATTTCAGAAAGTAGTTAATCTGTAGTCCATCTTTTATTTGATGCATTATTTGGGAAGTCCAATTCTTGGTTCTGGTGTAACATTTCCTGGACAAAGAAGGTATAACTTGAATGGGTATGGCATTTCAAAGACAACCGTAGAAGGTTCACAAAGCGGAGCAAGGCAGTAGAAAGCTGAACGAGAAGGAAAATGGTTAATTCGCTATGTTCACAGGCAGGTCCTTACTTCTGTAATGCAGAACTCCTGACTGACCAAAATTATGGTTGTTGTTTTACTTTGTTTGCTATCCAAACACAAAGATCAACAGAACAACGCAATTGCTTGACTGCAAAATTAACTCTGAAAAAGCTTCTGTACTACAAGTACATATCATTATCTGTATTAACATAATTACTGGCCCACAATACCACTACTCTTGACACTGAATTAGTGTACCTACCAGCATGACCTAGAAGTGCTTATAAAAAGCTCTTTTAACAGATGTTTGTGACTTTGTGGTAGACTTTCACATATCGGTATCCAACATGAAGGGAAGTCTTTTATATCTTGCTGGAGAGTGACTGTGAAAGACAGGGCTTTTGGATATCTGCAAACAGATGCACATTTTGGAGACAGACTTAAAGGTATTCAGAATTCCTGCTCAGGTCCCCTGATGTCTTCCTCATAATTTCAAGACACTCTGCTTTCGCTGTGTAAAAGCATCCAATGTGTCACATGGTAGGACATTTCCTGAGCTGTAAGTGCTAATCAATGCTGCATAGTGAGTTTTCATTTTAGGGAGAACCACCTATATTCCTCTACAGATGAGTTCTTTATTCAGCATGATGGGAAAAATGGAATCACCTACAAACAAATGTGGATTAAGGGTGACATCAACATGAGAGACTGTTTGCAATACTATGACAACAGCATCAACAACATAAAAAGGCTGGATCTCTCTTCTTGGTAGATGTCTCCTCCAGAAGCAGAAAAGCAAACTAGATGTATCCAAGCAGTGGGGCTGGTGGCTCTGAGATCTTCCTAAGGTCTGGGGTGTAGATAAGATTTTCAGAATGTGACTACTCAGTCTCAATTTGCTGTCCTGGTGTCACATCAAGCACCCTCACAGCTCTTCATGGTGTGCTGGCATCATCACACCAACAACTACAGCAGCTGAAAGTGATGTCATTTTCTGAGGAAATGAGGGAAAGAGGACAAATGGACAAGTCACTGTCTCGAAAGACAAATTCTGCACATTATTTTTTTCTAATGCCCTTTTTAAAATATTTTTTGATGCTTCTCACACCAGCATTAAAAACCATGTCACACAGGACAGTTACTTCAGCTCTTGTAAAATGCATGAATATTGCACAACCATTGGTAATCAGCCTGTGGATATCAAAACTGGGCACTCACAGCTTTCTTTCATCATAGTTTTTCTGACATACTGATCACCTGAGTATCTTTTTTAGATGCTCTGTTTGCAATCACTGCCTTGATATGTCTCCATTTTTGCTGTGACTGCAAGACATATGTGATGTGGATTTTATCCAGCTGAATGGACATGTGAACTCAAGTGCTGTTTCTGCATACAGCATTTTGCCTCTCAGAGTGAATTGCCCTGCCAAACATACTTCTTCTTGCTATTACTGTGAAATGAAAGATTTTTTCTTCACAGCATTTCTGCATCATCCATAAAGTTTGAAGGTGGGAAAAGTGTTTACCTTTCCATGTTGTTCTATGCCACAACCAGGTTGGATTATCTACCTGGTTTGGACTCCAGTCAAGGAGCAGTACAGCATTTCATGTTTTAAAAAGAGGTGATTATTCTGTTTGTACCTGCTTGTGTGACCACATTCAGTTCTGAATATGGAATGTGCTTTAAGAGCTTAGTGCTATTTAAAAATGGGTATCAGCCAAACTGCAACATTAACAGGAATTACTACATTTACTCTTCAGTGGCAAGGCAAACATCAATGTTAGGTGTCATCAGGATTTGGTTGTGGCAGGTGAGTATTTCATAATCCACAATGTTGGGTATTGCAGTTGTGGTGCAAGACCCTTTCAGTACAAAATGAGAGAAAGAAAATTTGTAATTTGTAACATTATGGGCAACGTTTAAAAAAAAAAAAAATCAGAGGGATATGACAACCAAACCCCATCTTTTACAAACGTTTGCTTTTCCTTGTTTTAGATGAAGGGTCCTAACTGACTTTGGTACTTCTCAGAACCCTATTCTGTCTCTGTGCATTTTTAGATGATCTGAGGGAAAGATGCTGCTATCAAACATACTGTAGCTTCATTTGAGTCTCTGAAACATAACAGCACTTGCTTATTGTCACAGCATGAGCTTCAGCCCAGCTGGGTAGTTCTTCTAGCAACACAAATGCCTGAATGTCAGAAATACCTTCAAATATTAAACACTGTGCCTTTAAGGGGGGGTGCATTTGGCATTAAACAGACTTTCTAGCTAATGAATTTCTCAAGTTACAAGAATAATGGCCTTTTTAATCTTAGCAAGAGTAATTAAACAGACATTTGTTATTAATGATGTTGTTAATGGCAGCAGATATTGAATTTTCACTGTAGATATACAGTTGTATAGTGATTTTTTTGGGAGGTTTTTATTAACTTGATTGGGCAGCGAAGCTGGAAATGTATCATGTATTTCTTGTCCTGTTTCTACAGCTATTGGTTTTCACCTTTTTGTGAGACAGTTTCTCTGCCTTTGTTTAGTTTATATTGGAGATCACAGAACGCACAGAATCACAGAATGGTCTGGGTTGGAAGAGACCTCCGAAGGTCATCTAGTCTGACCCCCTCTGCAGTAAGCAGTGGCAGTAGGTCAGGTTGCTCAGAGCCCTGTCAAGTCTCAGTTTGAATATCTGGGGCCCAGATATGACCCCCAGGTATGGGGCCCCAACCACCTCCCTGGGCAACCTATTCCAGTGTTTCACTACCCTGATGGTAAAGAACCTGTTCCTAACATCCAATCTAAATCTGTTCTTCTGTAGTTTGAAGCCATTGTCGCTTGTCCTATCACCACAGGCCTTTGTAAACAGTCTCTCTCTATCTTCCTTGTAACTCTGTTCAGATACTGGAAGGCAGTTATTAGGTGTCCCCAGAGCCTCCTCTTCTCCAGGTTGAACAACTCCCGCTCTCTCAGCCTATCCTTGTAGCAGAGGTGGTCCCACCCCCTGATCATTTTTGTAGCCCTCCTCTGGACCCATTCCATCAGATCCATGTCCTTCCTATTTTGAAAACTCCAGAGCTGGACACAGTACTCCCAAGTGCAGTCTCACCAGAGCACAGTAATGTGACAGAATCACCTCTGCTGGCAATGCATCCTTCAATGCAGCCCAGGATGCCATTGACCTTCTGGGGTGCAAGCTCACACTGTCTGCTCATGTCCAGCTTCTCATCCATCAACACCCTGAAAGTTCTTTTCCACAGGACTGCTTTCTATCGCCTCATCCCTCAGCCTGTATTGACAGTGAGGATTATTCTGGCCAAGGTGCAGAACCTTGTGAGGTTCACCTGAGCCCACCTCTCCAGCTCATCCTATCCTGTCCCTGTGGTGTATCAACAGCACCACTCAGCTTGGTGTCGTCTGCACACTTGCTGGTGGTGTACTCAATCTCACTGATAAAAATATTAAACAGCACAGGTCCCCAGTATGGACCCCTGAGGGACGTCACTTGTCACTGGTCTCCATCTGGAGTTCAAGCCATTGAGCACTGCCCTCTGTGTGTGACCACCCAGCCAATTCCTTATCCATTGAATAGTCCACCCATCAAATCTCCATCTCTCCAACTTGTCAAGCAGGATGCTGTAGGAGACAATGCCAAGGGCCTTGTAAAAGTCCAGATAGATTACATTCATATGTTGTCCCTTGTCCACTAATGCTGTCATTCTCATAGAAAGCTACTAGGTCAGCCAGTCAAGATTTGCCCCTAGTAAAGCCACCCTGACTGTCTAGCCAATCTAACAACGAAAGGGCCAAGTCCTGTTTGATACCACTCCTGGACTTCTTGGAATCATATTTGCAGAAAGTGATATGCCTGTCAACAACTACTTCTACAATTCATTCTCAGCACTTGCTGGGGGCCCTGATTTGTATTTTACTTCAGCAAAATATGAGTTTGTCACACATCTAGCTAAAAGACCTGGCTTTGTATCTTGGATTAAAGAAAATTTTGCTTTTAAAGGATTTTTTTTCTTTTTTAAATTCTTTAACGCAGAGGTATCTGAGACAGCAGGCAGAATACCTTCTCTCTTTTTCTTTTGTAGTGTGTTATGCTCTTTTTCTTACCTTTTTGGTGTCATGGAAGTTATGGAGAGGTAGAGTACTCTTAAATCTGAAGATCAGGTCTCATGTTTGAGACCATTAATGAAGTTTTTGTATTTAACCATTTTAGGGTCCATTCCAACTTAAAACCATCTTATGATTCTATGTTTCTATGATTCTATCAATTAACAGCAAAACAAATTTGTGCTCTCCTCTGAGTGCATACAAACTGTCTTATGCTGTAGTGCATTCTCTATCACAGTTGCTCAACCTTGTTCAGTGCTTTGGAGCAGTTCATAGCCATGGAGACATCCCTGTGGAAGAGACTGCATGGTTTTTCTTCTCTTATGTATACATTTTCAATATTATAGCATCATATAACCCTGTGTTACACTCCTTACTCATTACTTTATGTAGCTTTCTTCTGGCTTGTAGCAATCGCTTGCGAACTTACTCTACAGCAGTCACTTACTGATTAACTTACCAGTAGTTACTGAAATTACAGCACCTCATGTTCCTTCTTACCATCCTTTACAAGACCTAGGAGCAATGCTGAATAAATGTGGGTTTATTACCATGTGGGATTCTCAACTCTTCCTGATGGGAAGACAGATTAATCAGAATAATTTTTCCATGAAATGAAGACCTTTCCTGCCTAGGCTTAGAAACAACTTTCACATTGACATGGGACCCTGCCTGACTCCTTGTGCCTTTCACATCTTAATTTCTCCTGAGAAAAATGTTTGACAAAAAGCTTTAAAAAATCCTCTGAACTCTAGAGACCAAGATTTGTCTGCTTGTGGATTGTGTCTGTCAGTGGATGCTTTCCAAGCTCTCATGTTTCTGTGAATTCCAGTTTACACCTTTTAAAAGCGTTCCTTCTGGCTTAGCTTGCTCTCCATGGCTTGGTCTCAGCTCTGAGCTTTTTTCGATCACATGCGAACCTGCCTTTGCTGCCTCATCTAAGTACTACTTTATACTAAAAAGGAGGGGGAGAAAAAAGTCCAACCAAAAAAACCCTGGCATCATTTGCTAATTTCCCTTCCTCTGTCAAGATTACGCTAGTAGCTCTGAGTAATTCGGTCTCGTTTTCTCAAGGGAGCAAGACTGAAATAATCCAATGTTTATTTTTATACAAATTCTCACAGTGCTGCAATGTTTCGGAGACTTCCTGGGATGTTTCTAGTTTTTTTCACAGGCTAAAAGGCCATTCTCAGAGGTAGCTCCTTCATGTAAACCTAAAAATGGCACTTTCCCACAATACAGCTTATCAGGAAGTTTAAAGTTCAATAGTCTCTCTCTCTCTCTTTATCCCTGTCTCACACACATGAAAGTAAGAAATAAAAAATGAAGAGGTTGTTCCAGTTCTGTTGAGAGCCTTTCAGTCATTTCATTTTGGCATGGTGAGGGATTTTAATAGTATGATGGGACCTGTGATGTCTGAGGACAGGATGAAGCATAAATGTAGGGAAAGAGAGCAGCTTTTAAGAAATAAGTCTTGATTTATCCATACAGTGACTGTTGAGGGAAAGTGAGATGTTCTCAGCATTCCTCAAGCTCTGCATTTATGGGTGTGCCCCCCACATGAGCATGGGGATAAACTAAATTTCTGTACTCAGACATTAAATGTGGGATGGCTTCTTCTGCTATGTCTGAATTGTTTGGGGTAGTTTAATTAAGAGTCATTGAATGAAATGCTGTGTAACTTTGGTACTCTGAGGATGTGATTTCCATGACTGTTTGGCTCAGTTTTAGTCCTGATTAGTTTCTTTCAATCCCATCGTGACTGCCAATAGAATTGCAGGATTTCTGGACGACTTAGTCCTGGACAGGTTTTAAAACCTTGGGCAAATTCCTGGTTGCCCCATCCTTTCTTTCTAAATATACTAGGTTTGCTTGCACAAATAAAGGTTAGTCACGTAAGCACTGGTTTCAGGACCACAGAAAGAGATGCCCAACTCCTCTGGTGATCATTCGTATCGGGTCTCACTTCACTGCAGACTCACTGGAAAGAGATGGCTCCTCATTTTCTCAAGATTTCAACCCCTTTTGGCTACTCAACTACTTATTTCTGCCCCAGGGACCCTCAATGTTAGCATTGTTGTTAAACAAAATTACCTTTATGGTATTGTGTTCTGACAAACAATTCATAACTCTGTAAACTGATTATTGCAGTAGTTTTGTCTTGACAGCTAATCCTTGTCTCACATTTTAAAGAAAAGCTGAGGAGGAATTTTGTGCTCCCAAAGAAGTGGGTATGCCTGGTGAAGCTAAGGAATTTGGAACAGGAATTATGTGAAATGGAAAAGTATTAGGGCCTGCAATAAATTCAGGCATCTAGAAGCCTGTAAACCACATAGTTCTAGAAAACTATAATATCTTGCTATCAATATTTCCTGTAAAACAGAACTGACAGAACGGAAGCAAAACCCCAGTAATTTTTCTCTGGTAGTCTACAGCACATCATTGGAAGAAAAGAAAGAGATCGTACAGGTAGTTCAGCAATGGTGTACTCTGGACATCACTGAAAAGGAACATGGCACTGATAAGGAATTTCAGACCTCAATCCTCTCTAAATCAATGTCCAGCACCAAAATGAGAAAGTCTGTCAGAATGCCAATACTGGAATAGATAAACTGGAAAGATCTAACCTTGGCAGAGATGAGGCATCAACGTGAGAAATGCCAGCTTGTGTAATAATTCATGTTAGGAAGAGAAAAATGACCAAAACCTACACAGCTCAAAGCAGAAGGCTGTAAACTACACATTTACCCCAGCTATATCAATTGCCCTAGATGGAAACAGAAAAGGGAAAACTTCAGGGTAACTGACAACTAGAGAAATAAGGGAAAAAAGTGACAAAGCCTCAGGACAGTTACAGGACAGTAAAAACAAGAGACAACTAAAAAGGCAGTGGACATTTAATAACGGAAACCACTAGGCCTTTGAAAGATTAATGAAAGCTGCCATTTCAATATTTCAAATAGTCAAAAAAATGTGATAATATTTTCAGTACAAGTGAGAGAGGTTGACCAGTTGGAAACTATTTTGCAGAAAGTCATAGAGTTGTAGAATCTTAGAATGGACGAGGTTTGAAGTGACCTCCAAAGGTCATCTAATCTGACCCCCTCTGCAGTTAGCAGGGGCAGAGCCCTAATCAACCTCACTTTGAATAAAGGACCTTTGTGTGCTGGTGGACAATAAATTAGCCCTGGGACAGCAACGTGCCCTTGTGGCCAAGAAGGCCAGTGGACTCCTGGGGTGCATTCAAAAGAATGTGGCCAACAGGTTGAGGAAGGTTCTTGTCTCTCTCTACTTTGTCCTAGTAAAGTCTCAGCTGGACTGTTGTGTCTAGTTCTAGACTCCCCGGTTCAAGAGACACAGAAGACTACTGGAAAGAATTCAACCATGGCTACAAAGATGCTGAGGGGACTGGAACCTCTCTCTGACAAGGAGAGGCTGAGAGATGAGGGGCTGTGTAGTCTGGATGAGACAGGGGATCTTTTCAAACCTCATCAATATCTGAAGATAGGCATTGAGAAGACGGGGGTGAATTCATTTCAGTGGTTCCCACAAGAGGACGAGGAACGATGGGCACAAAATGGTGTCCAAAATGTTTCACCCAAACATAATGAGAAACTTTCACTGTGAGGGTGTCAGTGCCCGGAAACAGGCAGATCAGAGAGGTTGTGGTGTCCCCATCTTCGGAGAGGTTCCAAAACCACCTAGGAAATCCTGTGGGTGATTGTGATCATGGGCAACCTGCTCTGTATGGCCCTACTTTAGCAGGAGGGTTTGACTAGATGGTCCCCAGAGGTCCCTTCTGCCCCTCACTATTCTGTGATTCTTTGAGAAACTTTGAATAAACACAAACACTCATCCTCATCACAAATTCCTTTTTGGGTTGTGTTGTTTTTGGTTTTTGTTTTTTTTTTTTTTTTTTTTTTT
>VWZE01011828.1:41724-54518 GCA_013396675.1 Eubucco bourcierii
TTTTTCTGATACTCTTAGTATAAAGCACCAACTAGACAGAGATATCAGCAGCCTTTGTTTCATCTATCTACAGTAGGTAATGTGCTTGATCGCTTCTAGTTTCGGAGGGGTTTTCATATAATGCTTAGGAATGGGATTTGTCTTGATGAATTATAAATCTCTTGAAGTTACATGTCTAACCTCAGTTAACTGTACAGGTCTTTTCACAGCCTGGTGAAGACAAAAGCATCTCTGCAGGCCAACTGTTCCACAGAACTGTCTTGGTTGAGACAAAACCTACCATTATATGTCTTTTTGTTTAGTCAAAATGGTTTTGCATTCTGCTTGGTTTCAGACACCAGGTAGAGCATTTAATAATAATAAAAAAAGAAGTTTAAAAAAACACTTTTATAATGTCCTCTTGAATAAGTCCACAGGTTTGTAAAAAAAAAAAAAAATAGTTTCAAAACCTTTGTTTATGAACTTTCCCAACTCTTAACAAATTCCAAAAGTGGTACCTTCAGCATCTCTGTTTCTGGGTCATCCCACAGCTGAGAGCCTGGGACTTAGGGGAATTTGGTCTCTTTAGCAGTATATCAGGTGAATAGGCAGCAAGACACATGGGATAATTTTAGAAACCTGCCTGAGCAAGAGATTTTTCAAAACTGGCACAGCTGCCAGTTTCCTTGGCTTCAACCAGAACTTCATTAAAATCATTCTGTTCCCATGGATCAACTACATTTTGACAAATCAGAATTTTCCAGTGGGAAAAAAGAAAAACAAAAACATTCAGTTGGAACAGTTGCAGTCATTTCTAGTAACAATCAAATGTGAGATGATAAATTGGAGAACAGCTCTAGCAGTGGATGTGCATCAAAGCACAATGCTGAGCACCATGACCTACCACAACAGGTGGAGTTTACCCAGTTTTTGTGTTGATACTGATCCGTTGTCTCTGCCAAAATGCTTGGATGAAATAGTAAGGAAATAGTTCTTTGCTAATTAATGCCATTCACTTCCATGTTTGGTTTGTAGATTTCATAAAATGACATAAACTTGTAGATCACAAGGAGAGACCATCTTCTTCATCTTCTTCTTAGTACTTTTTTTCCTGTTTGCACTGAAAAGTCAAATTTTTTTGTAGTTCTTGATGGGATACCCTTTTTCTTTACTTAAATGACACAGAACCTCTTGAAAGGTCAGAAAGGTAATGTGCACCTTTCAATATCTTTTGGGAAAGTGAAGTCAGGTGTTTTGTGTATTATCAGCCTATGGAGATCAGATGGAATAAAGCAGGCACTGCTCCTCAGAAAGTTTCCAGCTATTCTCTCAGGCAAGGCTCTTGATCAGTAATCTTGTTAGAGATAATTATGAATACATTCAAGGTAATTATAGGAGAAATCCATTTCATGTTATGCTTTATGGCAGCATAACAGACTTTGGAGAGGTCACGAAAGAAATAAATACCTGAAATTCACTGCAGGCTGCTTTATAGCAAAAAGGGGAAAAAAAAACCCAAACCCACAAAACATCAGACAGGTATCTCCACGCGTGTTCATCTCTTGCAGATTTTTATTTTCTGTAGCCAAGAAAGTAGCCTTTCTTTGGGAAGAAAGCCGCAAGGAATTGCCTAAATTTGTGACAAAACAATAGCCCACCACTATCAGTTCTGTTAAGGCAGATACTGACTGCTCTTAACCCATTTCATTCTTACCATATTTGGGAAAAAGAAGGAGGAAATTTTCCTTGGAAGGTTTGGGTACAAAATGATGTGTCAAAAATACTGTTTCTGAAAACATGCTCGAACTGATTTTTTTTTTTTTCTCTCTCAAGGTTATTTCTGTAAATTTCTAGAAAGAAAGGATTTGCTTCCCCACCCCCCTCCTCCACTCCCTTGTGAGTTAAAAGACAATCAGATATGCAATTATTTGTATTATGGTAGTATATTTGATGCTTCCTTGTAAAATCACAGGGTTATTGTTTCTCAGCAGACAACAGTATCAACAGTTAAGCTGCTGCGATTGAAAAGGACAGACAAAAGTATGAGAGAAGGGAATATTATATTATTGCATATTATGTTATTACATATAGGGAGCTGAGACATAAAGAGATGAAATAACTTGACCAAAGCCACACAGGAAGCCTGTGATAGACAGAGGAATTAAACACAGCTCTCCCAGCCCTCAGTCTGGTTCTCCAGTTGTGAAGCTATTGTTCCTTTCTCCCTTGTCTCCTAATTGGATGCATAGACACTTTCTATCATTGCCTTCTCCTAAGTGTTGTGCCTGTAAGGTAAAGCCTCCTCACTTATTTTTTTCAGTGCTGATGCTAAACTTTAATAACTAGGGCATCTTTGCACATTTTTTTTTTCCCCTGATGCCTGACAACAACGTCTCAGTAATTACTGAACTAATGTTATCAATTCCAACAGATATCACATTTATTAAACAGAAAATGCTATGTTGCTGTTCATCAGTTAGGAATGTGTATAATTGAAACATGAAAATTAAGTCTGTACGAATATGTGTGATTCATCATGAATTCTGCAAGCCCTACACTAACTCTTCTTAATTAAGCTGTCAAATGGAAAACTTATAATTAATGCAACAGCATATTTTGTAGGAGTTCTCTTCTACCCCCATATAAAGCTTGATTCAGGAGAAACATTACAATGATTACATGTGTGGATTGGGCACCCTCGTCTTATTAAGCAAAAAATTTACTGTCCTGCACGGTTATTTTTAAACCATTCCACTAGAATCTCCCACAAAATATGAATGTGGAGTTGGGACTCTCTCTATTTTTCTTCATCTCTTTCTACACACAAATAGTGATTCATTTACTATGAGAAACTCATATTACAAGCTTACTAGAGTATTTAGTGCAGCAAATTGTGGTGATAGACACAGAAATAGACACAGATAGACTGTGGTGATAGACACAGAAATAGTGCAGTTTCTTATCTGCACTGTGTGGAACAAGTAGTTTGGTTCCTAGCCTAGATTTGGACTGATGTTCACAGCCGAGTTCACCCATGATCTAAGAACATCTGCACTCAGATGTTTGGGCATTGTCTTTAAGACACCTAGATCTTTTCAAACACTAGGGCCAGGCAGTGCTGGGCTTGGCTCCACACCTCGTTCTCGTATGACATGAACACACTGTTTTTCGCTTACTACTGTGCAATGTTCTCAGGTGGGATCAGAGATGACAAATCGAAGACCCATTTGCTCTGCATGTGCAGTAAAGATAACATAGTCCTTCCCCTAATGGGTTTCCACACTGTGTTTAACTGGTGTCTCTTTGTAGGCAGTTTATGAAGCATCTTGCTGTGCTTATCCCCCTGCTAGACACCAAGGATAGTACTTGAAAAGTAATCTCTCTGGCCTTTTATGCAAGAATCTGAGTATTTAACAGAATATGTACACTTTCCTCCTCTGATGTGCCATTTTCCAGCAGAGGAAAATCCAGTAGGGTTTAGGAGGACAGCTTAATCTCCCAAACCCAGTCAGGCACCCTTTCATGTGGGTGTGAAGAACCTCCAGCCAAGCATGCTGTGGTCAGCCATAACTTTGCCTCTGCCTGGTTCACCACTTGTTACAGCTTGTGCACTCTTGTTAATTCATCCTCTGGTTGTGGTTATTTTGCTTCAAATTTCTTATAATAGCCTCAGATTACATGAGAAATGCCAGTTTCCATTGGCAGGGGTGGGGCAGAGGGCATAACACAGGAAGAGACTTTTCTCCTCTTGCAACATCAAGACCGCGAAATTTCCATATGTCTTTAAAAAAAAATTAAAATATATATATTTTACATCTGATTACAACTGTTTTCACTTTAGTGCCAAAAGAGAATACCTAAAACAGTGTAGAAGAGGAAGACACAGGGGTTTGTGGGCACTGGCAGCTGCCAAATAGAGCAGCTGTAATGCTGTGGGTGCTTGGGAAACCAATTAGAAACACATGGAGTGACAAAAAAATGCATGCAACATAAGATTAGCACAGTGAATGCAGCCACACTGTGTGAAACTTAGGCAAGCTAGGGCTGGCTGGCACCAAGGATCAGTGAAAGTAAAATGCAGTTATGATGCCTCAAAGAGAAATTGTACATTAGTGCTGGAAAATAAGGAAATATTCTCGCTGTGATCATAACTGTAGCTTAAGTACATGGATACATCAATGTCAAGAAAATTGCTTTTAAAAGTTAAGAATGCTAAAAGCAAGTCTAGTGCTCACAACTGGGTTCTGTGGGAAAACTGTTGCCTTTTAAAGGATGCCCTGACTTTTTGTGTGGCATGGGTCAGAAACTGTTGAGTCCAGGCAAAAGTTTTTTCTTTTAACCTTTGCTAAGCAATGGATCAGACAAGTTGAAAGGAAGGAAGGGGTCAAGACAAATGTGAGACAAGTCATCTTAAAAAAAAAAAATAGTCTAGATCTGAAGAATCCTATACATTCACTATCTGGCAGTGTATTTTCTGGCACTTATCTAGATATATTGTTTTTAACACATTAGAAATGATGAGGTCAGACACTAATTTATTCAGTTATGTGGTGCTCTAGAGGAAAGCTCTGTTTTCCATATCCTTGTTGTCTATCATCAATATGAGAAGGAACTTCAGGCAGAACTTCTAATTCTTCAGATATGGGCTTATAATCTAAGATTTTTTTTCTTCAGGAGTAAAATCTTAGAGATGACAAAAGACCTAAGGTTGTGGGTTTTTTTCTTCTTTTTTTTTTTTTTTTTTTTGTTGTTTTGTTTTGTTTTGTTTTGTTTTTTTTTTACCTGGAGTCAAGGAATGGAGAATTTTTGTTGGTGGTAGTTCAAAATTGTTAAAGCAAGTATTGCAAAGATTTTAATGCATTGACTTTGTTGACAGAATAGAAATGCATGTTACTGAAAACTGATTAGTCACAGAAATAACCAAAATTACATGAACAAAGGCTGCTGGGTGGAAACACAGTCCACATGTCCTATTATTGAAGTCCATCCAGCAGTTACCAACATACCTGTAGACAAAAGGAATTTTGTTCTATCAAGACATGGCACAAGGATATAGAAGAAGTTTCTAGAGCCTTATTTTGTGGACTTTTCAGCAATGTGGTGTTGACAGGCTCCGTTTTCCTCTCAGGGTAAAAAAGAAAAGTCCAAACCTCTCAAAAGTCTTTGTTCTCCTGTGAAGGGAACATGGCCAAGTATAGTATATGTCAGCAGACCACAAATCTGATAGTTTCATCATATCACACAGTATCACAGTATCACCAAGGTTAGAAGAGACCTCAAAGATCATCAAGTCCAACCCAATACCACAGACCTCAAGACCAGACCATGGCACCAAGTGCCCGCCTTGAACACCTCCAGGGACAGTGACTCCACCACCTCCCTGGGCAACCCATTCCAGTAGCCAATGACTCTCTCAGTGAAGAACTTTCTCCTCACCTCTAGCCTAAACTTCCCTGGGCATAGCTTGAGGCTGTGTCCTCTTGTTCTGGTGCTGGTTGCCTGAGAGAAGAAAGTAACCACCTCCTGGCTACAACCACCCTTCAAGTAGTTGTAGACAGCAAGAAGGTCTCCCCTGAGCCTCCTCCTCTCCAGGCTA
The DNA here is from genome assembly GCA_013396675.1 of Eubucco bourcierii. Classification (NCBI taxonomy): domain Eukaryota; kingdom Metazoa; phylum Chordata; class Aves; order Piciformes; family Ramphastidae; genus Eubucco; species Eubucco bourcierii. The sequence continues at coordinate 47,300 of VWZE01011828.1, forward strand.
AACAATCCCAGCTCCCTCAACCTCTCTTCATAGGGCTTGTGCTTGAGGCCTCTCACCATCCTTGTTGCCCTTCTCTGGACGTGTTCAAGTACTTCAATGTCCCCAGAAGGGCCCCAGAACTGGACACAGTACTCAAGGTGTGGCCTAACCAGTGCAGAGTACAGGGGGAGGATGACCTCCCTGCTCCTGCTGGCCACACTATTGCTGATGCAGGCCAGGATGCCATTGACCTTCTTGGCCACCTGGGCACACTGCTGGTTGATGTTTAGGTGAGTGAACAGAAAAGGGTTTATACATCCTACACATACTTAGTGAAACTTTTAAAGCCCCTTTATTTAATAAGCCAACTGTGTAAGATTTGTCTTTGTCCTTTGCTCCACACATCCTCTGCTCATGGTTTAAGTATGTAGGACACTAACTACTGTTAGCAGAAAATGAGCAGGGGGAACAGGCTGCATTTATCCTTGCCTACTGCAGAACAGTAATTATTAAGGAACAAAACTTAGAAAATTTTCACAGTCTTAAAAATTGTCTCCACCTCTACTGACAGTAGAAAGCATGCTGCATTCAAGACTGAGAAGCAAGGGTGAGATCTTTGCTGAGCAGAATACTTATAAATTTCAGTAATTTTCCAGTTCTAGTGAAAGAGACAGCACTATGGCCCATCTGTGCAAACCAAAAATGCTGCTAGTAGGTCAGAACGAGTTGTACAACTGCCCCTGATAATTAAATCTATGGCCTCCATAAAGCTTCTTAATGAGAGTGCTTTACTGGCTTGGCCTTATATCGCTGGTAACAATTAATTTGCATTTTAGAATGTTTCTATTTATCTACTGTTTGTAATTTTAATATTTGTCTTTACAGAGTGAGGTGCAAAAGTCTGATTTGTTTGCTTAGGATTTACTCCTCTAATTTTGGCTAGGCAGATGGAATAGCAACACCCCGAATGAGAATTTTTTTGTGATATTTCAAAATGGACAGAAAATGTTTCCCTCAGCGCGATTTAAAATAGTGTTTGTACGTGTAGTCCACAAAACTTCAGAAAAAAATGCTGATTTCTTTTTGATAACCTTGTCTTTAAAAACTCTTGGTTTCTATTTCTACTTTGAGGAATAAAATAGCCCTTGCATTTCAGGTCTATTATCTGCAGAATGTAGTGAAAATGAAATCCTGATCCAGTGACCAAATTTCAGCCAGGTCAAAAGCAAAGACACTGAGCAGGTTGAGATGCTCCTAAATGGCAAAGAACAAAACCCAAACCTCAGAATTTTACTTTCTTTAAAAGCAACAATGAAAACAACAACAACCACCACGAAAATCAGAATACCAGATGAGGATGTTTGTTCAGACATTTGTAGAAGTGAGAAGGCGTCTGGGTGTTGGGAGTATTATTTCTGCATCGTGATGTCTTTTGTGCCATGGAACCTGCTGTGAAACCTGCTCTCTGTGTAACAGCTCATATGGAAAGATCAAGGGTGCATTGCTTTGCTGGCATGGCTGCAGGATAAACAATTCTTAGCCAGACTATCACACACTGCTAGAGTTTCTGAACAAAAAGTTATGAAGCTAAAGACACTGGGTTTTGCCCTCATTTAAAAATAAAATGCTGCCTGGAAGGGTTCAGATAGAGCAGGGAAAAGAAAGGAGTTCATAATCGACATCAGAACCTGGAATCAATTTCCCCTGTTAATGCTTAGCTCTCAGTTAAAAAAAAAAAAAAAAAAAAACCTGCTGTAGACTGACTTGTGGATATGTTTATTAGCTGCAATAGGTCTGGGTAGTGACATCTAACCTAATTTCTGTGTAGCTTCTACAGGAGTTTATGTGTCCCATTCCAACAGATGCTCTTGGATGTAAACATTTCCTATGAGTTGTGAGATAGGCAGTATAAATGTTTCAAATCTGAAACAGGTTCAAGATGTCACTTCTATTGTCTACTTGTAGCCTTGCTCAGAAATGCCCAATGCTTCCTTCAGGCCTTGTTTTAAAACACGTTTCCTCCCACCATTATTCCTCCTCCACTGGAGAAAGACGATAGTAAGATAAATGCCTTGGACATCTCCCAGAATACAACCAGACCTGCCTTTCGCTGCTACCCATGGTCTTGTGAAGTAGACACTTGACTATGAGTTATGGGGAAGATGCGTCTTCTGATGATAAGGTTGGGTGATGAATGTCCAAAGCCAGCATGGGACACTTCAGAGGAAGTGCCATAAATTTACTGCTGAATCAGCTGTAAGGAGGAGATCTGGGGCTAAAGAATCACAGCTGTCATTTTGCTGTGGGAAACAGTTCAGGGATCATTAGTATTGGTCATTCCCATGAACTTGAGGTTTGCAGTGGGGCATGTTGGGAGGTGACACCACAATCTGTGCAAATCTTGAATCCTAAAGATGAAAGATTGTTTGATGTTAATAAACAGGTTACATATCACTTTCAAAACCAAATACATTATCCAGTCCTTAGGTTTGCTCTGTTTCCTTTATAAATATCCAAATTTAAGAAAGGTAATTAGAAAAATAAGGGGTGGGGAGAAGGATAGTTGTTGGAATTTTCACCTTAAACAGTGATACAATACAATTTTTTGTATCACAGTGCCTGGTAGCTGGAAAATGTTTTGGCACAACCAGGCTTTCAATATTTGATATGACACTTCAAGATAAGTCAGAGTGTTTTGATCAAATCACTTTTTAAGATAAATTTCTTTAACCAAGTATTCCCCCTTCTCTGCTGAATGATATTGCAGAGACAAAGTTGGAGAAAAACAAATCTCCTCTTGCAAATTCGTGTGTAACAGATCTTTGACTCACCTTTAAGTGATTGGTGTCATTAATATTTTTACTACATACTTTACAGAAAGCAGAACCAAAAGAAAAGTATACTTCGCCCTTGTGCAATAGTTGGTTTTGAGCATATTCTCTCCAGGTTTGACTATAAATTGTGTCTCAAATCAGAATGGGCAGAGCTGCTCATAACTAGGACAGATCCATTAAGTACCAGGGTTGAGGTGTTGCTGCACAGTGCACAGTATTTTAATGGGACGGAGTTAATTATGCTGTCCTGGGGAGCTGTGTGGGTCTAACTGGGACAGAGAGATAAACCCTTTGGGCGCTTCATTTCTGCTGTCACCCCAGCAGAAGGACACCCCATAGGAAAGCAGTTTCCTAGGGGAAGAAAAGTAAACCATCTCAGTCTTCTTGTCAGTACAGGTGATGGACTGCTAGTATTACTATTTTATAATATTAAAAAGCAGAGAGGAAATGCAAGGACTGTATGAAGGACAAAGCTGGGAATCAGTAGCACCAGAATGAATGATTTGATCTCACTGTGTCTGCAATTCAAATGTGTCAGAGTTTTTTTTGTTTAATGATTTTCTCTGAACATGGAATAGATTTCCTCTTTTGTGATATAAAAATACAAAAAACATGTCCAGAATGATAGTGTTTTCTTGGAAAAAAATGAAACACATCCTGGGAGAAGGCATTTCAGTCTCCAGATGTCAGTTTCCCAACTCTAATCCTAATGCAGTTTGGATATCATGAGCTGGACATACTTTGTAATATTGGAGAAGGGTTCAGAGGGATTGACAGTCAGGAAACATATATATTCTTAAACACATCTGAGAATTAGGATCTGAACAGCCTGCTCCCACTTTCACAAGTAGCTCAGGCACTTTGCACTTTAAAGTCTCTTTGAAAGTAAATGGCACAGGGGTTTCTGGGTGTTGCAATCATTTCTCATTCCACATGTAACTTTCTGGCTTTCCTGAATGAAACTAGAATAGGGCCTTTGGCAAAGAAGCTGACTCAAAAGCACCAAAGAATCTGTATTGTTGATGCAACTTCCTTATTTTAATGAAGGCTTTTGCTTAAAAACACATTTCGTGGTACCTCTGGAGTTTAATCTGAATGTTATAATTAATCCTTACCCATAGAGACAGTAGACTAGATGAGATACTGAGTCTGTGGTTTTGGAACTACTTTCCTTTTATATTTTTTAACAGATTTTTATTTAAATTAAACAAAATAAAAGCTTCATGCTTCATTCCGTCATAGTGGTGGTAAGCTAGGATATGTGTCTTTCAGGAAACACTTCTATTTTGACACTTTGTATTGGGAAAAGAAACAAAAAATGTTGAAACTTCCCACTGATTCAAGCGTCAATACTTTCCAAATGTATTTCTTTTTTATTAATTCACACTTTATTGACCAGCCCAAATTTGAGCTAATTTCAGTTTAATCTGAAACAGCACCACCTGATCTCAGGACCTTCACTCCAACCTGAGTAAACAGCCTTCAGCTGGAGGTGGAAAAGCCCTCCATTTCTTGGAGATTCATAAAAGTTGCTAGACTATTGGATTTGAATGCAAATTTTACTTTAGTGGGCAAAAAACCCATGATACTACAGCCATGGTAGGATGAACAGTAGTCTTAGCGTGCTAGTGGAACAAACATTTGTTATAGAGTGTAAAGGCAAAATATGCAGTGACTTAACCCCTACTGGGCTGTCATGAATCTCTACTTCCTTTGCCTGGACCACCAGGTGTGGGGGAACTATGAAACAAACATTACTTTTGTGTTTTGTACAGCAGAAAGGGAGAAAAGGTAAATATCAAAACCTGTCCACAAATGCAATATTACCTTTACACAGTGAAAAAACCAACCAAACAAAAAAACCCCTACCCTCAAGTGCTTGCTTCTCTCTAGACTACTCTTAGTAAAACCTTATTTACAAATATTTCTCTGTGTTAGCATTATTTAAAACTGTATTATTTGTTAAACAGTTGCAATTTGTTTTATAACAAACAATCTAAATGTCAACATATCAAACAAATACAAAAGTCCTGTGTATCAGAAAAGTGCCTAGGTATTAAAGAAAAAAAAAAAAAGCAAAAAAAACCCAGCTTCAATTTCTCTTTCAAATACCACAATCTCAGCACATGAATTGTTATGTCATCTATCAAAACAAGCAAGCAAACAAACAAGAGAAAAAAAAGAAAAAGATTTTAAAAATCCAAGTCTACTGGTAAGAAGCAGCATGGGAAATAAAAATATAAGGATTGGGAAAGAAGGAAGTTGTAGATTGCTCTTTTCTTTAATCCAGGCTTCCTTCAAGCACCTCCATCATGCCACTTCCAGAGAAAAAAATATCCCAATGGACTTTTTTTCCCTGTGATCTGCTTTTTTTGGTGTGTGATCCTTACCATTGCAGAAAGAACTGCAGATGTCTTCACATCATGCCTTAGAAACAAGGCTAAAAGGTGAAATGTTATATTTCCCATGTTTTAGAATCATCCACTTCTTATGAATGGATCCTTCAATAATATCTTTTGGTACAATGATGGTTTTCCTTTGTTGGGTATTTGATCTACTAACCAAACATCTGTTTTGAAGTTATGTGGATTTTCTAGAATTAGCCTAGATTTCTTTTAAAGACATTGGGAGCAACAATAATATGTAGTCCAAATACAGTTCAATTTTTCTTCTTTCATTCCTTTATCATTGGTGCCAGAAAAAATTTTGTCATAGAGTCGAAGAATGGTATGGGTTAAAAGAGATATTAAAGACCATCCAGTTCATGCCCTCCTACCACAGAGGAACACCCTCTACTAAAACAGGTTGTTAGAAACTAACAAACAAACAAACAAAAATCCAAAATTAAATACCAACAAGTGAAAAAAATCAGTGTAAATTTGTTTCTGTGCTTTCGATCCCAGTGGTGCACTTTTCCTGAATGAGACCTTCGTATATCCAATATGTGATACTTATTGCCAAGTCTTCTGATAAGTTTTCTTCCTCTATTGCAGCTATAATGAGACTATGGGTAGGAGAAGAGGTCTCTAGCAGTATTTACAAGGACCTCTTCCAGGCCCTTTTCTAACTTCTGGATATATTTTCTTTGCGTGGTGCTTGAAGGTCTAAATGTAGTGATCACTGATTTATCTAATTAGGGAACGATGATTTGGTCCTTGCTGAATTAGGGGCAATGGGCAAACCTACATATGGTTGCAATGAAGTTGCAAGAGAAGCCAGACTTTCCTTTGCACATGAGCTGAGTTTATTATGCAGTTGCTTAGTTTGACATTTAAGTCTGTCCTAACAGATGGAGAGGTTTTTCCTTGCTAGTCTGTGGTGTTGATCTGAATTGTATTGCTATGACACACTCCTAGCTGTTACTTGGTGAGGAACAGGGATACTTACTGTTTCTAGGCCTTCTTCACTATGATGTTTCTAGTAGCCTGTGAAGTTCTGGGACCTCATCAGTCAGCCAGGATGATCCATGGTTTAGAAAACAATTAGTAGTGAAAGTACCTGGAAGGCTCTGAGGGCTTAATTTCCCTTCCTTGCTTCAAAGTAATCAGTGCTCAGTGCTGTCTTAAACATAAAAAGGTTTCAATGTGAAAGAGGTGAATTACTGCAACAAGTTGCCCAAAAATGTGTTTGAAGCCCTGTCCCTGGAGGCAGTCAAGATTAAACTTAATGGGGTCCTGTGACCCTGATCTAGTTGAAGATGTCCCAGCTCATTGAAGGGGTGTCGTGGAGATAGGGAATTAATGTGGCTGAGTCATGAATTATAAAAATAGAATTATTTTATTTTCCTGAAAGCCCTGCCCCCAAACTATATACAAAACTAATTTAGATTTATTTACAGGTTCTAATTTGATCAGAAATTCTTCAACAGGATGTTACAGGCAGATTCAGAGATTTAGGAAGTCAAGAAATGGAAAAGTCTAAGCTATAAACACAGCTTTACTCCGCTATCAATCAGGCTGAGCAGAGAATCGAGGGAACAGCAGGCTTCACTCATGAAGGTGAGGTAGGTATTCAGTGATGATCCCTTGCTAGATCTCTTTGTGGCTTGGCTGCTTTCTGATGCTGCAAGCAATATCCAATAGTCTGGATCCCCGCGGCAGAAATCCAAGGTAAGTAGAAAAGCCACCAAAGTCAGAAGTGTCTTGAAACACAACTGCCACAAGACAGGGATTCATGGAATTGATGCCGCCTTGGCAGAAGCAGGGATAAGCCAAACTGCTAGGGTATCCCCAGTTCGGAATAGCAGCCAGGAAATTGGCTGCAGTATTGTCCGAGAGCAGTTGGGTCTGGGTGCTACCGGCAGCTCTCTCAAAACGACCCCAGGGCTTGCCAAGCTTGCAAATTTGCACAGCATGTTGCAAAAGTGCGGAGAACTGTCCAAAGGCAGGGACAGTGAAATACCGAGA
>VWZE01011828.1:78170-98444 GCA_013396675.1 Eubucco bourcierii
TTAATGCTCAGAAAATGGATAGAAACCTTGCTGTGGCTATTAATCAGATGTTTTTCTTTACTTTTTTTCCTTTTTATTTTATTTTTTGGGGGTGAGCCCTAGTACTTTTATGATCTTTGGAGAGTACTCTCTATAAAGCAACTTCTACTGTCAGGCGCTTCATACAAAGCCCCACACATCAGGTCACAAAAAGAAAGATATATACAGGCTTTGTTTCATTGTTTAGATTTCCATCTGCACGTACAGCATGAGTGGGAGTAAATCATCACAAATTCTGGTTTGGTGCACAAGTCTTGGAAAATCTACAGCTTTGTAAAAGGAACCTGTGAGTTGTTGACAGCCAGTTCTTTCTGGCATATGATGGGGAAAAATCAAACAGAATCAAGACATCTGAGAGGATAGTATAACATGGTAGAATAATCAGCTTCTCTCCTAGTGTCTGCTTATCTTTTCTCTTAATACCTGGAGTGATTTACCTTTATTCTGGGCAAATTCACTGAGTTTGCACCAGAAAGATGCAGCTGCTCATCAGCCATTGTTTTCCTACAGCAACACTAGGAACAAGCCAAAATGAAAGATAGCTTTAATTCCTTTATTCTGCAACCTGTGGATTCAGGATAGGAAAATCCATTTACCAGCACAGTGGGTTTCACCTCTGGGCTCATGTTTTGGTTTAGAACACCAATGGGTAAGTTTGTTGGTCCCTATCTGCCCATAGAAACATAAATGTTTGAGGTGGAAAAGTATTACTAGTACATGCTTGTCACCCTTGCCAAAGCAACATTTTCCCCTATAAATCCCTACCAGACATTTGCTACAACAGCGAAGCACCAGATAGCTTGGCACATTTAAGCTTCTGCTCCAGAGCACTCCAGATGTGAAGTGTTGCATGCCTTGTGTCTGTGAAAGAACACAGTATTCTAGGATTACCTTTGCAGAAATAAGACTTTCTTGAGCAAAAGCCTGCAGAATTGTGCCCTTGTGTTTTGAGGTTTGCTGTGTGGATGTGTGATAGCTTATGTGATTTTGTACAAACGTGGGTCTGGTTAGTTTTATTAGTCTCTCCTTTTCATGAATGTCAAATTCAAAACAGAGATAGGGAGAAACAATCCTCTGAAAATTCTTAAAATAAGGCAGCTTTGGTAGTGTGACCTGAAATACTACCAAAAATTCAAGGGAAATTTTTTTTTCTTTATGTACCTTTTTTCTTGGGTTTCATAAATCAAGAATGACAGTGAGATAAAATGACAGCCTAACCACTGTTCTGTTTCTTTCCACCTCATTTCTGTATTAGCTTGTTGAACTATATACTATTTTTTTTTTCTTAATTGTCTTTTCTTGTTTCTATATACCCGATAGACCACACTACCATTTTTCCTACAGGATCATTTTAGAAATGGGAGTATATTGTATGCATAACTAGACAGGAAAAAAATTGTGTGATTAGGTGATTAATCACCATTCTTCACCTCAGGCCAAAATTCTGATGATTAAACCCAACTTTTCAGTATGCAACTTCTGAAACTTAAATCCATCCCAGCTTGCTTTTTCACAAGAGAAGTTTCACAAGAAATTTCATCTTCTGAGCATGGTTGGGACTGAAATTTTTTCACTTCAAATAAATAGTGCTCACTAAGATCTTGAAGTCCCTCTGATATCTATGAATCAAGAATTCTCACATTTTTGTATCTAAGAAGATACCCCACACTGGACAAAAGGCATGAAGGTGTAAGGGCTGATGCAAAACACTAAAGTCTTCTTGAAAAAGGAATAGAGTTGGAGCTATAGCTATCTGTTTTAGCATGAAGTTAACACAGTATGTTCAGGTGAGGCAATGGGTATAGCCTCACCATAGACTTACCAGTCTCCAGATAAGGAGTTCATACAGGAAAAGACATTCAAGCTTCCTTAGGCAAAAAGGAAACTTGAAACTGCCTCTTCAGATTTTGCTGTTGTACTATGAAAGTCTCTTTACAAAATGATCTGCAACTTATTCCCCTACAGTGCAAAGCAGGATGTCAAGGACTCTTAAAAACAAGTTTGAAAAGACATCCTCAGGGAGGAAATAGTCACTTTCTTGGTGGCAGTGAATGCTACAAGTATGGAAAAACTTGGGATTTATTTGATGTATCCTCCAACTCAGTAATGAGTTGGATTACAGATTTAGAGATTGAATTGGATTGGAAGGGACTGTCAAAATTTACCTTGCTAACCAACCCCTCCCCTACCTCCCTACAGTCAGCAGGGACACATCCAACTAGACTAGACTGCCCAGGGCTTCGTCAAGTCTAGTCTTGTATGTATGTCTCCAGGGACAAGACCTCAACCACATCCATTGGTGACCTGTTACAGTATTTTACCATTCTCATTGTAATGACCTTCCTTCTTAACGCCCAACCTAAATCCACCCTACTCCAGTTTAAAACCATTGCTGCTCATCTATCGCCACAAGCCCTTCTAAACAGTCCTTCTCCAGCCTTCCAGTAGATCCCCTTTAGGTACTGTAATGCAACTGTAAGGTCTTCCCTGAGCCCTCTCTTTTCCAGGCAGAACAGCTCATATTCTCTCATCCTGTCTTCACAGGTGAGGTACTTCAGTCCTTTGATTGTCTTTTTGGTCCTTGCAGAATGCACCATCTACAGGAGTTCTCTCCTGTAGATCTTGATTTGTAGGACTTTCACTGATTTAAACCAGGTCCTACTGCACAGCTATTGAAATTTACTTGAAGTAAATCTTACACTACTCAAAGTTTTTATCATTTTCCCCATGATTATTCTATGTTTCCACTTCTTCTGTTGTAGAGCTAATCACAGTTCTACATGTATTCTCTCTCAGTTGTAATTAAGAATTAAGCAATAAACCCCAGTATATCATATATTGCTTTGGATTTAATGTTCTTATATGGAGGAGAAAGCTCTGCTCCAGATATTTGGTGACCAGTAATTCATTATACTCTTAAATAGAATAATTGAATTACATACTTGTTAAGTTGTGGGGGTTTTTGTTTGTTTGTTTTTCATTATTATTATTTTGCCTATGCATTCATTGGATTCTAACTGAAAAAAAACAAACAAACGAAAAAAAAACCCGAAAAAACCCCAACCAAACAATCAAAACTATATGAGAATGTTGGATTACTTCCTATTCCAATGGCAAAAGGAAAATAAGCCCAGTCCCCCACAACTGTATTATGAAAGGCTATGTTATTTATTTGTATGTTACTGAATGGGGCTGCCTAGGTTCATTGACCCCAGTCTGGCTGGTGCTAAATGTGCAGAAATAAACCCATCCCCAAAAGATTGCAATCAAAGGATAAAACAAGAAACAGATGGCTGGTTCTGCATGGGGAGTGTTAAAAATAAGAGGAAATTGACTGGCACAGTAGGCAGTGGTCTCGGGACACCAGCTGCTTAACCATGGACAATTTTTTATTTTTTTTTTAAAAGCATCATGGCAGAGGAGAATTTTTAAAGTTAGTTCTGAAATAGAAAAATTTAAGTTGGTCTGCAGTGGTAAGCCCACAAGAACACAGGTAGCTAGAGTGAAAACACACTCTAGTGTCTATCTCTGGTTGTTTGGAGTTGACATCTCTAGAGTACAAGGAGACATAATTGAGACAGACCGGGAGCACAAGCTGAAGACCACAGCAGATTAAAGAGGGAAGCATTAAATGGACTTCAAGAAAGGTGATGTAATCAGAACAGTGGACTATGGGCAGGTCTGGGAGAGTGATAGATTTCTACTAGCATTGAGGAGTCATGACTAGCTTCACTGTTGGCCTGGGTTTAGTTAGAGAAATGAGGATGGAGAGGAAACTGGACAAGGCAAAAACGACAAGAAAGATCTGCTGGTAACCTGATATGCTCTGGTGCATAATCAGCTAAAATATATAACTCTCTGGGAACTGGATGTCACAGAAGCAGCAGTGTATCTGCAGTGACCATATAGTGACCACCATCAGTGTTGTAAAGCACTGTAGGATCACAAGAAGGCAGATGTGGTGTATGGAAAGTGATTATATCATATTTCTAACTGTGACATCTTTGTATGCAACATAAAAAACAACAACAACAACAACAACAACAAAAAACAAACGACCACCAAAACCCCAAAACAAACCCGCTCTCCCTAAGTAGTCCTTTTTGTGGAACTCCACTGCTTCACCAAAATTTTCTTTGTTGTTTTTCTTTTCTTCAGAGATTTTGTTTTGTTTTGTTTTGTTTTTTCCTCTTTTATTATTATTTATTTTTTAATTTCCCTGGGAAGAGACTATATAAACCCTTATTCTTCTGGTACATAGCACAGGATGATTTCTGCCTGAGAATCCAGCAGCTACACAAAACTGGGTCAGGTAGCTTGAACTATTTTTAAAATTATAATCTTCTTTTTCCTTCAGTTCTGCTACTTCCAGTAGGTATTACAGCCTGTTTTAGTAGTAAACTGGCTTATTTCCGTCAGTGCTGTATAGGCTTAATTCTCTGGGAGGGGAAAAAAAAAAAAAAAAAAAAAAAAAAGGGCTGACAACTGAGAATAATGAAGGAAGGTTTATGAAAAACAAATAAAACCAGAAAAATCNGAGCTGCTATGAGACTTTTGATGTGTTCAGAGAATCCAAGCCTTGATCTATCAACTTTAAACTCATACTCATAACTGCTGTAGCTGTTTGCCTGTGTGATACTTGAAAACAGCAGAGAGTTTTCGGTCAGAAGTTGTCTTTTGTATAACCTAATTCTGTGAACATTTCAATGACGTTTGTGTTCAAAATTTACAATAAATCTTGCATGCAACTTGAGCTCCTCTCTAAATTTGAAATTTCTTGCAGGTTTAAAAAACTTGACTTATTCACAGTTTAGAATGTTTGCCTTTCAATCTCTTAAGAACTCAATACACTATTTTTAATTTTGTGAAGTCTGTTTTACCATAGGTAGGTTTGATACTCAGAAAATTTTTCATGGACCTAATGGCACTCATTAAAACCTCATGTGCTCTCACTGAAAATAGAGCTAAGTCAGGAGGATAAATTGCAATCTCTCTAACTTTCGCAAGCTGAAAACTTGGGAAAAAGCAGGCATTTAAAAGTTTTTTTTTGGGGGGGTTGTTTGTTTTCACGTAAGTCTTTATCTTCTGAAAGCCAAAAATTTGAACTTTTCACTAAAATGACAATGAAATGGAATGAAGAAGAATTTTTCCATTTCTCCTTCTGAATGTCTCATTTTGCTCAAACACTCAAATTTTAATCAATTAGCATCATCTGGAAAATGCTGAAGGCACTTCCCCACAATCTCTAGTTATAATCGTCCTTATACAGCTGCATTTAGAGAGGGGTGAGGGAGGACAGAATGAGGAAAGCTGCAGAAAAGCAGCTTTTGTACCAGTGTTAGCATGGCTTCCTGTTGATGTAAAACACCTGTGGGTCTTTATGTTTCCACAGGTGACAGGATCTTGTTTAGTAGATTAATCTCTTTTCCCCCAGTATGTCCTAGAATACCTTCCTCAGTCAGGTCCTCAGCATGGCCTTTTAAACTACTGAGAGTCTGCAGTACATGTTCGTATGGTGCTACATGATATAACTGAATGAAAAATCAGAATCTGCCTCCTATCTAGGTCATTGTGCTTTGTTGAAGCAAACTCACACCTGCAACCACCCTCTCTGGAGACAGGGACCGGGCAAAAGGGCATGTACCACAGGAGGAGAAGAGGGCAGCACAAAACCCTTTATTTGAAGAGCTCAGCCTTATTTTCCTTACATGGGGCATTTAAATGTGGGATCTATCTGGTCTTTGGATTTTTTTTTTTCTGCTTTTTTCTACCCCTCTGCAATCCACAGCAGTATATTCCACAAAGTCAACCTCCACCAAGCAGAGAAGGCTGAACCCCAACTTTCCTTCATCTTGCTTTCAATCTCCTGAATCACATTATCTCTGTCTTGGAAACTTCAGCAACTGCAAAGTGGAGGCAAAACTTGCCCTCAGTGAGTAGGAAGCAGAAATAAATGTTATACTCACCAAAAGGGTGTTTTTGGAAGGACGTGCCACCTACAATAATAGGGAAGAATATTGGTTCTCACTGGCTCGCCTTATTATTTTAAGCTGTTCTTTGCTCTTTTCCTCACTAGCTCACATCCCACTAGCTGTTTACAGTTATTTCACACATCTTATGCCAGCCTTATGCCATTCATTCTGTTGGGACCTGCTTGAAACCTCCTCCAAAACTTACTGCTATATTTTTTTTTTTTAAAGAAAATTCTTAGCTCCTGCCCATCAAAACTGATTCCCCTACAGGCAAAGAAAAAATTACATCACTGGGTATATAAAACATGTCAATGATTATGCAAGATCTTGGTACTACTCCTGTTCTCTCTGTTCTTCCTGCTTGTTAACAGCAATCAGGTTTCTAAATTTTGTTTGTAGGTGCTTAGTTTGGGACTTCAGACTCAGTTCTTCCTCAATTTAAGGCCACTTTTTCCTACTATAAGACGTTTATTCTCCAGGATGTCCCTGTACAGAGACACCTGGGATGAAGGTAAACTCTGGGTCTTGCCTTCCATTTGTTGTGTTTAGTAAACACAGATCTCATTTCCTAGAGAGAATGTGTTCTCTCCCTGAGTGAAAGCATTCTTTAGCACTGAGATCTGTGCATTACAGGGCAGGATTTATCTTGTTATGGACGTTAATATTGCGTCATTTGGGGTGGGATGGAAACAGATTCTTCCAGTATAGTAACTAGTGAAGAAATAAAATGGAATGCTCTACACCACTCAAGTAAACCAGAAATATTTTCTCCGACTGGCTTGAAAAGATGTAACAATTCAGCGTATGATTTTAATTAATGTCCATGTAACTAAAAATGTGTTTAATTCACAATAGCATTACAAGAAAACATATTGACATCTAATTATGGATCATAGAATTTGCTGCAGAGAAACTGTAGTGCATCTGTTCAATGAAACACAATCATGGAGAATGCTAAATGGCAAAATATAATGAAAATGTGAACCAATACACAAATGAGGCTATTAAATACAGCAGTGAGAGACAAAGTGGGGATATTCAAGAGAAGAGCTCATGCATAGGGTATGGTAGATAATACAAAGTAATATTGTCTAGTAAGGGTTTTTTTTCTTATTATTTTCTTGTGAATAGCAGGATTTCAGCTGCTGGGGTTCTTAGTGGAGTCTGCTATTTCCAAGTTAACATGAAAATGCTTAATGTTTAGCTGACAATTGGCAAAATAATTCTCATGACTTCTCACAATAAATGCTTCATTTGTTGCAGTTATTTTGTCAGCCCTTGTGATAGCCCTTGTCTTTTCTTCTAAATATTCATTTTGCTTTAGCAAACTGATTGTACTATGCTTACACTATACTCTTTGTAGTGAAAGCTGGGTTGGAAACATAAAGTCAAATCAGAAGTTATCTGCTTGTTTGGTCATGAATCATGATAATCAATAACTAAACTGAACTAAATGCTACATCAATGAACACTCCTGCTTGGACAAGCTGTTAAAACACTGAAGCCTGAAAAATGTTTTAATCATCAGTTTTGATAATCATCTTGACTGTGTTCTCTTTTGCCACGTTCATAGGAAAAAAAATGTTCATGGACACACATGGTACGAGACTACCACTGAGAAAATTTCAAGTGGGATCACTTTTGGATGATTTCTACCAGCACTAATATTTGGATTATTAAACTGGTATAAAACACTACATAAAGAAAATTACATTTTCAGTTCATCACTTAGGATCATTTACTTCTGAAATCTCTGCTTATTCATCAAGAAACAAAATAGAAGCCAATCACAGATAAGCTGCTGAGTGACAGGAACTGGCCTAGTAATGAAAACTAAAACCATATCAATCCATCTTATAATTTTGAAAAACACCTGCACTGACAAGACCTTTAATTATGTTACTCTACAGATTGTCTGCTTGGTGAGAGGTTCTTTGTGGGTTTTTTTTGCTTGTTTGGTTTGTTTTGTTTGTGGGTTGTTTTTTTGTTTGTTTGTTTGTTTTTAATTAAGTCTGGTGATGCAGATCATTACACTGAATTAGGTATTAGAAGGTGCTTAGTAAGATGTACCTGCAACTTTGAAACTGGTAATTGGATGCCTTATGGACAGTCATTGCACAACACATATATCCTCAATTCCAACACTAGCTGAACCACAGCTTCTGGACTGGAAAAGATGAGAGTTGATTAAATTCCCTGTTGTTCCCCTTAATCTATCAGCCTAAATAAGGGAGTGATTAGATTGACATCATCTCCAAACAAACTGTTTGAATGGACACATTATTCCCAGTTGTTCTTTCAATGATATAAAGCCAGATATGCTAAATGGTGAGCTGATTCCTCTCTTCTTTTGCTGTTAGAATTGCATTGAACAGTTTGGCTTTAGGCAGTGGGGTTTTTTAGTTAGTTTGTTTGGTTGGTTTTGTTTGGGTTTTTTTTTTGTTGGTTTTTGGTTGGTCTTTTTCCTCTTTGGAACACAGTGCTATGTGGGATCCACTAACTTAACATTTTATATCTGCAGGAAATTTAGAACCAAGCAGATCTTCTCTGGTGTCTCCATTTTCTTCCATCTCTTACCATCTATTGTAACACAGCTTTCATTTTGTAGTCTATTGCTTCTGCTTAAATTTTTATGCAGTTCAATAGCTATATACCCTTTTAGATTCATAGAATCATTATATCTGGAACAGACTTCTAAAATCATCAAATCCAGTATTCTACCCAACACCTCCATGTCCACTCAGTGCACTCATCTTTAGGATTACAGAATTGTAGAATCATTAAGGTCATATAAGACTCCTAAGAACATCAACACCACAATGTCTACTAGACCATGTCTCAAAGTGCCACATCTACCTAATTTTTGAACACCTCCATGGATGGTGACTCCACCATCAACTCAGGCAGGCTGTTCTAAGACCGCACCACTCTTTGAGGAAAGAAATTCTTTCTAACATGCAATCTAAAGTTCCCCTGGTGAAACTTGAGGCCATTTCCTCTTGTCCTGTCCTGGGAGGACAGACCAGCACTGGCCTCTATACATCCTCATTTTAGTTATCTGTAGAAAGCAATATGGTCTCTCCTTAGCCTGCACTTCTTCAGGCTACATAATCCCATCTCCCTCAGCCTCTCCTCATAAGAAATTCTCCCTAAATCTCTTATTAGCGTAATTGCCCGTCTTAGTTAAATGTCCTTTGGGAAAAAACCCAAAAGAGTTTATCTGGAACAACTGAGGAGCTCCCAATAATGTTGATTGGAGATTTGTGACACAGAAAGTAATTGATTTTCCTCTGAGTGAGTTGTTTCATGTTTAAATTAATAGAAGAAGGGATTTAAAGACTTTGGATGTGGTCAGTCATTAGAATGGGCTGCCCAGGGAGGTAATGGAGTAACCATCCCTGGAGATGTTCAAAATTGTGTAGGTGTGGTCCTGTTGGGTTGGCTGTTGGACTTCATGTTCTTAGAAATCTTATATAACCTTAAAGATTCTATGATTCTGTAATTCTAATGGGGAAGTCATTGAGTGATAAAACCTCAGCTTTCAGGAGTGTATATACTGGCGTACACTGATACAAACCTCAACAGTGAATGGAGAGAAGTCCTGAGCTTGTTGCAAAACTTTCTATTTACTTTTCATTTACTTTCTGAAATCATGTCAGGCCTCCTCAGGATTTGCTTTTTGCAGACCAGTCAGTGCAGGCAAGTGCAAGAGATGTAAGGACCTCTTGGACTTCAGGGAAAATGGTGCAAAAATGTTGTGTGCAGTGCCAGAGTCACTATTAGCCAGGGTACACTGACCTGGCTCACAGATCAGATCATTGCTGAACATTTGCAAATATTTACAGCAAAAAGACATGAGATTGACTTATTTGTTTTGTGGTATGGAGAAATTTAGGCAAATTTGAAGTTAAAAGTATTCTGTCTTGAACTATTTGATTTTCCACAGAAGATGCTGGCCAAACATAGAACACACCTTGGAGGCAAATCATAAATAATGCTCTCTGAATAAGCCCCTTTTCCTGACATACTAAAAGCCTCTGAGACATGCTACTCTGGACAAAATACCCCAAAAGAGCTTTAGGAAAGAAAGAAGGCTACCCATTTACTCAAAATACCAATAAGTGATTGTACCTCAAGCAAATATTTTATTTTTAAACAAAATCCTTGATCAAATCACTACTGTTTTCTGTACCTTTCAACTGAGTTTATGAGTTTAAGAGATGTACTAGTCATGTAAGTTACTGTGCAGTGGTTTTCAAAGTAGATCCCAAAGACCTTCCTTAAATTCGATATACTTAGTTTTGAAATTATGCTGGTTCATAAATAGGGGCTTAGGTATATGCATTTTACTTCAAATAGGAAAATGGACCTAGTTTTCTAAGAAGTATTTTACTTAACGAGGCAGTCACTGTGAACCTCTGGTACCAGATCTAACACATCACTACTTTGGGTATACTGTGTACTCTCTTATAAGGGCTATCTCAGAGCAAATCTTGCAGAACCCTCAGCTGCAATTGAATCTCTTGGTTACAAATGTATAGTTAACTTCGAGGCCTGTCTTAAAGAATGAAGGTCACAAACGTATTTCTATGTGCAGATGGATTAAAGGACTTTTGGCTCTTGTTACATCCCTGGGAAAGCAGGAGAAGCTCTGAAAGAACCCCTAGACATCACAGTGATAAGCATGCTTGTAACGAATAGAGAGAGGAATTGCAAACATTATTAGAAGGAATTAATACTGTGTAGCTTCTATCAAATCCTCTGGAGAGGACAAAGCCTGTAGAAGTCACTTTGAAAGCCACATTAAAAGCCATCAGAAGAAAGCAGTGCTCATCAGGTGTGTCTTGCTAAAGCAGTGTCTGAAAGCAACATGTAACCAAAGGAAAGTTGCAGAGGTTCAGGCAGTATCAATCCAGTGGCTCTTACTGACTACATAAAGACCACACTCAGATACAGAGAACCCAAAGTTGAAAAGTTCTGGAGGCAGAGATAGTGTTAAGAGAAGTATTGTGTATTCCCCAGTACTCATTTTTCCTCTGCAATTGCTCCTGGTTCAAAACTTGCTGTTGAGTGAGATGAATCCTTGGTCTGATACAAAAATGTTTTTCTTGTGTGTTTGTTTTCAGTACATTTTCTCTCCCTGCACATGTGACTTAACTTCATTAGTTTTTAGTTAACTACCTCTTTCCTCCCACCAGTGCTGCAGAGCTGATATAAAAATGGGAACTCAAATTCATCACTTGCACTGTTTTAATTGTCCCAAACTAACACTGGCAATCAACACTGATGATGCAGAAAGAGATATGACAAACAAATGTTTGTTGGTTTTGATTTTGGCATTGTTTTTGTGTTTGTGGTTTTTTTTTTGTTTGTTTTGTTTTTTTTATTACTTTTTTTTTTTAAATTATTATTTCTTTGAAGGGATTGTTTGCTAGCTACACTTGGGGTCTCCATTCACAAAGAGCACTGTGGGATGCTTATTCCCCATGGATATCATGAGGTTTATATGCTGTTCCATAGAGATCAACATCTGACTGAGTGCAGAATAGGGCTACAAGGATGATTAAGAGAGATGATTAAGAGACTGAACATTTGCCTTAGGAGAAAGTCCGAAGAACCTGGGACTGTTTAGTCAGGAGGAGAGAAGGCTGAGAGGAGATCACCATGAGAGTGGTGGGACACTGGAACAGGCTGCTCATGGAGGTGGTGGAGGTCCATCCCTGCAAGTTTTAAAGGCCAGGCTATATGGGGCTCATGAGGAACCTGATCTAGTGTGAGGTGACCCTGCCCATGGCAGGGTGGGTTGGAACTAGATGATACTTGAGGTCCCTTCCAGGCCTAACAATTCTAGGAGTTTATGATTAATATTTATAAACATCTGAAGGCTAGGTGTCAAGAAGTAGGGGCACTCTCTTTTCTGTGGTGTTCTGTGATACAACAAAGGGCAATGGATACAAACTGGAACCCAGGAGGTTCTTTCTGAATAGGAAGAGAAAATTATTTGGTGTGAGGGTGCTGGAGACCTGGAACAGGCTGCCCAGAGAGGTTGTGAATTGTTTTTCTCTGGAAATGTTCAAAACCAGTCTGGATGTTTATCTGCATGACCAGCCCTAGGTGATCCTGTTTTGGCAGGAGGGTTGAACTAGATGATCTCCAAAGGTGCCTTCCAACCCCTAACAGTCTATAATTCTGTGATTCTTGTTCTATTTTTTCATTGTAATGTCAGCTGAAAACTACCATCTTAAGATACCTCAATCGGTTTATGATAGGGAGGCAAATACATTGTTGATGGAACAACTGGTATCCTAAGCACTTTAGCAGCTGTAAATTAGTGCCTTCTAAACAATTCAACATCTGATTACTGTGTCACCTTTAATTTAAGTATACTGCATGCATTGTGTTTAATCACAATTTCCATGAACATTTAAAGCTTCATTTCCTTTCTTCTACTTCAGATATATAATTTCCAGTCCTGGTAGAATTTCTTTTTTAACATGTAGTTATCTGGGGTTTTGTTCTGTTACCTGCAACACTTTTCTTACTGCTGTGCTGATTTTCAGTTGCATCAGTGGTGCAGCAACATGGGTAGCACATTCAGTACATTGAAGGAGTTAAAAAAGCTGGTAGGTCATACAAGGGAAAAAAATCAAAAGGTGTGCACATGCATGATGTTGTAGTATAGAAGGTTTACAGAAATAGTATTACTGAAATATGCAACCTATCTAACAGGTATCTCACTTCTCCGTTACTGACTCAATTAACTTAAAGATGTTCTCCAACCTAAGAAAATTTTTGATTTTATGATCTCTCTGAATAATCCTCCATGGCTGCATGGCATGTTGAACCAAATTGATTTTACAGTTTTGGGGAGTAGTATGAAACTGAAGAAGCAAAGAAGATGTGCTATGAGCTGGAGAGTTACTAGATTTCATCTGAAAGGGGAAGATATTACTTCATGAAACAAGAGAATGAAGGATTGTTGTTTTCCAAATACTTATCACAGAATAGTAAGATTGTTAATGGACTGACCTATTCTAACAGTGAACAGCACTGGGTAAAGGGAGAGCACTTAAAAGTGTGTAAATTGGATTGTATATGGACGCTGACCTGTGTTGCAAACACAAATACCTGTGGCTATGTAATCTGAGCTTTAGGGACAACATATTTTCTTTTGATCTGGAAGTAATCCCTTCTATGCAATTCTTCAGAAGATGAAATAGAATCTGTTGGGCTTGCTTACAGGAGGGGATGCTGCACAAAGTAGTGATGGAGATGTGTGATTTTGCACCTCAAAGCCCTGTTCTCTCACACCTCCATCTTACTTCATCATCACTGGTCAAATGTGTCAACTTCAGACACCTCTTATGTTTTATTCCCATGACAATTTCCATGCTGTATCTGATTTAGGACTCTTCTACTGAAACATTAAAAAAAAAAAAAAATCATTACTTTGACTGAAGTCTGTGGAGCAAAAATCACTCTTGTGAAAATGTACTTTATGAAAAAGCCTATGGTTTATAACTATCCTTACAATTTTATCTTCTTCTGCATACTGCTTCCTGAAATTAGAGGGAGTACATCCTTCTGGCATCTCTGTAAGGTTAATATCATCTGTTTTATACTTTCTTTTTGTCTTCCACCCTCACTAATTTGCCCCAGCCTTTCTAGCTGAACTGAGAATTGTGTGCCTCTTCAATGACCTGAAAGGGCTCCTGAATAATTAAACAGCAAATAATACAAAATGAGTCTTTATAGTCCAAAACCACAATTTAGATGATGGATAATTGTGAGAGGAACCTGAGCAGATGCTGCAGAGAAAGAAATGTAGGAACATGACCGGGGTGAAAGCAGTCTCCTGCACGGTACCTGACCTAACTGCATGGCAACTGCTTTTCATGAAAGTTTACCACCAGTAAATTGGGCCATGTCTAGGGCTCACTGGGATCACACTCTTCACCATCTTTGCACCGCTGCTGGCTTTAAACAGCCTTCTACTGGAGTAGAAATGTTTTGAGGTGAAGTGCTCTTGCTGCTTATCAGGTAGGAAGGGCTGTGGATGGCTGCTGTTGTTTCTTAGCTTCTCCCTTCACTTGCTGGCTGGCCTTCATGATAGCTGGCTAGGTGGGATCTATCTCTGCTTTTTGAGAGATTCTCTATGTCTTCTCCATAAAACACAAGCTCTGTATGTCCAGTAGCTGCTTTTTGACCTGAGGTATTTCCTTCACATTGTACCTCTCAATAGATGTGCTAGGCTCAGTCAAAAGATGGTGGATTGTTGGGATATTGAGACAAAAATCTCACAAAGAGTTTTCTGATCAGTCACAACATTACTGAATACAACAGAGCACAGAGTGTCAACAGGGGTTATGCAGGGTAAATTTATTTAGATGCCAACCTGGCAACATCTTGAGGTTTCAAGCAATTTAGCAATCTACCTGTGAGAAGGATGCAACAAGGGAAATCAATTTAATTAAAGATTTGTTTGACAAGCAAGAGAAATGTTTAGATTTTGAACAAGCAAAAAAAAAAAAAAAGCACTAAATAGTTGCTATTATCAGTGAATTTATAGCTTTATAAAGTATTTTTCATGAAAGATACCTCAAGCGACAGAAGAAAAAAATGCTGATCAATCATTCAAGCAATTCTTCTTCCCAGTAGACCCTAAAAAATGTTGTCATGAATCAATCAATTCTTTTCCATCTTACTTTTGAAGATGATGTCTGAAATGTGAGAAAATTGGGTTACAGACCTTAGGTTAGGTTGGAATGATACTAATTGGAGCTCATTATGGTCTAATATAAATGCTAATCTTATAAATATTAAAGAGTCAAATCCATCTTAATGTATTACACAGTACTTACATTACCTTCAAAAAAGTCAGCTTCATATCAACAGAGTGGAAACTCCAGTTGTCAAAGTTATAGAGTAACTTTCTGAAGTGAGCCTTCAATGTCCATAATTAAAAAAAATCTGGTCACATCGAAAGAGAACCATTGACAAACATGTTGTGTAGTTTTTGTTTGTTTGTTTTGCTTTTTAACTTTAAGGTACATTCATCACCCTACCTGGAAGCCTGTTTTTAGATTATATCTGGATATCTATTTTCTTCATAGCAAAAATTATATCCTGGTTGTTCTGTCACATAGCAATTTATAGGACAAGAGAAAACAGTCTCGATTTGTTCCAGGGGTGGTCACAATTGGACATTACGAATAATTTCTTCCACTAAAGAGTTATCAAGCCCTGGAGCAGGTTGCTTAGGTGGATCCTCATTCCTGAAGAGATTTAAATGACATACAGATGGGTTGTTGAGGGAACATGGTTTAGTGGTGACCTGGTAGTCCTGGGTTAGTGGTTGTAGTCAATGACCTAAAAGGACTCTTGACAGTGTCAGGGCAATAAAAGAACAATGATTCAATAATTCTATAATTCCATTACTAATTGCACCAAATGCCTTTTGAAAAACTTGCTATGTTACACCTTAACCTGTCATCTGGTGGAAAATAACTTTATTTTGGCACACCCTGGGAGTGGCTGATTAACAAAATTGCATTTGGATTCTGCAGAGAAATGCAAAGCTATACATTTATAGAATCATAGAATCATAGAATGGTAAGGTTAGAAGGGACCATCTAGTTCCAACCATCTACCATATGCAGGGACACCTCCCACTAGTACAGGTCGCTCAAGGCCTCGTCCAACCTATACTTTTGATCGTAATTAGTTAGAAGAAAAAAATCTTGAGCTCTCAGTCCCAAACCAGAATATCTATTTAACATGTGCCCACCAGTATTCTGCTAAACAAAGCAAGGAAAGTGGTGGTGAAATGCACATGTAACCTCAATAAAATTGGCTTTTCTGAATTCTTCTCAGAACTTTGATATCCCACACTTCTTTTTACTTCATTTTACTCTTAGCAATTGAATAGTCCATAAATACCTTTCCCAGGAAATCTAAATTAATATCTCTCACTGAATCATCTATATACACCTTTTTTACCTGGAAACAAAATTCTTCCAAATTGTTATTCAAATTTGGCTGACATTTTCTTTCCCTTCATGAACAGTGAATGAGCAGTTTGAGAGTACTCATCAGTGACTTGGTATACAAACATGCTTATTAATGCTAGGCAAGAATTCTCTAAGTTAAAGAAGGGAAGGGAAGGGAAGGGAAGGGAAGGGAAGGGANGGAAGGAATGATAGAATTTTTTTTGGTAAAAACAGGGCTGCAGAACTTAATTAGAAAAGTTGTGGACTGCACAAAATACATTCTTTAAGACAAATATTAAAGCTTTATTTTTTCTTCCTTTTTTTTTTCTTAAAATAAATACCATTTCACTTAAAATATATGAACATATCTCCCTGTACATACCCTGTGCTTCTGTTTTCAGAGAGGTTTTTCTCCCAGTAGGTGAGGATTTGGGAGGGTAAGAAGTGAAAGTGTTTAACTAAAGGAAAAAAAATACTATCTGGTAGTAAAGTGAAGAAAATGAATGGAAAAGAGACTGAGGGATAGCTGTTTAACTTTTACAAGAACTGAAAAAGAGAAAAAAGACTCTAAGACTGTATTTTTCCTTATTTTTCTTTGGTTTTTCAAAATAAACTGGAATGCATCTATTTCTACTTCATTCAGATTCATGACATCAATTAACATGCATTTTATGATGCCTGAAACCTCCATGATTAATAGGCATACACTACCAATGTGTGTTGTTCTCTTTCCTCACCAGTGCCCAATACATTAAAGGATGTGTACAACACTTATGGTCATTTAACAATCATAAAGCTCTTTATTAATTTCGATATTTACATATGTAGACATACTGTATCCTGATATTTCTACAAAGTAAAAGAAGTACTAGGGAAGCCCTAGAAAATTTATACCTTAAATATAAACCGAATTAATCACTTAAAGTCTTAAAAAAGAATTAACTAGTGTTTTCTCTCTCAGAATGAGACTACTACAAGGGAGAATAGCACTTGATGTGTTACTATTTGTTGTGAAGTGATTTAATAAAAGTTTAAATAACTCCCTGCTGCTCTCAGTGCTTTTTCATAGAAGTTGTAGTTTGGAAAACTTTAATGTGTGTGGTCCTGTACCTTAATAGAAAGGGCCCTGCAAAAGGTGCATGTTGTGTCCTTGTGGCAAAGAGGGACAATGTGATCCTGGAGTGTATTAAGAAGAGTGTGTCAAGCAGGTCGAGGGAGGTTGTCCTCCACCTCTACTCTGCCTTGGTGAGACCCCATCTTGAATATTGCTTTCAGTTTTGGGGTCCCCGATTTAAGAGGGACAACGATCTGCTCAAGAGAGTCTAGCGGAGAGCTATGAGGATGATTAGCGGACTGGAGCACTACCTTATGAGGAGAGGATGAGGGACCTGGGACTTTTTAGTCTGGAGAAGACTGAGAGGGGATTTAATAAATCTTTATAATTATCTGAGGGCTAGGTGTCAGGAGCGGGGGGACCGGCTCTTCTCTCTTGCTCCCTGTGATAGGACAAGGAGCAATGGATGTAAGCTGCAGCACAGGAAGTTCCACCTCAACACAAGGGAAATCCTTTACTGTTAAGGGTCACAGAGCACTGGAATGGGCTCTCCAGAGAGGTTGTGGAGTCAAGACCTGTCTGGATGCTTTCCTCTGTGACCTGAGATAGATTATGGTCCTCGCAGGGGTGTTGGACTCAATGATCTCTTTGGGTCCCTTCCAACACCTAACATCCTGTGTGATCCTGTGATTTGGCAGTGGCAAAAAATTTCAGCTACTCTGCAGTATTAGCTTGGTGTAGCTTCAGAAGATAGAAGATGTATTTGGATAAATCCACAGTAACCTAAATTCTGAAGTAGGATGTCTTTTTATGATTGACTTCTAAAATGCCACAAAACTTAAAGTCGATAGAAGGTTTGCAGGAAATCTTTTGTTTTCCTTGCAGGGTTTGCATTAATCTGTACCTTGCAATAGGTCTAGGAGTCAAATGTAGAGTTATTTCTACCTTGATATCCATCCTGTTACTTAATATAAAAAATTCAACAGAGCACAGATGCTTAAATTACTGTCTGAAATGAGAGTGAGTTAGCAGTAAAGCTTTAAATTATCATGTTTAAGCTTTGCACTACGACTGTAACAGAGATCAACTGAGTCTGAGAAACACTAAAAAAAAATTCTGATTGTATTTGAAGGGAAGTGATAAAGATCAGATCTAGAGATGTTCTTGGTTTTGGGGTCATCCAGGCTGAGATGCTTATGGTTTGGTTTCCTATGGTGTTTAGCCTATGTTCAGAGCACAGTTACTCTCCACACCAACAGCAGCTCCTACTCAGACACTCTGTCTTCTGCTTCAAAATAATTTTTCTTCCCTGTGACAGATCTCAGCTGAGCTAACTCTTCTGGCATGGTCTTACTTCACTTATCTTCCTCCGCATTTTTACTCTTGAAGCCGTCATGGCCACATGTCAAGGCTGATGGCGCAGAGTATGCCTGGCTGGCCTCCCTCCCGGTTTCCTACTGCTCCAAATCTCTTGTTTGCTCTCCCCCCCCAGCCCCCTCTCTACCATAAGCTGGCCTATTCACAGACGTGAGCATGCTGATAGATCAATTGTTTCAACAATAGAATCTTCTCAGAACTGACCTCCCTGTGGTGGCAAACACTGAAAAAGGACTTGGTAATTTTATCATTACCCATATTAGCTTAGATCTCTCTTTGCTGTTAGATCTCATCTCTCTCACTCCCTGCCTCCACCTCTGTCCATTCATCTCTCTTATTTACCTCCCTTCTCAATGGGAGACAGATCATAGAATCATCCTATCATAGAATAGTTTGAGCTGGAAGGGACCTTTAAAGGTCATCTAGCCCTATCCCCTGCTCTCAGCAGCTATATCTGCAACTAGAGCAGATTATACAGAGCACTAGGTAACTGTGCCTGAAATGGTTCCAAATTATGGGCATCTACGACATCTCTGGACAACTTGTGACAGAATCTCACCACCCTCAGCGTGAAAAATACCTTCCTTCTGCCTAACCCAAATCTCCTCCTTTTAGTTTAAACTTTGTCCTGTCACAACCGGCCCTGCTAAAATTCTGCCCCCAGCTTTCTTATCAGCCCCTTTAAGTATAGAAAGGCTACAAAAAATCTTCCTGGAGCCTTCTCTTCTCCAGGCTGAAAACCACCAACTCTCTCAGGCTCTCCTCACATCAGTGATTCCAGCCCCCAGACCACTTTTGCAACCTCCTCTGAACTCATTCCATCAGGGCCATGTCTCTGTTGTTCTGGTTCTTTTCTTCCCCATTACTCAGGTTGCCATGGTGGGAAAAGAAATTCTCATATGTGAGTAAATTGTCTAAGTACTTGAAATGTAGAGACTGAGAAGCTGTGGTTTTGAGACTCTTTTTTTTCCCCCTGCTAGGAACCAGAGTCAAAACTCTTTGCTTGGAAGTGGAACTTGAGATTACCAAGGGAAATAGAAGAAATGGCCTCAAGTTGTGCCAGAGAAAGTTTAGACTGGGTATTAGAAAAAATTTCTTTACTGAAAGAGTGGTCAAACCGCTCTGGTAGGTGGTGGAATGACTGTCTCTGGATATTCAAAAAATGTGTAGACATGGCACTTTGGGACACAGTTGAATGTCCATGGTGGTATGGGGTTGACAGTCAGACTTTAAGTTAGAGGTCTTCTCAAAGCTTAATGATTCTGTGATATGCAAAGTCATGTTTAAAAAGGTATGGTTGCAAAGTTGTAGGCTGTGCTTGAAGTCATCTTATACTCAAGCCTGTGTTTCAGATGGGTCAGAAATTTGCAGTTGGAGGCAGGATTTTTTTAGGCAACCTAACAGTTGTTGCTCTCTATGTTCAACTGCATTGCATTAGGAGCAACAGGGAGACCAGGGTAGTAAATTTTAAGGAGTAATGATATCCACATCAAATTTTAACAAATCCTACAGTGTTTTATTTGTAATGTGAACAAAATGAATTATCCTTTCCTTCTCTAGATCTTGCTCTACTATACTCTCCCTCCAAATCATATTTTATTATGAAAAATAAGCAATTTCATTTGAGGTACTAAAATTTTGTATTGAATCATGAAAATAAAAGAATTCATCATTTCTTGCCAGGATATATTGTTACTGGGAAACAAGTCACAAATATTTGGTAATCAGCACATAAGAGATAGATGTTGATTTTTATCACACTGTTTCACAATTCTGTTTCTTCTGGTAGAGAACACGTGTCTGTTATTTCCTCTAGTGCTGAGGATGAGACTTGAAGTTTCTC
>VWZE01011828.1:98481-121293 GCA_013396675.1 Eubucco bourcierii
TTTTTTTTTTTGTGTGTGTGTGTGTGTGTATGGGTTTGGTTTTTTTTTTTTGTTTTTTTGTTTTGTTGTTGTTGTTGTTGTTTGTTTCCTCAAAGGAAAAATATGAGAAGGTGAGAGGAGCAGTATTAGGTTAGAACTGCAGGTGGAAGCAAGCTGGAGCAGACCATAAGGGATTAAAAACAAGTAAAAATGAGTGAAAATCAGAAAAGCATCAGAATGAGAGTAGAAGAAGAAACAGGAAAGATCTACAGCTATCTGAGGGTAGTAAGAGCTAGAAAACATAGATTCAAACATTTCCCAGACCCTAAATAATTCATTTTGTATTTTTAAAATTTGAACTCAGATGTTGTGACAATCAGTAACTTTATGACAGTGATGATTTTTGTTTGATTGACCCTAATCTGCTCTTCAAAGGCACTGTGACAGAAAACATGAAAGAGGAATAATAGTTTTAGTCACCCTAATGCTGCCCTAAACTTGAGTAAGACCTATAAAATTATCAGGTCATTAGAAGTTTGCCATATTGTTTTTCTGTGGACTTGAATACATGCTTGAATTTCTTAGCTTTGCAGTATCTGTTGTATATGTTCCTATAAGTACTTTAGGTATGGTATTAAGTTCATACACATACAAAAAAACCCCAAAAAACAAAACAGAAAAAAACAAAACAAGGTAAAACACACATACACAAAACAACAAAAAAACCCCAAACCAAAACCCACCAAAACAAGTCCAACCAAACAATCAAACCCAAAAAAAATGGTTGTTTGAGTTCATGGTCACAGAAAAAAAGTTTTCCTTGAGACGTTCCTGTAATGCGTCACCAGAATAAAGCCATGAAAAGAAGGATGAAGAAAACGTTTGAGGGGAAAGATGTTGAAATGAGTATCAGATGCGTTCCTGTTATGGTATGATTTTCCCTTTTCCTCTCTCTATCTGTAGATTCACTCATGTCATTTGCTCTTGTGTCAACAGGCAAATATTTCTTACCTACAAATAGCCCTAATGGGAAATTTTGATTTCGAATGTGTGTTGCCAGAGAGGTTTGAACTGCATTTAATTTGTAGATGAAGCAAAATGATTAAGAGAGCAAAAGAACATTCCTGATTTGTAAGATTTTTCGGATGAACTAAACCAGATTTGCAAATCATATGGTCCTCGGTAAAGTGTGTATTCAAGTGAAAATACAACACCAGGAATTGCTCTTTGTTCTAAAGATTAAAAACTGTATTCTGTTTCTCATAGGTCATGACTGTCACGCTCCATTTCCTGATGTAAACACTTTTTTCCCCCTTCATTAACAGTGAGATCAACCAGCATGCTATGATAGCAATGAGAACCTGGAATCACTCTACCAGCCATTCGCAGTGATATATGGATGCTCATATCCTCTCTTGACACTTCTAGTTTGATTATTTTCACATATTTTGAAATTGAAACTCAAAGCAAAAAGGTAAACAATACACAACTCACTGACAAGCACAAATATTTCAAAGCTATTGGCAAATTCTTATGACATCCCCTACTGAGATGACATGTGGATGTCAGAGATCAGATGTACCTTTTGCTTACAACCATGGAAACTTTGCTGTCATTCTTTGTCACGTATATCAATTTCCTTCAAAATACATAGAATTGGAAGAGATTTGTTGAATAATAGCAGGATTTTTTTTTTCCCTTTTAAATCTATGTGTGATTTTTTGAGTTCCTGGATAATTAAGGTAGGTCAAAAGATTATTCAAGAAGATAGGCAGAGACAGGTGTGTTTCTGGTTTGTATGTGTTTAGATGGCACATAAGTGTAATAAAAATGCAATGATTTTTACTATCTCAACTCTTCTACGTGGTAGTTGTGTTGGAATTTGTTATGTGAACAAAGAATGAAAAAAAAATGTTATCACCAATGGCAGGGAAATTATTGACCTATTTGTGGCAGAGGAAAGACTTTATGTTAAATCTTAGTTTTAGCTTGATCATGCTGACCTTGTGTACACTATCTCATAATCTCAAAGGTCTTGCTTAAATGAGGGGTTTGGAAATATACTCCCTATTATGTAGTTTTAAGAATTTGGAATATATTCCTTTTTTTTTTTTTTTTAAAATTTTTTATTATTTTTTTTTTTTTTTTTTTTTTTTTTTTTTTTTTTTTTTTTAGGATGAACTCTTCATATGAGAACTAGGATTGAGCTTGACAAAAATTACTCCTTTGTAAATATGAAAGCACAAACCCACCATTTGGAGAGCTAAAAGTACTAAAGAAGACAACCAATCTTTTTCTGTGTCCTTTATACAATGAGATCTTTTCTAGTAAGAAAAGGAGGAATAGGAACTTGAAAAGGATTATAAATGATTAATCAAGTTTAACCTTCGGTACAAGGTTGGCAAGGTGTGGTGTATTTACCAGAATCATCTTTGAAATGTCTTCAAATCAAATAGTACTGAAACCTTTCTTTGCAGACACAGCACTTTTCCTTCCTTCTTTAAACTCTGAGAATACTGAAGAGATCTGGCTCTGGAAAACACAACCTATGAATTACAACATACCCGGAGGCCTCTGCAGTGACATGGGATTACAGATCCCTGGGCTGAATGCCATGTAGACTGGGATACCACACTATGTCATGGGCAATTTCTGGTCATGAGATGTGCATTGAGTGCTCCGCACAACTGACCTAATGAGTACAGGAAAAAAGAGGGAAGCAAAGCAGTAATCATTCATTTTTTCTAGTCTTACCATCCTGTGCTCCAGTCAGTAATTTTTCTGCTGTGTGCTTTCGCTGTCTTCTGCTCAACATGTATAGAGAACCCCCTGGGCAGAATGAAGGTTGCCTTTACTCCACTGAAATTTCATCTGATCAAGTCCAGTGCTATGTTTAGGAGTTTGACCTGACATCTGTGCCTGAGTGCTGCACAAGGAGGGTGGGTGGATTAAATGAAGTATCAAGAGACTGGCTTGTAGAAAGAGTGTGAAAACAAGCAACCAATGTGGAACAAGCCCAAGGAAGTCAGTCAGTGTGAATGACTACACTTTGCAGTGCTGGGCTCATAGTTCTTATTTGTCTGTCTTTAGCCTTGTTAACTGAACTGTTTAATTTGCGGTACGAGCATATTTAATGCTATAACTTTATTGTGGTGGCAGCAAAAGGCATTTTTGGATGAAGCTTGGAAAACAGCAAAATACTTTCTGTGTTGCTCCAAATGTCATTTTAAATTTCAGGTGCTAGTACTTTAAGGTTAAATTATGCTTTGTCAAAACAAGAACCCTTATTTATCTCAAACTCTTATCATTCTGCAGTTCTGTTATCCTTACTTTTCACTGAATTTCCTTCACAGGTACTTTGGAATTACATCTCTGATTTAAAAAAAAAAAAAAAAAAAAAAAAAAAAAAAAAAAAAAAAAAAAAAAAAAAAAAAAAAAAAAAAAAAAAAAAAAANTTATGTGATCAATATTTCAATATTTTTCTCTTCTCCAGTTTTGCATTGATTTGCTTTATTTTAAATTTATATTTTAAGTAAAGAAAAAAAGAATTACTCTAATATATCCTTGGGAGAAGATTGGTCAGGGAGTTATTTGGTCATTCTGAGATGTTTTGTTATGTCTATGCTGTTTTAGACCTTATCATGTTAATTGCCATGTTTAATCCAAGCTCTCCAACATCCTTTTAAGTTAAAAAGAATGAGAGTGGCTACCAAAGACATCTCAGCCAATTCTACCAGTGTCACAACCACAAAATAACTGGAGAGTGGAGGTATGCAAAGGTGTCAGAACTCCCAGAAGCAAGATTAGCAGTGATGGAGTGTGGAGCTTGATGGAGGAAGTTTGTAAAAGCCATTGAGACATATTATATGATTCCTACCACATTCTGCCCTGCTTCATGTCTTCCTAGAATAGCCAGGTGATTAGGGCACTAACCCCTGGTGTTGAAGCCCAAAATTCAATGAATACTTAATACAATTTATACAAAATAGAGCTGCTCTAATAGTTGAGATTGAAAATGTTCCATCAAGAGTAATGGATAGCCTTGAGGGTTTACTGGGAAAAGACTGAAGCTTAAATCTTTACTCTAGCTCTGGAGGAACAGAGTCTGAACCTGGGTCTCCTACCTCCGGGAAGATATTCTTGACAGTGTGTCTCTTGATTATTCTGATATGCATAGTGTAGTCTTCCTGAACAAAGTGTCTATGTTTGATGAAACAGATTTGTTATCTTCTACATGTTTTGAAGTCAATGAATTGACATTTTCCAATGAAATTTTATAAGTGGAAATCTCAGGGACATTTAACTGGAAGATTGGTCAGGATGGAAAAAATGGCATCACAAGGTAACTGCAGGACAGACACCATACTTGTCTAATGTCTATGCTTTCTACCTTCCCTACACTTGTCTAATGATGATATCAACCTGCAAACAGTAAGGTAAATGGACATTGTTTGTCTCAAGAAGTATTTCTATTAAGATGGTCTCATCTTTTGTAAGGCCCTCTGTACTTGATCTAAGCTGTTTATTTCTGATTTTGCTGATTTTCTTTCCTCTCTGTGATCCATTTTTATCTCTCAGTTTTCCTTCTCACACTACTTCTCATGTTATCCCCTTCATTAGCTAAATGCCTTCTTGCTTTGTTTCTCTGTCATGAATGTTTCTGGCTTCCAAACTCAAGGTCTTCCTCCTCTTTATGAAGAATCTCTTTTTCTATGTAGTGAAACAAGCTTGTCTTTTTGCTATTAAATATAAATGAGCTTAAAATGGAAGCAAAGTGTCTTCTGGCAAATGATTGGCCAAACCTTTGCTTAACACTCTTATAGCTTATAGGTAATGTTTGTTTTGGTTTTGTGATGTGAGGTTTCTACCATCCAAAATTCTGCTGTTCATTGGAGTCCTCTTTTTATAGAGAATTCATTGCTGAAAGGCTTAGAAGCTACCTGATAGCCTGAAAGTAATTATTTTCTGGGAGAATCAGCTGTATTTAACATGTGCTTTTGATATTTCTCTCTTGCTACTGGATAAAGGTAAAAATAGATAATAATTTTCACAAACATACTAGAAAAAAAACCAAACATTGTGGCAGCGTCTTTGTATATTTTAACAGCCCAAACGATTTTGTTATTAATGTTGAACATTTTGTCACTTTTGCCATGAAATTGAATGTGGCTCATGTTTTTACCGTGATTTGGCAGAGGATTCTTGCCTGCAGCCAGCTGTTTGCTTACTGTTCGTCATGGAAAAAGCATTTGAGATGGGCCTTGACTATCACATTTTCCTGTGATGTGCGCTCTCATATACATGTGCATATTACACAAAGAACAGAAGAGCTCACAGCAGCCCCAAAACGGCATCTGTTTTTTATAGTGAGATAAAGAAGCTGCAGAAGGTTTGTTGAAACTTGCTGATGCTTGTTGTCACTTAGCAGGAAGTGTTTAGGAGTTTGTGAAGAACAAAATTGCAATTTGTCAAATCTTGCAAACCTCAGAGTGATCGCATAATATTTGATTTCACTGTTGCTAAAAATAGGATTTCACTTTTGGGGATGACAAAATGACCAACTTTCTGTTCAGTAAAATATCAGAATTTTAGGGTCTTCTCCTCAATATTTTTTCATAATCTAGAAGGTGAAGTTACCACGGCTTTAATAACCCATAGTATTCTTCTGACAGCACACATTAACATGTGAAATTCAGGCATTAGTTAGCCTTCTGCAGGATGACAAACCCTGCACTGTGATGAGATGGTTTTCACATATGGTGGTATTTCCTTCTACCATGGCTCATAATGCCTCATCTTCTAGCCCTCCCTGAAGCACTGAAAAAATAACAAAACTTGACTCGAAGGACATTTTTGCCAATAGGAATAACTTAATTCTTTCAATCTTCTTACATTTAGACCTAACATGATCACTGGAACACTGGAACAAATTGCCTCAGGAGATGCTGGAAACCTGACAGTCAAGGTCAGGCTTGATGTGGCTCTGAGTAACATGATTCCTGCAGGGTGGTTGCACTAGATGACCCTTAAAGATCCCTTCCAATTCAATGCATTCTGTGATTCTATGATTCTATAATCTATACATATTTTCTTTACCTCTGGTCCCATGGAATAAGATGAGTTGTTCTTGTTACAGTTACAGCTGCCAATGAGTAACCTCAAGAAAGTACACTGAAAGCTGGCAGTGATTATGACTTTGTGGAAAACATTGTGTGCTTTCAATACACTTAGGAGGGAAGTTCTGTAACTAAAGGATGAATAGGTCTTTACCTCTTTATGGTAAATGGTGAATACTGTTTTACTTTTAAGCAAATGCTAAGCAGCAATTTTATTGTGCTTCTTCAAGTGTGAAAAAAATAGTGTTTATTTCTTACAGAAACAAAAAAACTAAATTCATTGAGGTATAAGGAATAAGTAGGAAGCAAATTCCTTTGAGAGTAAAATATGTAGAAAACAATATTTTCAAGGGCTAAACACGTTAGCACAGGTTGCAGATATATTTAAGAGTTGTCAGGTTTATGAGCACAGCAGAAAGACAAGATTGTAATGGGCACATGAACAAGAGGTTTTATCTTGGAAATATCCTTACCTACTCCCCTGACATTTGTGGAAATGACAAAAAAAGTCAAGAAATAGCAGATGTTGGAGCTGTTGGCACTTATGGGTGATTGTAGAGCTCTTCCAAGTATCTTTGTCTTTTCTCAAATATTATTGAGTAATGAACTGCTGAAATTTTGAATTCTGGCAATTAAGTTAGACCACTTGAGATGCAGATCAGATGCAGATGGCTCTTCCCAGCCATTGTTTCAGATTCCGCATATGAGAACAGATACCAGAGAGCCTTTTATCACCCTACCTGCAGGGTAGGGTGATAAAGCTGTGCAAGCAGTCCTGATGGCATGTGACCTGAGTATACCTTACCTCAGGCAGTGTTAATGGGAGTGCTGCAATCTTCTAAGTGCTTCTTCTAAAGCCACCCTTGGCTACACTGAGTTATTCTCCACACCTTGTAACAACCAGATGTACTTGTTTTTCTTTACTATCAAAATTAGTGGGCTGGATGGAAGCAAAAGCTGTCAGTGCATTACTGACCAGCTGAGTCTGCCTTAAATTTAGCTTTCACTGCAAATGGAATAAAAGCAGTAAACATTTTTGCTTTTTGTGAAACATGGAAAACAGTTTCCAGAGTAAAATGAATGTTTGGAAAACTTTCTTATCCTTTTTCAACTTCTCTGGAGTTTTCAGGTGCTTCAGCACTGCACAATTACTTAGAACCATTGATATAAATGCATTGGAAGGGAACACATAGAATCATAGAATGGTTTAGGTTGGAAAGGACCTCAAAGATCATCTAGTTCCAACTCTTGACACATTTTAGAACCATTTAGAAGTGGAAAGTGGTAATAGGTGACTTTCTATCACTTCTGTTGCTTACCAACAAGAAATGGTTGAAATAACTTTCTAGAGTAACTAAGTCATGCAGATCTCTTTGTGAAGAACTACTCAGTCTGCAGAAAACTGAACAGCAAACAGAGAAATGGAGGGGTGACACACAAATGTTTGCAAGATTCTCCTCCCTCTTTTCCTCTGCACAAGCTAGACAGGTTCAGGGAAGTGCCAGTAACGACTATAGGTACTTAGGTGAGATGACAAGGTAACAAGACTTTTGTGAAGTAGAAGATAAAAAAAGAACTGGGGGTTGGGGATGGGCACAGTATTTAAGTTTTACATTCCTTATTTAGAAGATTTGTTAAAAACCTAAGTATCTCAAATTTCTCTTAATTTCAGGCAGTTTCTAAAGGAACACATTGAGTCAGAACTACGAGCAGTGAGAGCATTGGGAATGTGTACTTCTTTCTGCCTTGCACAGAAAAATACATGTAGGACCAGTTTTCGGTTTAGTACCTCACTGCTGTGAAGATGAACTGTCAAGAGCCTCCATGTTTTATGTCTCTACTGTAATAAAGGATTTTCCTGCCACTGTAAAAGGGCTCCTAGTTCAAACTGTGAGTCCAAGCTTGTTGGTTGTATTTAAGTTCAGAAATATGCAATAGAATGTTCTTTATGAGTACAGAAGGTTATTTCTTAAAATATGTTTTTTACTTACATTGCACTGGATTGCATGTTTGCACAGGGTTTCTATAAACCCTTAGGAGGTTTTAAGCCCATTGGTGTAACATGCTTTTTGGTACCAGCAACTGGCTTCTCCCAGGAAGGTGATGCGGTTTGAAAGCACAAAAGAGGTTGAGAGTGTATAGCATGTATATATATATATATATATATATATACGTACATACACACACACACATATATTTATAAACCAAACAACCAAAAATCCCCCCAAAAAACCCAAACAAACAAGGAAACAAAAAAACCCCAGAAAACTACCTTGCCTCCAGATATGAGTGCATGTCATTGAGTTTGAAATTGTGGTAAACTGGAAAGAAAATGAAGCAAGCGAATGCCCAGACCTGAGTCATGTCGACATAAACTGCTTCTGACTAAACCCTGACTGGGCAACACTCCCTGAAGCCAATATAAACCATTTAAAAGTTGCTGTAAACTTGTCCTTTGGCAATGAACTAAACCAAGACGAGACATACCATGAAAGTAAAGGGATCGGGGCAAAATACCTAAGCCAAGTCTGTATGATAGCAGGGATATTTGCAGTTTAGAATTCATTTTGCTTTGAGTGTATGCAACTTGAACTGATCCTGAAATTCAGAGGCTGCCAAACTTTGCTTTACACTTGATATTGTGCCATGGGAGCTAGACCAAAAGTTATATGGAACTCCAGGAAATTCACAAATCTCAGTGTAATGTGTGTGCTTGTTTTTCTTCGCAGCACTAGAAACTGATCTACTGAAAGAGAAGTAAGGTAATGTAATTGTAACAGCAATGTAGAGGATATGGCTCAGAAAACACACACAGATCACTGCCCTTTTATTTACCTTTTATCTGTCTACTTAACTGAAGCAAACCAGTAGCTGGTGAGAACCTAATTAGAAATAAGTCACATGCAGCATGCAGTACTTTTATTTTGAGGATGCAAGCAGTCTTTTTGTTTGCTTTGTTTTTTGTTTTTCATTTTTAGGCTTTTTTCTTTTACTCACTGCATGTGGTTACATGCACTGCATGCAAGTTAATATAAGTTTTATGTCTATATTGGGGCATGTTGGTAAAAATTGAAGTATGTTATATAAACTATAAGCAGATATATCTAGAATTCATACCTGGAACAATATGGTTGAAGTGTTCAGGTTGGTCAGTCAGTCAATTACTGAAGTGTTTTCATGAGAGAAGAAGTGCACAGTATTCATTGTTCTGGTCAAGTACTACTGTAGAGATTTTGCAGTGTTTCCAGGAAGAAATTTGCCTTTCTGGTAAAAAGCAATTTTTTTAAAAGTTATAAGTAATTGAAATTAGAGTATGTATATGGAAATAAAGAAGCTTCAGGGTGGAAGTCACTCTTGTTCACAGTGTGTTGTGTATGAAGTTCAAGTTTTGTCAATTAATAATTGTACTTTTAATGAATTTTCTAATTTAAAAACTCTGAAGATGCTATTACAATGAGAACTATCTGTTTACTTGTCATAAATTATGCTATTTTGTCTTGGTGATTCACTTATAAAATACAACTAATTAATATTAGAATAATATATCCAAATGATTCAGAAATTTATTAGATGGCACAATGACCTGTATTAAGAATACAGGTCCTTATAAGAATAAGAAAAAAAAATTAATAAAGTACATTGTGAAAAAGTGACTAATGCCTCTTTACCTAAGATAGCTTACATGTATATTTAAATTTTAAAGTATTGTCTGGTACATTTGAAATATTTGTCCATTATTGTACATTGTTGTTAATTGTTCATTTTGATGCTCTCCTTTTCTTCAGTTCTTAGAAACAAAGAGCTACTGTCTTCACAAAAAAAAAAAAAAAAAAAAAAAANTAGCACATGTTAAAAAAAAAAAAAAAAAAAAAAAAAAAAAGGACTTTCTTACCTTTACACCAATTGTGCAATATCAAAGCTCTACATCTTGGTGTGGTACCTCCAGAGAGTGTACAGTGTGGGTGGTGAATGGGTTGTGAAGTACCAGGACACAGTGGGTATGTGGGTATGAGGAGACTGAAGGTTAATAATTGACAACCAGGAGAGAAGGTGAATATTCTTTGAATTAATATTAGTGAATATTTTGCCAGGACAGAGAGTGAATATTCTTTAATGAAGTGTCCCCATCTTGAAATTACCTTAAAGCGATTGCAATTATAATGATACTAGGAGGTGGACTGACCTCAAATAAAGCTTGCTGTGGGTGATCAATGATTTTGATGAGATGGTAGTTAGGAAGATCAGAGTTAGAAACTAATAAGTATTGTGAAGGATGGAGGTGGATGTTGTGCCAGATTAGCTTTAGAAGATGTTGGCATTTCAGACAAGACAGAAGACAAGAACCAAAAGTAAAGATAATATAATAAATCGTTTTACCAAATACCAGATTATTGGGATTTTAGCACTGACTATAAAAGCAACATGCTTGAAGGGTGGGAAAAAAAAACAAAACCAAAATCAAAACAAACAAAAAACACCAGACCAAAACCCCCCAACCCTTAACAGTATTTTTAAATGAACTTTTAAACTGAGATTGTTGTGTGCAATTCCCACTCAGATCAGTTGTGCTGTGGACTGAGAGGAGAGCAGAGTATAACCTTTTGCTATCACTGTGGAGTGACAGTGCTGTTAAGTAAGTACTGTTGTAGTCAAGAATCTCTTAGCACTTCCTATGGAATTTATACCTGCCCTGTAAAACACACTGCACTCCTGGTTGATATACAGCCTACCTCCTAAGGACTCATTTCTATCTATCACTTCAGTGATCTGCTGATAATGGGGTTGTATCACTTATGTGTTTAATGAGTCTGAAAGAAACGAGTCTATTGAAATTGCATGGAGTCTGTGGAAAACGGTAGGGAATCAGTGGGAGTGCCTCTATGCTCCTCGAGGTCCTTGGGGGCCATTATAATGCAGGAAGAATATTAACAGTCTTCAAATGGGAAAGGCTGTTATAATCTCCTTCATTAATCAAAGAAAAATCAAACATGCCAAATCTGAACAACGTATCGTCTAGACAATGGTAGCTACAATTCAGGCTTTTTATTCTGGCATTTGCTAAAGGTTGGTGGATATTGGCGTGGCCATTCTAGAACTGTAGGAACTTGACTGATATTTTTCCAGTTGGATTTGACTCCCAGTCTCTGCCTATGACTCTTTTCTTTCACATATCGGCTATGTTTGTGAGCTGTTTCTATGCGTATATGAGAGCTGTGCGCAACAAGGGTGACTTAAGGGCAGAGCAACAAACCCTAAGTCTGACTTCCCTGGCTACTCTTAAAGCACTAGTGTTTTTTAACAACCTTTCCTATTTCATGAATGTGCAGCCATAGACATAAATATAAATACATCTGTCTTTGATAAATTAAAATCTTAACAGGTGTGTGAATTCTGGCCAAGACAGTTAGGAGTTGGTCAGTAGGTATTGTTTGCACTTGGAAGTCGCAGGTTAAACGAATACTCGGCTGTTCCTCAGTTTTATAAATAGATGGATTCGCCATTCCTGCAATCATCTGCAGAGAGTAAGAAAGTAATAAACGGATAAAAGTAAATACAGATCATGTCTCTGAGTCATGTAGATTAAAATAATTGATTCCACAACATGTTTGTTCCTGTCATTGGCTTTTCTGATCTTTTGTGTCATTTTAGGCTTGATATGAGCAGCAAAGAGAGAAAAGATGTTCTAGTGCTGGAAGTTTGGGGTTTTTTTGTTTTGTTTTTTTTTACTACCATAGACTTCCTGCATGACCTTGGGCAAGTTTCTGAGTCTGGTTGACATCCAAAAAAGCACTTAGGAACCTAAACTGTAACTCAATCTTAATTTAGGTATCTTTGTTCAGCAGATTGCTCCATGAAAATTCAGTCTGCTTAGGTGCCTGAGAGGATGTGGATGCCATGACTTTGGCCAGAAAACAAAATCAAAAACCAACCAACCAAAAAACCCAAAAACCTCAAAACACACACATACACACACACATAAAACCCAACAAAACAAAACAAAAGACAGACAAAGATTGTTCAAAGGTGTTCCAAGCCCTCAAATGGGCTGAGAATAGAATTAGCCTCATTTGGAGTCTACTTAGAAATGACAAACCAGTTCATATCCCTGAAAGTGCTGGCTTGCTAATTGTCCTCTGAGTGTCTAACATGTGGAAAGATCAGCATGGAAATTTTGTGTATATATATATATGTATCACTCTTAGAAGGAGAAAGACCTACCATCTACCTCTTGTACGTCTCTCAATGTTTATAATGCTTTGAGTAGTGACAGGAAATGGCTTTTCTGTATGTGGCTTTTAAAATTTACTACCTCTTGCTATGGTCTTCTCTGGGGCAAGACAGTTGCTATCTCTATTGTGGAAGCTGTGTTACTGTGCAAGGGCAACTGAGGTTCACAAGAGGAGTCACATGTTTAGACCAAGACTCATGGCAGCAAAGCATGTGGTTAGGAGGCAGAGCAGAAAGTGTTTACTGATTTCACTCAACAACTGTAGTGGAATGTGGGAAAATTGTCCCAGAAGCAAGGTACTGACGTATTTTGTGTTCACAGTAAAACACCAGAGTGGGATCTGAGCTGGGGGACACCTTTTCTGAATTCCTGAAGAGATGGGAAAACATCAGAGAATTATTTCTTTGCCAAGTATTGTGTCTTGGGCTGTTATTGGTACAAACTCTTGAATCACAACTCTTGCCAATTTCTTTACTTCCCCTCTGAGGTGAAGTTTGGGAAGTTATAATTCCTGAGTTCATGTTTAGAGTGTATCCGTTACCTTTTTTTTGTTCCAGAGCCAACAGCTCTTCTCTCAGCACTACATACTTTATTTGTGATGACCCAAACAAACCTTTCTTTACTTGTTATCAGCTCTAGTGAGTCATCTTGCACTATGTCCTTCTTCTTTTTTCCTTCCTTATTAATTTGCTGATTAAGAAATTTTCAAAAGGCTGAGACACAAGTTTAAATTCTTCAGATTTAGGAGGCTTTGAAGTCTAGATCTCCTACTTTCCAGGCAAACATGCCTTAAATATTTACCTACTGCAAAACCTGCTCTGTCCTCTGCTACCTTTATAATTTATTTTTTTTTAAACCAGAATATTTGTTTTAGTTTTCTTTGTCTAGTCCCATATATGCAACTCTGAACTTTCAGAGATACCAAACTCACAGATCCCTTTAGTCAGGACAGGTGAAATCAAAGAAATGTCAGATTTAGTCCTTTGTGTTGACTGTTGTGGATCCTGTTTGTAAAAGCTGGATCTGCTTTCCTTTCAGCAAGAACCTGGTTCTGGAAACTACGTGCTGGATCTGAGGAATGGTTTATATTATATTCTTCTGCCTATGAGGTTTTGGGTTGCAAAATGAGGGTGGGGTAACTTGCACTAGCAGCAGCTGTGTGACTGCATTTTGAGATAGAACAGTAAAATTCAAACACTATATGCTGCTTGGATATCACAGTAACAGGGGAGAAAGATTATGTCCATTGAACTTGAGAGCTATAATTATCTTACAACATAAAATAAAAGCATTTTCTTTCTCTTTTTAAGCATTTTTTGGTCTAATACAGGATCGATAGAAATCAATCAGTGTTCTAGTGTGCAGCAAAGTGCCTGCTTACTACATACACCTTTCAAGTGATCTCAGAACAGGTCTGAACAGATTTTTCAAAAGCACTTCTTTCTGTACACCATGTCTTCTTCCACCCCTTGTCTCCCTTAGAGTACCATTTTCCTGTTGTATGGTGTGTAATCCATATTGGAGTCACTGTAGTTCATGCACAGACGCCTCCATTAACATTGAACTGATGATAATGTACCTGCAGCAACATGGGACTGAGGGTGAACTTCACCACCTGGGTGCTTATAAAGCTTCCTGACTACACCTTATTGGTGGCCTTGAATCCAGTTTGCTGTAGCTGCACTTATAATAAGCTAATGTGGCATGTTTGGTTCTCTCTGCACAAGGCTTAGCCACTGTGGTCGCTTCAGACAATTACCTACCATTTGATGTGGTTCCCTTGTTAAGTGGGCTTTTGGGTGGTCCTTTCCAGACCCAGAGTAAACAAAAGAAGTAATTTTTATTTTTGCCCACAATGAGTAATAAAGGGAGCTCTTTGGTTAAAAATTGTAGAACCAAAACACATCATACATATATAAACAACATACCTTCTCATAACAGCATAATTTATACCCCCAAATGGGTTTTGAAATTAGACTGGACAAAAGATCATGAAATGTTCTTTGAGCAACAAGTCTGTACTGGCAGGAATGGCTCCTCTAATAGATACTTTCCTTTCACAATGTCCATGAGTCACAATTATAACACACACATTTCAAAGACCAGCACTCCAGGACAACTTGGCAAACATATAAACAAACTGAAATATATTTCATTGCAAGTATCAGTGGGTTAAAGTGTATAATATCACCTTAAAGAACAGAAAATAATTCTCTTACCAACTGCATTCTAGCCAAAGCACTGTCATCTTGTGTCAAGCTATCAAATGTAATAATATTATGGGAATCTTGGAGAGAACATTGGTTAAGCGTGGAGCTTTCTTTCTATATCACTCTCCTTTCTAAAAGATTCTTTTGTATATGAAAATGTATATGCAGAGTTTACATCTGTTCTTGGTGGAGCATAGAACCATAAAACTGTTGAGGCTGGAAGAGATTTCTGAAATCATAAATTCCAACTATTTACCTAAAGCTCACAATCCCACCACTACTGCTAAGCTACTACCACCAAACCATGTCCCTGAGCATCCACACTTCTTTTAGATAAGTCACCAGGGTGATGACTCAAACAGTACCCTGGCCAGCCTGTTCCAATGCCTGATAACCCTTTCTGTGAATATTTTTTTTCCTGATATCCAGCTGGAAACTCCCTTGCAACAATTTGAGGCTGTTCCATTTACTTTTATTTAGAGATAAAATAGCCTTAAATTGCCATAGGAGTTTTAGGAACCATATTTCTCATCATTTTGGATCCCTAAATTATTGGCGATATTATGGAATGTGTGAGAACTATGATTTAGCAAAAAAGGTGACTGTATTGTTCTATCCATTAATTCTCACTGTTTCAGCTGAAAAAAAAGGTTGGCCACAATGTGCAGAACTATCTCATTACAGAATAGATATCAGTCTTAGTGTAAGTCATTTATATATCCTTATACTCAATAGTGGGAGAAGTGTATTTGCAGAAAACTTGGAGCATCTGACCCATTTCAAGCAACCCCCTTGAAACTGTTACCTTCAGTGCAGGATGTAGAAGCTGCAGGTCAGGAAAGGCGAGACACTTATCA
Source organism: Eubucco bourcierii (assembly GCA_013396675.1). NCBI lineage: Eukaryota > Metazoa > Chordata > Aves > Piciformes > Ramphastidae > Eubucco > Eubucco bourcierii. The sequence goes on from VWZE01011828.1 coordinate 113,873, forward strand.
AAAGAAATTTCTACTTTTGTAGGACACAGCTCATGCCTTTACAGAGCTGAGAGGCTTTACCTGTTAAATGTCCTCTGAAGGAAGTGGGAAGCATAACTAATGAGAATACATGTCATAATGATACCACAATAATTATAATAATGCTAAGACTGTGCCTTAGAGATGCAGTTTCTTCTGTAGCTTCTTTGGTAATGATCTCAGCTTATATTAGAGATGAGATTAACCCTAGCCTTGGAATAGAGATCTGGAACAGATCTTCAACTGGTGCAAACCATGGTAAGGCTCCATTTGAAAGCACTGGAGTGATGCTACTTACCTTGGCTGAGGGTCTGCTCCATCTGTTGTTGTTTAACTGTAGACAGAATGACATCTCTTTGTTTGACAGCTACCAGAGAGATAATCATAGCAGGCATATCTCTCTCTGGAGATGGATCTGTGCCCGGGTTATCAGTATTCAGATATATCATCAGATTAATTTTGAGCTTGGAAGCTTGGAGTTGTATTCTGCAGATTTTTTTTTTTTTTTACCCCAGTACTGTACAAGTTGGGATCTTTATTTCCAAAACTTTTAAAATAGATTAATTTGTTTTGAGGTTCATTTCATCCTTGAACTTTCTGATTCCTGCTTTCAATAACTCACATTTAAAACAAAGTGAATCATTAGCCTGATCTCAACTGTTGAGATATGCTGCTTTTTTTAGCAGTGATTGCAATTATTTCTGTTGTGTGGTCACAATGGTTGGGCCCTGTGCTCCAAATTATTGATCCAGTTGGACCACAATTCCTCCCTGAGCTTTTAAAATGGGTTTTCAGCTGTATATTCAGGTATTGTACTGCCAGAAAAAACATTTTCAAGTGTCCTAGCATTTATTTTAAGTGATTCCAAAGTGAGGCAGAACTGAAGACTGTTTTCTGCTGCTCTCTTTACGTACAACATTTAAGGTAACCCTTCTGCATGGGCAAAAGTTTGCTAGCTATAACCAGAAGGCATTTTTCATTTTGCTTCTTTAGGTGCTCCAGGCAGATTTCTGAGAACTAAAAAGAAAAAGGCAGCTCTGGTAGAGGCACCTTCCATTCCCTCCGAGATACAAACAGGAAATAAATTTTAAAAACCCAACAAAACAAACAAACAAACAAAAAACCCCTAAAAACCAACAAAAAAAGTAAAATAATAATAATAAAAAATTTTCAGAGACCTTATCTATCCTCATCCCTTGGGCAAAATTTACCAGTCTTTCTCCTCCATTTCTTTGCCAGCTCTCTACCTTGTGCACCTTGGGCCTCTCAGATGACCCCATTGAGTCCCAATCTATTGACAACAATGCCACTCAAGGCACTCAACATGTATTTTTCTCTTAAAGAAGCTACTGAAGAAGCAATGCAGGGTGCAATGCTTTGGATAACTGGCCTGAACAGTCATCTTGTATCTAAGTCGAGTAAGCTCATATATTCTGGTAACCCTCATTTTCGTGACACTGATGTCCCTCCCTTCAGCATGAACTCATCACAAAAATATAGTTGTGATGATAAGAATTCACAGTCAGGAAAGCAAAGACAGAGAGGAGAGAGGAGTACCTGTGTATTTTTAGTTGGCATGGCACACTAAGGATGATTTTACAAACTCTTTTGTAATAAATTATTGAGATATAAAATATTGTGAAAGTAGGAGTAATGCATGTGTCATTTCTTCTCCTAAACTGATACTTTTCATGAAGGATTACAATAAATAAATAAGGACCTAGAGTAGGAAAATGAAAATGTTAAAAAAAGTCTGTATCCACAACTTTATCTATAAAAATCAGATTTTGTTTTTCTTGATTTCTAAACTGCAGTGTTGAAATAAGTAACACTGACATCTGAAATCTTGTTCATTTATGTTTCTGCTAGTGTAGGAACTCATTGATGCTGGTTATCACAGCTGCAGCTCCCGGATTTCTGTTCAGAACCTTTCCATTTGTAAAATGATCTGTCTCACCTTCAGGGTAGATCTACAGTTTGGGTTTAACTTAACCCAGTGTTAAGAAATTTAAATGCTTACCTTTCCTGTGACATCCACAGAAATTTCAAGGAGAAGGCACAAGTATGTGAAGATTATGAGGACTTAAACCTACTTCAGCTGAGGTTGCTTAAAACTTCAATAAATTCTATCTTCTTTGTGTTGTCATTTTGGTACAATTGCTGGCAGCTAAACTAACCATATTTCTTCATATTTTAGATTGTCAATGTTTGTTTTTTTGATTGATTGTAAAAACTGTGGAAAATTTTAGAGAAATGGATCTAATCACTCCCTGAAGCTCGCTTTTGAAATTCAGAGGAAAAAAAAAATCCTTGCTGAATTTCTAATTAAAATGTAAAAAAAAATAAAAAATTTCTAAAACCTTGTTAAAGACACAAGCATTCTGCCTGTGAAAATGCCAACACAAAATGGAAAAGTAATATAGGGATTGCAAACCAAGGGTAAGGGTAGCATTCCTGTAGAAAAGAAATTGCCATTGACATTTTTTTATTCTCTGATTATGACAGATGTGGAGACAAAAGACTGCTGAAACAAACCAAAAAAAAAAAAATAGAATGAAAAGACAGAATAATTCTACAATGCCATGCAGAGGTAACAAAACCTTAAGTAAGCTCTGCTGTCTACCTTTTTCTCTAAGTATGTTGTCTCCATGTCCATGCCTACACTGCAAAAGAAATGCTATCTGAATAGTGAGCACAATAATATGCAGAGAAGCCTCCTAAAGCCAACACTATTCCATTATAATTTTCCTTAATTTTCTCTCCACAAGTTTCCAAAGCAACTGGGAAAACAATGGAAAGGTTTTGATCCTGAACAGTTTGTTGTCATAGAGCAGTGATACAGCTGCTGTGATGAGAGATGGACTAAATGACCCTTGGAGGTGTCTTCCAACCCGACTATGATTCTCTAGTCTTTGCACCAGTTCCTCTTTGACAAAAGGGAAGTAGTTTTACTTCCTTGCCTTGTGGAATGTTCAGTCAGAACCTAGTAAGTGTCATCACTGAGAAAAATAAAAAAAAAATCACAACCTTTAGCATTCATTAAATTGGTTCTCATGGTCAAACAGGCTTTTTGTTTGTTTGTTTGTTTTTTGTTTAATATTTCTTCTGCTTCAAGTCTCAATTTATACCTTTTACTTCACTGCCTAAAAGTGCTGAACTTTTTGTAACCTGATGAAAAAATTATGGTCTTTTTTCTATAAAAGAAGCAAACCAACCAAAAGGCTTATCTATTTATTTATAACTTTTCCATTTACAAGACTCTTTTTGGCAATATGGCCAACTGCTATCTTGATATGATTTTAGGAAATATTTATAATTCTGTTAAATGAGACTGATTAATCTTGACTTGCTTTTCACCAAATTTTCTATAGTTAGATGACGGACTTTGGAAGCTAATCATCTCAGAGGAGAGCTGCTACAAGCTAATTCATAATACATTTTGTATCACTTGGTTGTTGATTTAAATTTTAAGACCCAGTTTTCTCTGCTTTTTTGTGTCTTGCAACAAATGTTACAATCCATGCAGCATGTGTGGAAGAAAATTCAAGATGATGAGTGAGAAGAGGTGCTTGTTCTTAAACTCATTTGCTTCCCCTCATTTCGATAGAATGAAGATGTGACCTGTAACTGTACCACCACACTTCTTCGCACTGCAGTGGGGATGGGAAACTTCTAAGGCAGTGTTCGAATCATGAAAATGGTTACGTGGTTGCCTGTAAATCTTCTCTTCCTGGCATGTACAGACTTTGAACTTGAAAATGCAATGAGCTGTGGCTGAATGGTGCTTTTCCAAACCATGCTCAGCACCTGGGCAGGACTGAGATCTGCACATTACTAGAGATGTTTATCCAATTTTTCATGCCCTGTTTACAACTCAAACACCTGCTTCAGCTATAGATTCAAAGAATTCCAGCATTGTGGGAGACATAATGGACTTCTGGAGATCATCCAGTCCAACCGCCCTGCTAGACCGAGGTCACCCACAGCAGGTTGACCTGGAACACAGTGTCTGAATGGATTTGGAATCTCTCCAGAGAAGGAGACATAAGAACCTCTCTAGGCAGTCTGCTCCAGGGGTCTGGTGACCTCACAGTAAAGAAATTTTCCCTGATGTTTAGATAGAACCCCCTGGGTTTATGCCCTTTTCCCTTTGTCGTGCTACTGGGCACCACAGGGCATCACAGAGAAGAACAAGGTGTTTTTGCATTTCTCTGGGGACTGGTCTGTTTTTCAGCTGGATGGATTGTCTCTCCAATGGGTTGTTTCTGCAAACATGGTGTTTTGATATTGATGCTGAATCATTAATGGTAGACTGAGCCAATTCAGTAGATTTTAAAGGAAGCTTTCTATAAGAAGTAGCAGGAATGTGTTCATTTTTTTGTCAGTTAAGAAAAATGCAGTGATTTCCTGGGAAGAATAATAAATGATTAAAATGGAGTAGTTAAATACCCCTTGCAGTCTTTGGATGTACCATGTAGATCTTTGCTATCAAAATGAAGAGTTAAACTGCTATCTTGCTGGTATAAGCTGCTTGTTTTTCTCTCTCTCAGAATCTGTCCTAAATACAGCTAAAAAGTTTTTACTTGTACAGCACCTGAATTAACTGAGCTTTATGGTTTACTAAGATCAAGTATACTAATGATTTTAAACAGCATGATTCACATCTGGACTTTATTAAATGATATTCTCAGGTTTCAGTCTTCCCTTCCCCTCCCCCCAAACATGTTTTCTTTTGTTTTCCCATAGGAAAGTTACACAATATAGTTTCACCAATGCCATATATCTGCTTTCAAATGTTGTGGATTCAGCACCCACACTTTACTATTAAAAAAATAAAGCATAGATGAAAGAACACTTTTTCAAGTAATCACATTTGATTTTGTTCAGAAATTGTAATTTTCCTCTTGACACCATCATCACCATCACAGTTATTGCAAAAACACAGACAGAAAACTACTTAAATTAATTTTACTTCATTTTATCTAAATTTTCAGTCCACTTTAGCCTCCTTCAAAATGCATAGAGTAGTTCTATTCCTTGAAAGCATGAAATAACACAGCAGATTTTCTTAATTTTAAGCCTGGCATATATTTTTGAATACCCCTCTGCAAAGGAGCACTAATTATCGTGTATCACTATCCACGACAATTCTCTATCATGAGTAATAGTTGATTTAAATTCAGCTAACAATGACAATACCTGGCTCAGGGCACCAAATAATTGCCAGGTGATAGTTATTATTGGCCACTGAATGGGTGGCATAGAAGCCAACTAGGGGAAAAAAAAAAAAAAGTGCCCTTCTCTTTTGCAAATCTTTTTGCAAATCTGTTCTTATAGCAAGTCATAACATCATCCTAATTCCTCACAGCTATCCTTCCCACCCTGTTTAATACAAATGACATGACAATCAATGTCACAGATTCTTTCTTTGTGGATTATTTTTTCTAGTTAATTCCACATGTTGCATCCTCAGCAATATCCAAAAACTGTGTCTTGCTCTTCTCAACAGATGAAAGCTTGAGTGCATGGAAAATATTGACTATTAATCAGGTAGACAAACCTCTTCTCTCTCTTTTTTTTTAAATTTCAAAAAGAAAATGAAAGAAGTGGAAGAATCAACACAGAACCTAATTACTGTAAGGCAAAGGTTGCAGGAAAGGCAAATATAAATGCTCATCACTTACTTATGCATTTGTTAGAACTGCTTTTGCAGTAGGCTCAATCATATTAAGAGGTGAAATTATACTGGGTAGGGATTTTTACTCTGTGCATAATTCATAGTAGTCATGATCAGGCAAATTTGTACCAGAAAAACAGAGCCAAGAGACAAACAGCTGCCTTTGCAAGCTGATCATTGTGCTGTTCATGACCCAAGCCAGTATGTAAATTCTCTCCATTTGCCCATTGGTGTCAGACTCCTCTTTGGAGTCCTCTGCTACCCACAACTTCACTAAACCTCCCCTGAGCTACCTCTGGTTTATTTCTTTTTGGTTGAATGTAAGAATCTCCAAAGTTTAAGTTTTGACTACACAGTGTGTAGGATTTAGTAATTAATGTGGTGGACAGTGTGGTAGTAACTATAACCAGGACTGGGTTGCCATCCTCAGGGCAGGTTGTATGAGATTTCTTTTTCAAAGAACAAATGAAAACAAAACAAAACAATCAAACAAAAACCAAAACAAAATAAAACAACAACAACAAAAAACAAAACAACAAAACAATGAACCTCCTCAGATATACTTCCAGCAGGTGTAGTAGCACTGGTATATTCAAATATACTTGTGCTTCCTCTCATTAATTCCTGCTGAGTGATTTGGAAAGATCAAGTAGGTGAAGCAGCTTCTTTAAAGGGAAGGACACTATGAAGGAAAGTATTTTGCTTCTCTAGAGATCATCTGGAGCATAATTGGGAGTTGACAAAACTTTATAGGCTAGAAAAGTTAATGTTATGTTCAGAAAGTGGTAAGGACTTTCCTTTTTTTAATTTTTTTTTTTTTTTTAATTCTGTCTTTGGACATTCTCTAAGCAGCTAATCTAAGCAGCAAATGATCCTTCTGTCAGGGAGGTCATTCATTGTTTAATGCCTTTACATTTATAAAATGAGAATAATATTTTTTTGTTGTTGTGCATTTAGTCTTTTATCCTCCTGTTTAGGATGTCAGCAGTAAAAATATAATGTGTACAAATGTTCTGCCATCAATGCCTTTCATCTTCAGGTCTGATGCACCAGTTGTGTCCAAGACACCCAGGGACAAGCACTGTATCTCTAAAATCTACTTTTATAAGTTATAGATGTCTTTGTCTCACTCTCCATTCCTAGATTCCAGATTTTAGAAATTCGTTTAGTTTTATACCAGGATTTTTTTTTTTGATTGTTTACGTGTTTCTCCTGGGTTTTAACTATTTCTTTCAGATTCATCTCTCACACAGTGCATCACTGAGCGTACAAGAGTGTGAAAGAAGGAAAAATACCAGTGGCTTGGTCAGATCTTCCTCCTGTGGTACATCTGTAGATGCCTGGGAACAGGAAGTCTTTGAAGAGTTTGATACTTGATCTTGAAGATGTGCATTTTCACATTTTTTGCCCAAGACACTGGCTGGTTCAGTTAATGGTAGACACACTTCTGTCTGGGCTGTGGATTTTAGGTAATGTTCTTTGCATAAACAGAGATTTCAAAGGAGCTTCCCCTGCATTGATCTTTCATTTGTGAAACTCTGCTGTTAAATTAACTGCTGACAATGTCACATAGAATTGGGGTGAAGATTAATCTATTCTTCAAGGATTAAATTTTCTCATTTTTCAGACTGGAATAGTCATGCAGTACTAAGTACCCCCTTGTCAGAGCCACCCCTGAGTTAATGGCGTAGCACAGAATGACAGCTTAGTTCCTCTAAAATCCTCC
>VWZE01011828.1:143038-157423 GCA_013396675.1 Eubucco bourcierii
ACTTTTTCTGGGGTTGGAAGTCTCATGGGGACTATCTGTATGCACAAAGTATTTATTTCTGTGCCAAAGTGTGTGAAATCAGTGAGTGTTAGCTCCATTTTGTGAGACTGGTATAAGATCTTTAAAAAGTGGCAACTTGCCATGAAAAATGTGGCAGGTAGTAAAAAGAGATTTAGCAAAAACCAATTACTAAGGGAAAAGGACAGAGAAATCATTGTCGAAACCTGGCATGTGGGATACCCAGGGAGGCAGTTGGGTCCAACGGGATCATCATTGCACCCAGCTCTGGTTTTGGGAACTGAGCTGTGCATGAAGCTTTGGGTTAGGGGGTACCTTCTAGTATTCCTTCTTAGTCTCCCTCACCATCGATCAGCATCTGTGGGCAAGACAGTGATAAGTGCTATATTTACAACTTTGAAAAAGAAGATTCACTTAAGGCAGTAAGTGAAGCAAAGGAGCCTCCCTGCAAAACAACCATGTGTTTCAGTGCCTGCTTCTGCAGGACTGTCAGAGGACTGCTTGTGCAGCGAATTGTGTATCAGGCATGAGTAGTTAGCTCCAAAGATAAAATGCCATGTGCATGAGGTCACTTACTGAAAGGGAGTGTTGCAATAACTGTCTGCAATCCTCTAGAGAATGAGGGTTTTGTAGGGAGCCCACAGTTCATGAGCAGATGGGGATCAGATCTCTGCCTCCTCTGCAAAACAGCAGACATAAGGTCAGAAACTCCGGAAAGGTTGATAGGCATTTACACTGCTTTAAACCTCTCTGGGTTCTGTTGTGAGACAGAGATTGCTAGAACCTGGGTTGCTTCATTATGTAGCCAGTGGTTTTGGCTTTGGGAAGACTGGTTGTTCCATATGGAGAACAAACACCTTTTTCATTTACAAAAAAAAAAAAAAAAAATCTTATGCAAAGTGCTTATACCTATCTTATGGATGAAGTCAAAGAAACAGTTTGAGAACTGGCTTGAATCTGGTCTGGTTTAGGGTCACACAAATGCAGAGGTGAAATTGCCTCTGCATGTACTTCTCCACGTCCCATCCCAGATGCCTGAGACCACAGGGAACAGATATGGCTTTTTGCTTGTTGGTTTGGCTTGGGCTCTGACCTTTCAGGATGGTTCAAATCTGCCTTAACTGGAGAGAGGCAGGTTAGGCCATGCCTCTCTGCAGCACCCAGAATATGTGAGGTAACTTAGGTCCCATAAATTTTCCTTAGCACTTGGATCTGTATTGCGGGGAGGGTTAACAGAGGCTGGATGTTGGATACGTATTTCTTTCAAAGTCTAGTTCACTATCATAGTAAGGCTGGAAGAGTCTGTGAGGCTCCTTGCTTTCCTTTTTTTCAAAACTCAGTTAGCTCAGAATATTCACAGGTATTTGGTATCTAATTTATTTATTCTAAAGTAGATTCTTCATAAAAAATGTGTCATTGACAGAACTCTGCTTGCACCAACACTTCACAGGGGTTCAGACATCCCTTTAGCTGCCACAAACCACTACAAATCCTACTGGTCTGGTGTCTCATTCATGTTGTTTTTCTGTCTGATTCTGTTGTCTGTGGCTTGCACTTGGTAAACTGTGCCTCTGCTTTTAGCCTGTTCTGTTACAGAATTATCATGCTTCAATTATTTGGAAGTGCAGAGGGTTTTCCACACATCCGTTTAAAATATCAGCCACGTAAATGTCTCTGGTATTGCAGAAATTGAAGCTTTTTGTATAGGACTAAATAAAAAGATTGGATGAACATCACAGTCAGCCAGTGAAGAATGTCATTCAGCTGATTGAGCAAAGACACTAGAGAAATGCTTGAAATAGAGAGGAAAAACTCCCCAAAGTATGACATCCCACATATTTTTCTTATTTGAAGCAGTAATTCCAGGATACTGGGGCACCCCATTAGCATTACTGTTCATCCTTGGATTTCTGCAGCAACTGCCAGGTTTCGGTTCTCATGCCTGCCACAAATGCCTGACATTGATAAAATTATGCAGATCAAAGGCCACAAGGTTTCCAAACCCTGAGCCCAAATAGGAAAACCAGGGAAAAGCCAGGCTGTGATTTCAAAATGAAAGCTTTTTGTTGATTATCTCTCTAGAAAGCAGTTCTCTCTTCAAATAATTTTGTCTGAGTGCAAACATCTAATTTTTTTCCTCCTTAGTTTAATTAGTGCTGGTGGAGAGAAGTGTGCATGGATGAAGCTATAGAGTGGAAAGAATGCAGATAAGTGTCTTTGATGGGATCTCTGCAGCTTTGCTTTAGATCGAAGGAAAGTTGGTGCTTTTTCTTGTGCTATCAGTTCAGCAGAAAGTTATGCGAACACCACAGCACCAACTTTCCCAAACATGGAGTGGAGCTGCTCCCATTTGTCCCACAAAGCTACATGGCAATCAACAAAATAATGTTTTTGCACTTGGGAATGTGTGACTTGATTGATAATATCTAATTTCACATGACTTTTAAACAAAACCGACAGAAAGATATGGAGACTTTTCAGGAGCAGTGGGAGAATGAAAAGCTGAATGAAGAAAATTGTGCTGCACATCATCTTGTCTTATTACTGTTAACGCCAGCAGTCATAATCAAGAGTTTATTGTACAGGGCAATCTGGATGATTAGAAACTGGATTCAAGTTCATAAAAAACATCTTGACATAAAACTCCCTTTTTTTTTTCTTTTCTTTTTTTTTCACCAATAACATCAGGAGGCAAATTCACTCCCTGCTTCTGCAACCTCATTTAATTCAGTGGAATTATAACAGAGATAATTTTAGCCAAGTATCATCATGATTCTTTTAAAATCATATTTCAAATAAATGTACATTTGCAGAAATATATTATGTCATGATGAAAGGTACTGATATTTTAAATTTAGGTTGCTCTTTAGCTTATCATTTGTATATGTGAAAAAAATGCAGTTATTGTGACCAGACAGATTATTTTCTTGTGACCTTTTCTGCAGTTACAGAAGAGGATCAGTTTCCTGTAGTGCCTTCTCTGAGCTTTGTTGGGATGACCATATCAGATTCAGATGAATAAATAAAAATCTATTGTTAGAAATCTAGTCACAAAAGGAGCTGTACATATTCTAGAGAAGGCACTCAGACACGTTAGAGGGATCACTCAGGAATTCTTCATCATTGTTTCACTGAAGAAGACTCTCTTTTCTTCCATAGATTTTTTTCTCCTCCTCCTGAGCCTCTTTCCCCTGCTTACTCTCATCAAATTTCCTTCAGTCTCATTGTTCTCTTTTCCTATAAAGATGGTGTTCAATGTTCAGCTGAACCCCTCACTGCTGGGCTCTGTTATTTTCCATCTCAAAAGCAAAATGTTTCCTTACTACTCTAAACCATTTCCTTCTGCTGGTGGTTCATTCACAAACTACCACAAGCTTCAACCTGCTTAGGTTGTGACTGCTAGCAATCAACATGTTGGGTTGGTTGATTTTTTTGTTTGGTGTTTTGGGTTTTGTTTGTTTGTTTGTTTGTTTATTTGTTTTGGTTTTTACCCTCTAGTGGCTCTGGTCAGTATTTGTAAAGACTGACTCATAATAAAGTCTATGACTAGACAGCTTTGTGGGAGCATTGCTATTGCTCTTCCCCAGTTTAATCAAACAGGGGAAAATGAGGGGAAGGATTTAGTAATCTGTGAACCCACCAGAGGAGAAGCCCCAAGGAAAGAAGTTTGCATACAAAATTGTTTCTCTGCTTAATGAGTCAATAATGTTGTGTGGTATCATATAGACATACCATGTGGTTATCCAAGTCTTTGTACTATATATACTGCTGTATTAAAAGCATTTCATTCCTTGAAAGTGCAGTCATGTCTGGTAGATGGATGCTTTGCAACAATGAATAGCAACGCAGTGTGACAAGACAGGAAAAGAACAATACGTTGAGAAATATATTTAGATTGCAGTTAGATAATATTGAGAATTAAGTCCACATACTCTCCTAAACACCAAGATTAGGCATTATGTGGGATTTACACAGACTTGAAGTACCTTTTAAATTAAATATCTGGTCTTATGCCATGATGGAATCACTCTGTGGCACTGTCACATAGCTACATCATATTTATTTCTGTGCTGAAAACTTCACTTTATGAACAGTAGTTGCAGACACCACAGATGGAGATTTGAATGTGGTGTGATACAGCACATCAGGAACTAGTTAAGGTAAGTGTTCTGCAATCTGCAATTTACTCCTGTGATAAGATCCCATGGTGCTTCATCTGAGGGTAGGGACGTTAGTATCAGTGTACTGGATCTATTCCAAGATCTACTTTGTGCATCTGTATCACCTCTGTAGTTTCAAGTGAATACTATTCCTTGTTTCACATCCTCAAAGCTTTTTTTCTTGTTCCTGGCAATAAGAAACTTGTACAGTCAGCCATAGATTATTTTAGTTTAAAAAAAATATTATTTTAGTTTAAGAAATAATTGTATCTCTACCAGTAGACTGCAGAGGTTGGATTTCCCAGTGGAAATGGGGATGCATTTTGCAACAGATGCAGTGATGTACCTCCTTTTGCACTTTTTAATTACTGATTTATTAGCAAAACAGTAGTCCTAAATCTCCAACCAGTTTCAACATAATTTGATTTTTAAAAATAAAATAATTACAAACAATCAAGACAACAATAAAGCCCAGAGGATTATTTTTTCTGTTCAAAGACACAATGCCATATTGCTTTATGTAGCCTATAAACTCTTTAAACACTGCAATAGAGAGGTGTGCTAGGACATGTGCAAGTCAGGGTTAGAAGAGTTCATCTGGCCTGCAGAACTACCTTAAGGCAGGAAGTTAAGTTATATGAGGAGCAGCCCTCAGGCTGCTGCTCTTGTTCAAAGATAAGCTGATCATGGACCAGGGACATTATTTATAATAGATGACATGTATAGCACAACTGAGTTCACGAATGTTCCTGTTGAGAAACTATGCGGTGAATGCCACACGACATCAAAGGCAGGCAATGTAACCCCTGCACACTCAAAATTTTCAAATTCTTCATGAAAATGCAGAGTACCTATGCTGTTACATAAACTAATCAATTTTTCTGATGGATTACCAAAATGAGACATAAAAAAGCTCCTGAAAATTCATAATGCTAGTGTACAGGATTTTACTGGGTACCACAATGTTTCTGTAATGCTGAAATTGCCAAGAATTTCTCAGAAACACAAAACTTCTCTTAGATTCAACATGTACATGCTAATTCTCTTTATTCTAAGAGTTACAGTGACTGTAAGATGGTCAGAGGAGAAATTACAGTCAGAAAATTCTGTATGTAGCCTAATAAGCAAATTAAATTTCTCTATTTCCTTCCTCTCTCTCTTAAACTAGTTGTCCTACCATAGAAAGGAGAGCACAGGAATGGGAAAATGGAAAAGGGTGAAAAGATGATAGGCTTTAAAATTTGTTTTGTCACCCTTAGTGGTTTCCCTGGGAGAAGAGGAGCATATGCTGGTGTAGACATTGCTGATAAGCAGTGCCCTGGTACAGCTGCACACACTAGGAACCCGTGATTCACTGTTTTATGGCAAAGACAACTGAAACTCTGAGCTTCCCTCCCATTTACAAGACAAAAAACACTCCCATACACCAGGTTTTAATGACTCTTTAGGTTTTTCTCCTCTGCCAGGTGCAAATGACTTTTCATGAAGACCACTTTCCTCTCTGACTTGTGGTTTTCTGTGGGGGTCAAAATGTATTTTTTCCCTTCTGAAGGGCCTAGTGACTTATTCCTCTTTTTGGCAGCACCATGCTGGTTCAGGGATGTGTTCTGGAGGGTTTTGGTTTTAATAGCTGCCTGTTTCTAAAGCTGCTGCTGCTGTGACATGCCAGGAGCTGCTCCAAGCTTTCTGATTTCTGAGACAAAGCCTAAAGATGAATGAGACTGTGAAAAAGTATTGCTAACTGTTTCTGGAGCTGTATTACCCCACAGTTTAGCAGGGTAATATATTCTTCAATGTATGCTTCCTTCCAGTATTAACCATCATATTTTAACCTACCTCCACACAAGCCAGAGAGATACCACAGGCTGAACCACCACAGATATTGTGCCACTGCATTATGTGAGTTGATGTTTCATGAAATTTTTTTTAATGGCATCAATCATTTAATAATCATATATTTTTAGAGAATATTAAACCCTCTGTTGTTATGTCAGGGACTTATTGTTGGTTTAACACAATGGAGAGATCATAGTTTTACTCTGGAGGGAGGCTCCTATTTCTCTTTAGGATTCTCAACTCTGGAGTTAGATTTGAGTTTCTTCCAAAAACTAAGCAGGAGTCAGTATTTTCAAAACACACTCACAGCAACTCAGTGTGCAGTATTTTTCTAGGCTGTAAGAAAACCAGTTTCAGATTTCCATTTGGCTTCCAGGTATTTGAAGTCCTACAGAGGTATATTTTCTGTTGACAGTGGAGTATTTGGTGGTGGCATGCAAATCGGTTTAGGTCTGCAAACTGGAAGGCCGAAGTAATATCTTAGTGTGTTCAAATTAAGTGCCTGGTGGAGCTGCTATTGGTGTTATATGGTTTCCCAGACTGCAACTGGCTTGTGCTGCAGGCAGGTGAAATCCGTCTTGCCCCATTCTGATAGTCCTCTTAAAACCTAAGTCCGTGCACCTAATTATGCATTTGAAAGCATTAGTTCTCACAATGCTTTTAAAATCTGGTCCTTTATGTTCCTTGCTTTACTTTTTCCGGTGTTTATCTTGAATCATCAGGTGTTAGGCACATTGTTGTCAGCTGTGTGTAACTCTGGATTTGATTCTGATGCTCTAACAGCCATTGCCAGGCAGGCACTGCACGAAATTGCCGTGCGATTTCTGGTTATTATATTCTAAGTGAATTCACATTTAACGTGTTTGCCCTCCCTTTTTGTCTGATTTTCATGTACGTGGTTGCAGAAATGTTTGCAGAAACAGCAAAATTTTAACTTAGAATGAAAAATATTTGTGCAAAGTAGGTTTGGTATTCATCAGAAAACTTGCTGTAAGAAGGATCCTATCTGTTCAGCGAGTTGCAGTGTGTGAGGTAGCCCTCAAACCTGCTCTGTTTTGGAGATTCAGCTATTTGCAACCAGCTAATGAGAGTTTGGGGATCACTGGCCATATCAGCTTGCTATCTCCACATCATATTACAGCATTTTCCATGTTGGTTTAGTTCCATCATAAAGGTGAGACAGGTTTTTGTTCCTTCTCTGACTTACTGAGACAGGACAAAGGTAACAGTTTTAAACTAAAAAGGGGAGATTTAGTCTAGATATAACAAAGATATCTTTTACAGTGTGTGTGTGTTTGTGTGTGGTGAAATACTGTCCCAGTTTGCCCAGAGAGGTGTTAGTTGTCCCATTCCCAGAACCATTCCAGGTCAGGTTATTTGGGACCTACTAGCTGCTGTTGTCCCTGATAACTGCAGGGGTGTTGGTCTAAGTAATCTTTAAAGGTCCTTGTCATGGAGGTAGGGAATTAATATGACTGAGTCAGGAATCATGACAATAGAATCACTTTACTCTCCTGAAAACCCTGCCCTCCAAATTATATACAAAACTAGTTTAGATCTATCTACAGGTTCTAATTCGATTGGGAATTTCTCAACAGGATGTCATGGACAAATCTAGGGATTTAGAAAGTCAGGAAATGGAAAAGGTTAAGCTACAAACACGGCTTTACTCCACCATCCATCAGGTTGAGCAGAGAACTAAGGGAATAGCAGGCTTCAGTCACGAAGGTGAGATAGGTATTCAGCAACGATCCCTTGCTGGATCTCTCTGTGGCTCGACCGCCTTCCGATGCTGCAAGTATCATCCAACAGTCTGGATTCACATGGCTGCCAAAGTCAGAAGTGTCTTGAAACATGACTGCCACAAGACAGAGATTCATGGAAGGGAAGCTGCCTCAGTAGTGGCAGGGGAAAACCAAACTGCTAGGGTCTCCTCAGTTCAGAATAGCAGACAGGAAATTGGCTGTAGTAAGGTCCGAGAGCAGCTGGATCCCAGTGCTCTCTCACAAGGACCCCAGGACTTGCCAAGCTTGCAAATTTTCACAGAATGGTGCAAAAGTGGGGAGAACCATCCAAAGGCAGAGACAGTGCAAAACTGAGAGCAGTGCAAAAAGGTAGGAGCCATCCAAAAGAGAGGACGGTCCAAAATGAGAACTCTTCCAAGGCAGGGGACTCTTAAGGATGGAACTCTTCTAAGGCAGGAACTCTTCTAAGGCAGGTACTCGCACCTTCTCCCTTGCTTTGTTTATACTTTCTAGACAAAGTGTCCATTTGCCAATTTATACTTGGCATGAATCCAACCAGCCTGATTCCCAGCACTGGCTTCCACATGGTTCACCATACATGTGGAAAGGCCTTTTGCTGTTCCCCCTTGAACCCCATGGGGGAAGTAGTTTTTGTGCCTTCTTCTTCCCATTCAAACCTGCAGAGGAGGGGAGAAGGAAGGAAGTTGGAGTGCTCCAGAACAGTCCTTTCCAAACCAAACTATTCTATGATTCTAGGCGTTCCTGTTGGGAGACTGTAGCAGCATTTGAGAACAATTAATGGCCACTCAGGAGACATACAGTTAAATAACACGAAGAGCAGGCAGAAGTTTTCAAAAATCTCATTTTTCCTGCCAACCTTACTGTAACTTCTTACATATGAAATCCTTAGCACATAGCACTTACATTCAAATCTTTTGTTTTGAGAGCTCATTCAGCATGCCTCTGTTAACTAGACCTGGATGCACTTTCCCTCTAAGACAGAATCAGTTTATTTCATATGATCGCTCCCCTCTGCTTCCAATGAATTTGGTTGTTTCTCCAGTTTAGATCATTCGGTCCAGATTCTTGGTCCTGTTTTTTTCTGTTTGGTCCTGGGCTGGGACTGAGACCAAGGTAACAACTAGCAAACTACACAGTATAATAAAGTTCAGAGGATGCAAAAGATCAAAGGAGCCTGAAAAATGACCAAATATTTCTACCTTTACCCAGGAGCTGGTGTTTGTCAGAGTTCAGCCAGCTGAATTTACACTGAATTATCCAAAGGACAAGGCTCTACTTAATAACAGTCACAGGAATAAATTCCTATTCATCACACCTAGTATATTTCTGTGTAAGATGATCATCTGGATCTGAGTTTTAGTCTGATACACATATATTCTTCTACTTCTTTCTAACTTCAGATGATATTTCCACTATCTTAAGCTTGGTATGGCTGCAAATGTTTAATGTTAAATGATAAAATACACAACAACACTTCTCTAATTTCCTGTATTGATCATTCTGATATCATCTTCACTGAGTCCAAAAAAGGAAACAAAACATCTTACCCACTTCTGAGCAAAATTCTCCCTCTCTCAGCCACCTCTTTCCCCTGTCTTCACTCAGAAGGATTTGCTTTATCATTGACACAGGTAGATAAATTTGTTGTGGAATTCCACACTTCTCACAAAAGTGACAAGCTCCGTATGTGGAGGAGGAAAAGGGAAAAAAAACCCCAAAAAAACCCCAACAGAATATTATCCAGACTCCAGACCTGAGACTGTCTCCTTTCCAGGACTGTCAAGTCACCTGAAGGTGCATCAGTTTATAGAACAATTTTCTCTTTATTCCTCATCAGTATCAGACACCGGAAACCTGCCAGTGCTCTTTATCTTGTAGGTTTAAATTAAAATCTATAGTTTTGCATGTTTAAGTGAAGGATCCATTGAATGGTTCATATAAAAATGGTGTTTTGACAAAGAACCCAAAGGTATTTACGGACACCTGGTGTGTACTTTCAGTCAAACACTAAAATTTTGGCAAAACTGCATCCACCTGATTTTTTTTTATTTTTCTTTTAAATGCTGTGAGATGATAACTCTACAATAATACTTAAATGCTGACACAACAGAAAGCATTGCCAGTTTGGACTCCCAAACATTGGCAAGCTTTTTATTATATTTGCAACCTAGCACTTTCTGTGAGCTTCACAAAAATGTTCATCATTTTCAATGGAGGTGGAGGGAAATTTTGAAAAAAAAACAAACCAAACCAAACCACCAACAACAGAAAAACCAAAAAACAATTTGCTTTACAATGTGTTGAGTTGGAGAGGTGAAATATCACAACAAATAGAAGATCTGCAACACGTCAGACCCTTTTTCTTTCTTCCTTTCCTTGAAAGCATGAGAATTTTTAAATTTTTTCCACTGGATTTATCTCTATAGGTGCAATACATTTCCATTCCACCATTATGTCATCTATAATTTACATTTATGAGACAAAACTTTAGGCTTGCCAGAGGAGCAGCTGGAGTACTCTATTCCCTTTGCCATAGAAAATGTAGATGTGCTGAACGTATTGTGTCTGACAAGCCTCCCTGAAAGTACTTCTATCTTCCTTGACAAATATCCATCAGCATGTAATATTTATTCTTCTGTTTTAGTTTTCCTGCAAATAATTGACGGTCCCTCAGCAAGGAGTGGGTTTCCTGCTGAGACAGCACCACCTGCACAGCTTTCCCAAGCTCACTTCTGATGCTCTGAAATGGAGGCTTTCCTAGGGCTAATGGATGCAATGAATGAAGCAACTGCAGTCAGATGTAGAGAACCAGATTTTTCTCCTCAAAACTGCATTGTTACAGTTAATGTTGCTCTGCCATGACACCTTTATGTGACATTTATTGCAGGTATAAAAAGGCTTTTCAGAATTTTTCACTTCTTGCACTTTATCGGCCAAACAAACCTCATTCTTTTCAGTAAAGTTGTACACTTTAAATGTCCTTAATCTTTCAAGTTTTTTTTCACTGATGTAGGCAGTATTTCTAATGCTCTCTTATGTTGTTTTCTTAAACTAATATATTCATGGGTGGCTAGGAACTGTGTTGTTTGGAGTGGACAGTAGGACATATGAGACCCAATACTAAGAAAATACTACTTGTTCCTTCTTTGAAAATTGGATACTTTCTCTGAACATCCCATCTTAATCATCCCCAAGAAGAAACCACTGTTTCATTGGCACTTTCAATCTTCACTGGCACTTAGAATCATAGAATCATAGAATGGTAAGGTTGGAAGGGACCTCAAGGATCATCTAGTTCCAACCCCCTGCCATAGGCAGGGACACCTCCCACTAGTACAGGTTACTCAAGGCCTCATCCAATCTGGCCTTGAACACATCCAGGGAGGGAGCAGCCACAACCTCCCTGGGCAACCTGTTCCAGTGCCTCACCACCCTTACTGTAAAGAACTTCCTCCTAACATCTAGTCTAAATCTCCCCTCTGCCAGTTTAAGCCCATTGCCCCTTGTCCTGTCATTGCAGGACCTTGTAAATAATCCTTCCCCAGCCTTCCTGTAGGCCCCCTTCAGATACTGGAAGGCTACTATCAGGTCCCCTCGAAGCCTTCTCTTCTCCAGGCTGAAGAGCCCCAACTCCCTCAGCCTGTCCTCATAGGAGAGCTGCTCCAGCCCTCTGATCATCTTTGTGGCCCTCCTCTGGACCCGCTCCAACACTTCCATGTCCTTCCTGTGCTGAGGGTTCCAGAACTGCACACAGTACTCCAGGTGGGGTCTGACGAGAGCAGAGTAAAGGGGCAGAATCACCTCCCTTGCCCTGCTGGCCACGCTTCTCTTGATGCAGCCTAGGACTCGGTTGGCTGTCTGGGCTGCATGTGCACACTGCAGGCTCATGTTGAGCTTTTCATCAACCCAGACTCCAAGGTCCTTTTCCTCAGGGCTGCTCTCCAGCCATTCACCACCCAGCCTGTATTTGTGCTTGGGATTGTGCCTACCCAGGTGCAGGACCTTACACTTGGCCTTATTGAATTTCATCAGGTTGGCCTGGGCCCAACTCTCCAGCCTGTCCAGGTCCCTCTGGATGGCATCCCTGCCCTCTAGCAAGTCGACTGTGCCACACAGCTTGGTGTCATCTGCAAACTTGCTGAGGGTGCACTCCATTCCTCTGTCCATGGCACTGACAAAGATGTTAAACAGCACTGGTCCCAGCACTGACCCCTGAGGGACACCACTTGTCACTGGTCTCCAGGTGGACATTGTGCTGTTGATCACCACTCTCTGGGTTCGACCATCCAGCCAATTCCTTATCCAGCGAGTGGTCCATCCATCAAGTCCATGTTTTTCCAGTTTGGTGACCAGGATGTCATGTGGGACAGAGTCAAATGCCTTACTCAGGTCCAGGTAGATGACATCAGCTGCCCTTCCCTTGTCCACTGTCACTGTGACTTCATCATAAAAAGCCACTTGCAGACAATGAAGTGATTGAGGTGACTGATGAAGGCAAAAATATTGTCTGTGTTCCCCAAGATAGGGCCACACATGGTATCATAAGTGTTGGTGAATCTGGTGCATTACTGAAGAGGACAGAAATATCCCTGCTTTTGTTTGAAAAGTGTCCAGATGCTTTCTGAATCCTGACATGGTTATTGCAGGTTGTGATGTAATGTACCAAAGAGCACAACTTGATTTTCCAGGTGCCAGAACTGTGTTTTCAGGGCTTAAGAAATTTCCGTTCACAGAAGCTATTTTCCTTAGTGATTGTTTCTTTAAAAGTAAGTGGCATTTTAATAAACTCTGTAATAAAAGTGTTCAACACACTGTCAGTAGGGCAATTACCGATTCGTTTGGGACAAACCCTACATTATTGTGTAGCAAATATTGCCAATAAGCGTCTTTTATGTGTCTACCTCTCTACCTACCCTGCAAAGGTAAAGGTGTCCCTTGTAGCCATGGTGACAGTCCCTGCTTCCTTAGGTCATCATCTTCCTTTTAGCTCTGAAGGTCCCCCTAGGTGAGGTGTGTAAAAACGATGTCACAAGAATTAATTTTATGATTGTTATTTGTTTTACGCTGGAGATCTCAGGGAAAAAAAAGAAAATCAAACTTAACCTAGATTGCAGCTCTCCTGTGCTAGCCTAGTGCAGCAGTCAAAGACAATTCCCAGTCCCTGGTAAAGAGAGAAGCACAACATCCCAGAAATCATGGAAAATACATTCCCAAGGAAATCAGCTGTGATGAGGAGAGGGGAACAATAACAAGGCTGTGAATAACGTGATAATCTTCATGCACATTTTAAGCCCATGTATGTCTTTTTCAAGTGTTGGTCATTGTTTTGGTTCTAGTAGGATTTTGTCCACTTGTAGACCTTTCCAGTTATTAGTATGGCAATAAATATGGAGTAATCAATTTTTATAGCATTGTTATTATTAGATTAAATGGATTTTTCTATTAAAATTAAGTCTAGAAACAAACTTGTTCAGATTTGTCTAAAATCTGTAAACTATGAGGTTGAAGGTTTGCTAGAGTTGCCGTTTAGGGTGGAGTCAAAGATAAATAGCTGGATCCATAAAATGGTGTTCCAACTTAGAGCTCAGTACTTCCTGGCCATCTCTTCCAGGGCTTTTAATGCTTTGAGATTTTTTGTCATTAAATAAGCAGAAATAATGGTGTTTACTTTGTTTAATATCTAACAAGACAATATATCCCCCAACACCATCATAGATAAGCTGAGGAGATTTGACATAGAAGGTTGGTCTGTGAGGTGGATTGAAAACTCTACATCAGAGTTAAGAGAGTTGTAATCAATGGCACAGAGTCAAGTTGGAGGCCTGTAGCCAGTGGTGTTCCCCAGAGATCAGTACTGGGTCCAGTTTTGTTCAATATCTTTACCAATGACCTGGGTGAGGACATTGAGTGTACTCTCAGTGAGTTTGCTGATGATACAAAACAGGGAGGGGGTGACTGACACCCATCAGGCTGTGCTACCATCCAATGAAGTCTGGAAAGGCTGGAGAGCTGGGTGAAGGCGAACCTTATGAAGTTCGATAAGGGCAAGTGCAGAGTCCTCCATCTAGGAAGGAATAACAACAGGTACCATTACAGACTGGGAGCTGCCCTGTCAGAAAGCAGCTCTGTGGAGAAAGACATTGGAGTGTTGGTGGACAGAAAGTTCTGCATGGGCCAGCAATGTGCCTTTGTGGCCAAGAGAGCCAATGGCATCCTGGGATGCATCAGGAAAATTGTGTCCAGTAGCGCTTGGAATGTTCTTCTCCCCCTCAACTCTGCCCTGTTGAGACCACACCTGGAATACTGTGGCAAATTTTGGGCTTCCCAGTTCAAGAGAGACAGGGACCTGCTGGAGAGAGTCCAGCAGAGAACCATGAGGATACCTGGGGGACTTGAGCACCTCCCCTGTGAAGACAAACTGAGAGACTTGGGGCTGCTTAGCCTGGAGAAGAGAAGAATGAAAGGAGATCTGATCAATGCATACAAATATCTGAAGGGTGGGTGTCAAGCGGAGGGGGCCAGTCTCTTTTCAGTGGTACACAGCAATAAGACAAGGAGCAACAAATGCAAACTAGAACACAGAATGTTTCACCTCAACATGAGGA
>VWZE01011828.1:209185-221180 GCA_013396675.1 Eubucco bourcierii
CTATGTCAGGGGGTTGGAACTAGATGATCCTTGAGGTCCCTTCCAACCTTACCATTCTATGATTCTATGATTCTATGATTCTATGTTCAAGCATCATTTGGACATGGTGCTTAGGGGCATTGACCCTTCGGTTGATCAAGGGTTGGGCTAGATATTCACAGAATCAATCAGGTCAGAAAAGACCTTCAAGATCATCAAGTCCAACCTAAAAGATCTTTTAAATCTCTTCCAGTCAGATACATTCTGTGATTTTGTGATTTCCTCATCAATGATTTTCCCTGCATCACCCCAGCCTCCTTTTCCCAGGACAGTTTGTCTTGACTTCACCTTTTCTATCTGTTCCATGGGTTAAGGGAAGAAGCTTCACTAAATTTTGAGCATGATTGTGTCCTACAGCCTAATGGATTTTGTGTGAAATCTGGTTCAATACCTTCAGTGACTAATAGTGTGGTGAATTTTGAGACACAGAAGGTTTACATCCAGGTTATACAAATGCAAAGAAAATTCTGAAATGTCATTGCAAGTTTTATCTGGCTTGTACAGATGAAATGGTCCTCACAGCACAGTATGTTCTCAGAGTAAAAACAAAACAAAACAACATCCCTAAAAATAAAGACTTAATAATAAAGAAAAAAGATCTTTGAATTATTGTGTACAAACAAAACTAATCTATTAAAAGCTGGGATCATAGATAGGCTTGTGTTCTTGGAGTTAACTGAGGTTTGACTGTGAAAATTGCATCAGACTAGATAAAGGGGTCAAGAGGATAAGAGTCTGTATGCCCCAACATGGGGTACACTTCAAAGACCCTTATTCAAGTTCTTTCCCCCATTTATATTGAAATAGACAGACAGAAAATAGTCTGAGTTTTTTTGGTTGGTTGTGTGTTTTTTTCTCTAAATATTCAGTATCTTGTTATCACAAGTTGTGTATTGGGAATTTTTTTATATGACAATGTTTTTATTCAAAGAGAGGAGGGAAGACTATACCATAACTTCCTATGATACTATTTTTCTGCAGAAGAGAGTAGAAATTATAGCTAAATGGTACTGATGAATAAGCAGCAAAGTCGAGACTCAGACCTTCTGACAGGCAAGGTTATACTCTGATCCTTGTTCAGCACTTCCTCATAGCAATTTAAGATGACTTTCAATTTGGGATGATGGGTTGTTTGTCTTATATTTGCACTCTTTCTTATGCCTCTTGTGGAGCAGCTGGGATCTCAGCTGGCTCATGTGTAATCTGTGAGGTGGCAAGTTTGTAAGGTTTTGAGGTTTACAACATTTCGGTTCACCTCATTTGCAAACCCAACCCTGTGTATTTTTTGATGGTCAGTTTCTATACATGTAAAAAACATTCCTAAATTTATTTCTGTCTATTGAGAATCCATCTCTGCAACGTCTTTCTAAACAGAGGGTTTATTCTGGCTTGTTTTATCTCCATGAGATCTAAATTTTCCCAGAGTCTCCTGATCTTGAAGAAATGGAATGGGTCTCTTGCCACTCTCAAATTTAGGTGACACTTAAGCAGTGATTTTTTTTTTTCAGCATCTCCTAATGTTTTATCCAGATTTAAAAGAGATCTGAAGTGTTGTTGCTAATTTAAAGACTATAGTAGAGACATGCACCACCTTTACATGTACATAACTTTTCTGACTGTTGGTCAGTTGGTTTTCAGATACCAATATTATTATTTTATGAGACCCTTCATTCTTATGTACTTTCACAGGTTCAGTTTGACCTAACAGCACAATTTAATATAGCTAAAAGCAGTGTGGCTCCATCAGTAAGTTTCCAACTTATCTGTGTAGTACAAAAATTATGATGATTTTTGTTGTGATAGTGATCTCTAGTCTGGAGTTTAGAGGCAAAACCTGAAAATGGCATTTTCTGTATTTGTATCTGTGAACACAATGTGAATATCTATTCTTGTAGGGTGACAAATCAGGCTGTTGATTTTGGACAGGCACAGGCAAGGGCAAATAGATAAAAGAAAGCATCCTCAGATGTTACATGTATTTTAATAGGTTGCGAAAGGATGTTTCAATGTTTGCTACTGTTAAGCACTGTAAATTGGTTCCATTTCATGAATAAACTATATTTGGTTTGTACCTGAATTTTTCATGAATTGTTAGTGTATCTCAGCAAGCTGTTGAGAGAGTATTGCTTCCATCACTTCTGTATCTGTTCTGCAAAACAAGGTAAATAATTGATTTTTTTTCCTCTCCTTACCCTCAAAAAACCAAAAGATCACACAAAGCTGAACATGAGTGAACAAGCAAACTTTTCAGAACTTGCATCACCAAAGAAAGAAATACAAACTCCTGCCTGCAGCTCATATCACTACACCTAATGTCTTCTAATACACAGTGTGCAAGGAAAAAAAAAACAAACAAAAAAACCCCCTGATACTCTGGTCTTGCTCAAACGAAACAGGTATACTAACAAAAGCGGTTTCTTGCTTGTCTAGAGATGTTGCCAAAAAAGAAACAAAACAAACCAAACCAAAACAACAAAACAAAAAAAAATTTAAAACAACAACGACAACAACAAAAAAAAAAAAAAAAAAACCAAACAAAAAAAACCCACAAAAAAAGAAGCAACACCCCTCACTTCAGGGAAAAAAACAAACAAAACCGAAAACAAACAAACAAAAGCCCCAAAACCAAAACTAAACACAAACCCCAAACCACAAAAAAACCAAAACCAACACACCAACCAAGAACAAAAATCAGGCTCTTAACTGACATTCCTATATGAGTAAAAGTTAGCAGCGACTCCCAGTTCTTATTTGCAGTTGCTCCTTAGGAAGCCTGAGGTCTTATGCTGGAAGATAACCCAGAGAACTGTTAATGACTCCAATTAAGAGGTGTGAATATCATTTACACCTATCTGTTCCCTTTTAGCAAGAAAGACTACAGCCAGAAACACACAGCTCATAATCCTACAGAGAACATTTCAAACAGAAAAGGTTGAATTTATTTGAATTACAAGACTCCTACATCTGAAAAAAAAAAAAAAAAGGAAAAAGATATGTAGAATATTTTAGAGAAACAAAAATAATAGTTCTCCTGCTGTGTGTTCTCACTTTGAAACAAATGGAAAATAACAAGACAATGATTAAATAAAGCTCCAGAATATTGAAAATATTCTTTAGAAAAAAATGTAAATACAAACAATATGTGATTTAGAAATGTGAGCCAAAAACAGGCTTAAAATATAAACTTACAGAATTTCATTGATTGATAGCAGGAACTGGTTGCAAATTTTCAAATAAAGGAATTCGGTTTAAGTTTTCACCTGCAAATGACAATATTTCTTTTCTATGGCCACTCATTTCCTTGAAGTGTAGAAGGAAATTATAAATTAATCAATTTTTCCAAAGTACTAGCATTTCTTCTAGGACCTTTTCAAAGCTCTAATCAAACATAGGGCTGAATCTAGATGCCAGTTTCCCTTGTTGCCAATTGCCTGAAGTGTGTTTCCCATAGATGGGAAACACACTGTTCTGTGGACTGTGGTACCTCATCTCCATCCCTCTGACCAGCATCTTACCACCTCTTCAGTGCTCCTGGCCTACTCTTAACTTTCTATGAAGCTCTGTGAGGAGGCAGCAGTTCTCTTTCTCTCTTTTGCTACAGAAGGTGCCACAGGAATGTTGATCCACAAGTGAGTTCCTGGGCACCAAAGTAACCAGAGTAAATTATTACACAGCTCCTGTCTTAACAGATGTCTTCAGATTATTGCCCAATGAATCCCTTTTGGACAGACTGGTGCATTTTTATTAGGAGACAGCTTCCATATGTCAGCCAACTCAATCACTCCAGGGAGGCTTCATGCTCAATATAGTGCCAAAGACAGGGCAACACAAGGACCTAACTAGGACATCAGAAATAACTGCAAAAAAACAGGAGCATGGCTGTGGTCATTTAGCAATGATCATTTACCAAGAAGCTTGTGCTTCCTTCTGGTTTCCCGAGTTGATTCTTTAGTTGGTAGCCAGTACCTAATTTGACTTTCATTAGTATGTCAACCTCAGAGGTGATTCCACTTGAAAAGAAGGACACTTTGGCTAGAACATATCTAGCTTAAATACTTTACTGAAATTATTTCAGCAGACATCCATTGAAACATTTTTTCAAGGAAAACCCTTAAATATAATAGTAATAATAATAATGATGATGATGATGATAACAATGGCTAAACAAATCACCACCAATAAAAAACCCACAAAGCAACCAACTAGCCAATAACAAAAATGCACAAACCAAACAATTACCCCAATCAACCACTCTGTTATATGTGTGTGTGTGTGTATACATAAATACAGCCTGAATATATATATCTATATATATATGTATGTATATGTATGTATGTATATATCTATATGTATATGTATGTATGTATATATATATGTGTGTATATGTATGTATGTATGTATGTACATATATATATGTAGTTCAGGTAAAAACATTACCAACTCAATATATAAGAAGTAGTATTACTTGGAAGAAGGATACTTAGAAGAGAAGGCTTGGAGTAGACCTTATAGTAGCCTTCCAGTATCTGAAGCCTATGGGAAGGCTGGGGAGGGATTATTTACAAAGTCTTGCAATGACAGGACAAAGGGCAATGGGTGTAAACTGGTAGAGGGAAGATTTAGACTGGATGTTAGGAGGAAGTTCTTTCCAGTGAGGGTGGTGAGGCACTGGAACAGGTTGCCCAGGGAGGTTGTGGCTGCTCCCTCCCTGGAGGTGTTCAAGACCAGGTTGGACGAGGTCTTGAGTGACCTGTACTAGTGGAAGGTGTCCCTGCCTATGTTAGGGGGTTGGAACTAGATGATCCTTGAGGTCCCTTCCAACGTTATCATTCTATGATTCTATGATTCTGTGTTTTCCTAGTGTCTTTATTTGGGCAATAAAGAAACTGAATCAAGCTGCTGAGTAAGAGCAAAGACAAACTTTTTGCCAGTGTGCACATGTGAAAGAAGTAAATGACAGCAAGAATTGCTCCTATATCCACCGTTGTTTTGCGTGCAAGTCCATTAGAAGTGTACAACAGCTCACTTGCCTTATAGTTTGCTGTAATTCTCTGTTTTGGTGAGCTTGCGTTGCTGATGAAGTAGTTTTACTTAAAAATAGAGCAAAACAAAACAAAAACCCAAATGAACAAACAAAAACAACAACAAAAAAAAATCAACCAACCAAAAAAAAAAAAAAAAAAACAAAAAAAAAAAAAAATCAAAAAACCAAAAAAAAAAAAACAAAAACAAAAACAAGAACAAAAACAACCAAAACCCAAACCAATCCAATGAAAATAAAAACAAAACCCCAAATGCAAACAATTATTTCATAAGCCTGATTCTCAAGTACTTTGCTTTTATATTCAACACAGAGACAGTCTTGATGTCATTTGTGCTACCCTTTATTTGAATTCTCTACCCTCTGCTTTAAATTAAAGCATCCTGAAGGCTGTTCTAAACAATGTTTTCCTTTCCACAGTGTTAAAGCTCCTGAAGCAGACTAGCTCTAAGCCAGATTTCATCTGCCCACTGGCAAGCCTGAGAAGAGGGCAGATAAAGAGCTTATTCCCTATCTCTGCAGGAATTTCCCTACCAGTGTTGCAAGTGAGGGATGAGTGTGTTTCTGCCCACAAACCTTGACATCTTGTAAGTGAGCTTTAAAAGCATTTTAATGAAACTGAGATTCAGCAACATTGTTCGTTAGAAAACACAACCATACCTCTTGTTTTTGCTGCGTATGAGTAAGAACATTTCCTATTTCCACTCAGGATACCAAAGGCAATGACTCATAGCAGTATTATTTCTGTTTAGGAAGTCCCTATATAGTGTTTGTCACAGACACATCACTTTAAAATTACTAGATTGGCAATATCACTCTCATTTTACAAAAAAGATTTGCAGCATGGACATATCAAATGACTTACTCAAGGTCATACAGTATTTTAGTGGGAGTACATAGAGATTGATATTTCTTCTGCTTACGAGGCACTTAATATTTAAGGTTTGATTGTGTCCTGTACCACATATCTGCAAAAGAAGCATAAGACAAAATGCTTCCACAGCAAGGAGGAGAATGCTTCCAGGAGAATTCACCACTGTGTAGCAGATATGCTGTCACTGCCTTTTGAGGATGCAGTGAATTACCTCCTCTTTTTTCTGGTGCTTGCTCAGTGGTGCAACAGGGTAATGTGATGGAGCTCCCTGCAAAGGAGTAAGAAAATCCCAGCAGCCATGTCTTATGTTTTCTTGGGAATTCTGGGAAAATAGTACATGTATTCTTCTGAGGATGAAGGGTGCCTGTCTGCCCCTTGCATAGACACCAGGAATTTTGGGGAGAAACCCCTGTGACATTTAATGATTACCTTGGATGACTCTGACTTGGAGCCTATAATGTTTAGAAAACTACTTCTTCAAAGTTTTAGCTTTAAGGTTTTTGTTTCCCTCACTATCTGTGTGAAGAACTGGATACTTTTGAAGAATAAACTTAAAATCCCATCTGATGAATAGAAAACTACATAAGAAAAAAACACAAATGAGCTCTTCTCTTTTGTATGAATACCCCAACTAGAAAGCTACAGTCATATTTCTTCACATTCCTCTGGTACCATCACTCCCATATTCCAAGTTGCCCATATTTCCCCACTTAAACAGAAAAGAGTTTAAATGTTTGAGTGTTGTGTTTTGTTTGCTTGATTGTTTGTGAGGTTTTTGGTTTTTTGTTGGTGATGGTAGTTTTTGGGGAGGTTTTCTCTGTTTGGGTTTTTTTTTTTTGTTTTTTTGGGTTTTTTTTTCTCTCTAAGTGTATACTGTGAAGGTTATATCATCATCTGACAATAAGGCAGGTGGGGTGGAATTTTCTCAGACTGAGAAAAGCCTACATTTTAGATGGTTTTTTTAGGTCATGACTGTTCTAAACATGATTTTTTTAGCAAAAACCATATCAAAACGTCTTTCCATGTGTTCCTTTTACTGAAATCAGCCTGGGTGCTGTTTTTTGGTCTGAATTCTTCTTTACTTTTACTGTGTAGTATACACACAACCCAAAGTCTGGCAACCTGGGGATTTAAGCTGAATTTAACCACCTGTCTGCGTGGGTCCAGTTGAAAACAGGACTTTGTGGGATTTTGGTTCCCAGACTGGAGCACTTTGTATAAAGAAGAGATAATGAACCTTCTGTAATATGGGAGCTTTTAGGAAGGAATTAAAAAAAAAATGTATATAATCTTCTGCAATATGTGAATGCTCATTTGAATAGATATGGTTTAAGATAATTTTCTAGGTTATTGAATTCATGGTTGAGTCCCTCTCAGATTTTCTTGTGTTGGAAATAGTGCATTTTGGCACAGTAGATGAAACTAGCAATTAGAAAGCAGTTTTCTCTTAGAAGGATGTCTGTCAGAGTGCAAAGCAGTAGAAAATAATAATGTTTGAAAATGTACAAATAAATAAAATGAAGACTATTCTCTCTTGGGTGTCATTCACACTGTGCTTTTCACTTAATAAAAAAAGCTCTTAGCATGATTTTTTTCCAGTCTAAGCAGTTGGTGTTAAGGTGTTGATGGTCATTAGCAGGATCTAGAGTCAGCCAATTAGATTTATTTTTTGCAGCAAATTAAGCCACAAGACTTTAGAGCCTGTGCTTAGCAGAGTCTGCTTCTGACAGGATTTTGGACAACTGTGTTTCCTAACGAGTAGCAAAACACCAGAAAAAAAGGGTGTGGAAAGCCTTGGCCTGGGTGCAAGGCAAGTATCTCCTAACCTCACAGAAATAGCCTGAAATGCTGATGGCATGGCAGATGAGTACGTGCCAACACAGTGAGACTCCAATACTGATGAGATGAACTATTATTAATGGGATCTGAGTCAGGAGATTGATATGGACAGTTTTTACACCACAGGATTGACAGGAGGAGTGTTATTTTTCATTTCTGATGGAAGGAAACATATGCCTGGGGTGCCTGGTCAGTGTTTTGGGGTCCTGCTAATCCTACAGGATCAGAGAAGAGTTGAGGCTAGGAGGAACCTCTGGACATCACTGAGTGGGACCAGACAGAGCTAATTGTCCTGGAATATCTGGAGTTGAATTTTGTCTCCAAAGAGCAGAGATTTTACAAGGTCGACCTGTGCCAATGTTTCACAGTAAAAATGTTTTTCCTTATGATGAAGGAAAGCCTTCATTGTGTGCCCATTTCTTCTTGACATAGAATCACAGAACAATAGAATGAGGTTTTTTAAGGTCATCTGGTCCAAACTCCCTGCAGTCAACAAGGACAGCTTGAACTGGAGCAGATTGCTCAGAATGCCAAACAACCTAGCATGGAATACTGCCAGCGATAGGGCTTCTATCACCTCTCTGAACAGCCCGTGACAATGTCGTGCCACTCTCACTGTAAAAAGTTTCTCTCTTATATCTAGCCTAAATCAATCCTCTTTAGTTTAAAATGATCACCCCTTTTCCTGTCGTAGCAACACTCTTTTAAAAAGATGGTTCTCATCTTTCTTATTAGCCAATTTAAGAACTGAAAAACCTCAACAAATTCTCCCCAGAGCCTTCTCTTCTTAGAATCATAGAATCATAGAATGGTAAGGTTGAAAGGGACCTAGAGGATCATCTAGTTCCAACCCCCTGACATACGCAAGGACACCTCCCACTAGTACAGGTCACTCAAGACCTCATCCAACCTGGTCTTGAACACCTCCAGGGAGGGAGCAGCCACATCCTCCCTGGGCAACATGTTCAAGTGCCTCACCACCCTCACTGGAAAGAACTTCCTCCTAACATCCAGTCTAAATCTCCCCTCTGCCAGTTTAAACCCATTGCCCCTTGTCCTGTCGTTGCAAGACATTGTAAATAATCCCTCCCCAGTCTTCCTGTAGGCCCCCTTCAGATACTGGAAGGTTACTATAAGGTCTCCTCGAAACCTTCTCTTCTCTAGGCTGAAGAGCCCCAACTCTCTCAGCCTGTCCTCATAGCAGAGCTGCTCCAGCCCTCTGATCANNCTGACAAGAGCAGAGTAAAGGAGTAGAATCTCCTCCCTTGCCCTACTGGTCACACTTCTCTTGATGCAGCCCAGGACTCGGTTGGCTGTCTGGGCTGCATGCACACACTGCAGACTCATGTTGAGCTTTTCATCGACCCAGATTCCAAGGTCCTTTTCCTCAGGGCTGCTCTCCAGCCATTCATCACCCAGCCTGGAGTTGTGCTTGGGATTGTTCCTACCTAGGTGCAGGACCTTACACTTGGCCTTGTTGAATGTTATAAGGTTTGCCTGGGCCCACCTCTCCAGTCTGTCCAGGTCCCTCTGGATGCCATCCCTGCCCTCTAGCAAGTTGACTGTGCTACACAGCTTGGTGTCATCTGCAAACTTACTGAGGGTGCACTCAATTCCTCTGTCCATGTCACTGACAAAGATGATTCTTGAGGTTGAACAACTCCAATTTTAATGGAGAGGTGCTCTTTCTAGAATTCACTAAGAAAAATCAGTCCACTCTTTGCTAACTCAAGACTGGACTTTCTCTAACAGGGTCGTGTCTCTATCCTGTAGTGGCAAGCCCAGATACCTAGATATGCCTCACTAGTACTGAGCAGAGGAGAAAGACCACATCCCTTGACCTGCTGGCCATGCTGAGCCTCATGCAATACAAAATACTGTTGGTCTGCTGTTTTCCAGGTGAAGAAATATTGTTAATGAAAAGAAAACACCTGACAGCATCTCCATGCTGCGTTGTTCAGGGTTTCAGTAAGGTCTGATATAGACACAAAGAAAAGCACATTTCCTAGGCAGCCAAGCATAGCAGAGATGTCCTACATCTATGTTACAATGAATACTCTACACTGAAACAGCATTTAACAACATATTTAACTGTCAAGAACAACCACAAAAGTCTCTGGTGTTTCTGTTAAATTTAAGCAAGTGTCAGTTCAACCTCTACTATAGTCCTTATTTCACTGCACTGCTCACAAAAAAATTACCACTTGGATACATCTACATTGCTTTGGGGTTGGAATCTTAACGCACCCTGTGCTGGAGTGAGTGGACTAATAGATCCTGTAATGTCCTTATGTGAAGCAAAAGGTCAGCAAAACATTATTCCAGAGAAATGGAGTACATTAGGACCTGTGAGTAGGAGATATGAATCTCAACATTTCATGGAGTCACAGAATTGTTTTAGTTAGAAAAGGAGTTTAAGACCTCTTTTAAGGTCTTAAAAGATCATCCAGTCCAAATCTTAACCCAACATTGCTAGATCACCAGTAAAGTACTTTTGGGGTGGAGCAATGTGTGTCTTGTCACGTTTGTCCCTGAAGGCAGTCTGGTTTTTATGAAAGAGTGTTATCTGCTGATTCATAGGTTATGGGATAAATGACAGACTCTGTCCAGTTTATAATGATAGTTTGGTAACCTATCAGAAACAGGCAAGATAGAAAAATTAAATAGTGGATAAGTGTTACAGGAAGGTGGGTTTGTTGTTTTGTTTGTTTGTTGGGGTTTGCTTTGTTTTGTTTGCTTGGTTTTTAAGTGTCTTGATGGTGATAGTACCATTTTGATAATTTTGAATAATTTGGCACAGACACTGTAGTAATCACTTATTTAATTCTGTGAGATTATTATTACCTCCTCCAGTATACACGAGCTTGTTTTAAGAAATGCATAATTTTATTGTTCATTTCTTAGCAGTAGAAAACCAATTACTCTTTAGGATTCTCTGTGATGTGTGAGAGGATTGTTCTACCAGAGGAATAATACCTGCTTTTTTTAAGCGATTGAATGCATGATGTAGTTCTTCAGGAACATGGAAGAATGCCTTCCACAGTGCATCATCTTTGAGAACATCTGTGGAGGACATTACTTTCAATCCTCATTAACATAGAGGAAGCTGCAAAGTTTCTCACTCTGGATAGGAACCCCAAATGCCTTCAGAGCATTTCAGATGTTTCACCTGATCACTGATGCCCAGAAAATATGTTTGTGTGAAACACAACAGTGTAAACTAATAATAAAAATCTTAACATTTATTTTTTACTCCCTCTGACTCCTGTCACAATTATTGAGTAAAGATTTTTAAAATTTCTTCCAGAACCTTTCAGGCCCTTGATCCTCTCACAGCTCTTCACTACATTCTAGATTTCTACCAGACTTTACCTGAATATAGATTGTTTCAGATCCTGTAGCTCCTACCATACCTAACTACACCATGCATCTTATTTGCAGAGTAAGGCATTTTTGCAGACTACCTTCTGAATGATTTAACTCTCTTTGTAGGCCTGCCTCTTCATAAGGGCATGATGGAGGAAAATGTGGTGACACAGCCAGGAACAGTGAATTGCGAGATTATAAATCCAGATAAAACCAGATTCATGCCAAACATATGGAAAATTAAAAAAAAAAAAAAAAAAAAAAAAAAAAAAAAAAAAAAAAAAAAAAAAAAAAAAAAAAAAAAAAAAAAAAAAGAGGATTTTGGAGCCAGTTGGGTCAAAACCATGCCTACAGTTTTAGCAACACTTCCAGAGCTGGATGGAATACTAGCAAATGTTGAATAAATGGGTAAAGATAATAGAGCAGTATAGTCTTTTGGAAAACCCTAAGGCCAATCCCAACATTTCAGCCATTATTTAAAAGTTAACTTGTCAGTTTCTAGAGTCGTAAAAATGCTTAGCTGCCTTGTGCTTTCTGATGACCAAGATGTTATCCATTTGGCAGAGGAATCCATCAAGCTTTTCAAAGTAATGACCTGGAAGATTCTGTGATCCAAGATGTGAGACAGAGAAATCATTGCCAAATTACAGATTGGGCATACAGATGTGAGAACATTTTTACATCTTCTGAAAAGTCCTAAAGTGCTTGGATCTACATGCTGCTTCCTGCAGATGAACTCATAAAGCTTGGTAAAAAAAAAAAACAAAACAAAAAAACAAAAAAAAACAAAAAAAAAACGATAAAAAAAAATTAGATACTACAGACTGAGTGTTTTG
>VWZE01011828.1:223886-237878 GCA_013396675.1 Eubucco bourcierii
AATTATTGCTGGTAATTTTCATAAGACAGTAAAATAGGACCATTACTGCCGAGTAGAACAGTGAGAAAATGAGGTCCTTAACTTTTGGTTGTGAAGGTACACTCAGCCCAAAGGCCAAAATAGTGTTAGCTGAGTAACCATTTTCCAGAAAACCTATATTGCTCTCACTTGTAGTATGAAGTGTGTATTTCCATATTTTATTCTAAACCACCACAGGTGTCTAACTCTAGTGCCAGTGTTTACCTGGAATAAATTTGGAGAGCATGTATGAGAAGAATTGACTAAAAACATCTATTTAAAAAGAAAAACAAAAAAAACCCCAAAACCAAAAAACCCAAAAAGTTCCAGTTATCTAATATCCAAAGAGGTCCTAAGGCAAGATAGAATTACTGATTACTAACTGATTTATCCATCTTCTTTCCAGTAATGGCCTTGCAGATCCCTGCAGCAATGCAGGAAGCAGTAGATTAGCTCATTTCTTGCTGATCTGCAGTGGATTTTCTGCATATTTGTCAGTTTTGTTAAAGTTACTCACTTCAAATGTTTATGCATCTGCTTTACCTGGAAGTAACAATCTCTGTGCAACTTTGAAGTGTGGTATTCTGTATCACAATGCTGATTTTCAGTGAAGTAAAGTGGCCAGCTCATTGCAGATGAACTTCATTAAAGTTTTCTGTCTTTCTTAGAGAAAAAAAATTCATTTGAGACTGCATCTTTTATTGAGATTTCTATCAGAGAGCTGCCATTTGATCCATTGCTGTTGTAACCAGACATAATATTGTTAGAAACAAAGAACACAGATACAACACTTCACAGATACTGTAGCTCTCCTTCAGGTTTTCAACCATGTCCAACTTAAGAAACACCTTTTAATTGACATGGAAGCCTTAAACTTATCCTAATCCCCTAAGCCTTTTATAGACATCTATGCAGCAAAATAGATGGGTTATTTTATGTCAGGTTAGTAATTTTGCCTATATCAAGGATGAAAATAATTGAAAGTCAGACACAAAAGGTACTTTTAGTTTTTTAAAATTCAAAATCGTATATATGTACGTGATCATGCACTCATGTTTTGTAATAGCAACCTTAAATTATTAATTCTTATTTGAGATTTGGTCACCTCCTGTTTAATTATGTGTTCAGTCCCAACAACTAAAAATGATTATATTTATATAGACAGCTACTTTATCTGGAAAGAATGAGTCCAGTATTAATTCTTGAGGTGAAAAATCATCTAAAAATGTTCAGTAGCAGGCCTTGCCATTGTGTGCAGAAATCAATTGTGAATTATAATTACATTATTATTTATTTTTATAAATTATTATTATTATCATCATCATTACCATTAAATTAACTAAACTCAAGAAAGTCAAGCATTGTTACCATACATAAAATTTCTATCACCAGCATTGTGCTTCATTTCTTCCTGGAGGGGTGGGAGTGGTAGATCTAGAACAACTTCAGTGTAAAACAGGTCATGATGTGTGATGTATTGGTGATACAGAGAGAACAATGTAAACAACATAAATTAAATATCACTTTTCAAGTCAATATCAAGTCTATGATTTGCTGGCATAGACACTTCTTCAACATCTCCAAGCAGCCTCCACACAGTAGCAAAAGCATTTACTTGATGCGATCTTTTCTTGTCATGAACAATCTAGCAAGAACACAGGGTTTAAATAGAATTCAAAGAGTTCAACTTAGAATCAAAACAGTGGTTTTGTCTGGTGCCATTGTGCTTGATTCCTAGATGCTCCGATGCCTTGAGAGGTGGTGTCATTGCAGCATGTGCATAGAATAAATCATCCACCATTCTTTAAAAACATTTGGTCTGAACTGTTATTTCCTATCTCCAGAGGGTAGGAATATATAATTCTTGCACTGGCAAAAAATTTCCCTCAGTCCGTGTAATTTTTTGATAAACTCAGAGGGAAAACCTTCACAAAGTTGTTTGTTTTGATATAGTGGTTTTGTTTTGTTTTGTTTTGTTTAATTTCCAAGTAAATTAAAAAGGAAAGAGAGAAAAAAAGTCTCTAAATGAGTCAATTCTGGTTTTGCAACCCAGTCTGGACATCAGCAAGGACAATATAAGAGTCCCACATAGACAACTACTAAGATCACTGAACTTGTGTCAGAAGAAAGAATGGTCACATAGACTGTCATGAAGGGAGGCAATAAAAGCTGAAATCAGATCTTCATTGGTGAAGCAGCTCAATTTCTCCAGCTATGCCAATTTACCTCTGAAGGAAATCCAGCCTGCACTCTCTAGTAAAGACTTCTTGCAAGACTAGTCTTGATAAAAAGAAATGAGTTTTCCTTAGACTGCATCACTTAGGTAAATCCATGGGATTGTTAATGGACAGCACACATAGATGAGAAGTGAATATACAAAATTTATCTCTCAAATTGTGTTTTTGCTGTTTTGGTTTTGCTTTTTTCAGTTGTAAAGGAATGATCTTTTTCCTCAAGTGCACCAAATTTGAAGCCTAAGTTGTTTTAATACCTGATTATTTTACAATATTTTGTTCTTTTATACATAGATTTAGGGATATTTTAATTTATTTATTTGTGTGTTTGTTTCTCTAGGGGTTTCTCTGTTTCATAGACAGAACCTTTTGTCCCTGGGTTTCATCATGTGTCAATGAAGATGATGAAATTATTTCCAATAAAATCAATACAACTTTTAGTACTTCTCCTTCATGTAACCCTTCAGGATTCAAACTGCACTTGAATGATTTTTGTTGCATTTTACACACTTAAATGAAACGTTTTCACATATTGTAATGAAACATTTTATCTTGACAGTATTCTGGAGTAATTTTTGTCAAAGGGCTTTGAAAAAGCCTCTGTCCTCCAATGTTTAGTTTTGTTCTGGGTTGTGGTTTGGTTTTCTTTTTTTTTTAATTTTTTTTTGTCACATCAGTGGTAACTTGCAGAAAAACAATGTCACTAGAATATTTTGTCGCCTTTATTAGTCAAAATTGTGAAAGCTGAGTCTTAGACTGTGGCAATATACTTGTGCCATTCAGATGAAATTAAACTAACCCTGTTTTTCATGAAAAAAACCCAAACCAAAACAAACCAAAACAAACCCAAAACAAACAAAACCCCAAAACCAACCACAAAATCAAATGTAAAATATTTTTTTTTTTTTTTTTTTAATATCAAGTGCTTAGTCCTTGTGAAAGAATAAGAGGTATTAAAAATGAAGGAAAAAAAAAAACCAAAAAGGAGTGAATATGTCTAAAATGACTGGAAAAGGCAAGAACTCTTTGAGCAGCCTTCAACAATAACTCATTAGGCTTTCCTGAACTGTCATTCACATGGGAGTAATTCAATCCAAAATATAGAGAATGTATAGAATGATATATCTTTAATGTGAACGCATTTGTGAAATACACCAGACCAGGTTTTTCCAAAGTAGCATTTAAAATTTGCTGTGAATCTCTGCAAATGCAAAGTCAGACCCAATGTGACAAAAAGAAGAAATAGGCTGTAGGCTCTTTACAGCTACAAAACATTGTATTTTGACAGCCTAATGGTGGTTTTGCCCTTCGGCTACAACATACTGCATGCTTTTTTTGCGCTAAACTTTGTGATCAACACCAGTTCCTCCACCCATACACACACTGGCACAGCTTGAGAATGAAGGGTCTACTTAACACCAGTTGCAGACATCCAAACCCATGGACCCAAAGGCAAATTGTGATAATTCAATTCAATCGCTTTCTGCAATCAAGCAATCATATGAACAAGAGGGAGAGAGTTGGATACTCACTGCCTTGATTTCAACTCCCACAGTATTTGTTTTTAAAAAGAGAATAAATGAGAAGACTAAGTGAGCTAAAACTTTGCTAGACTGTCAGACATGTAGTGCAGCAATAAGTGGGCTGGTGTCCAGCTGGCAGCCAGTAACAGTGGTTACTCAAAAGGTCTACTCTAGAGTCATTAATTGCAGTTGATAGGATGACAAAGAGTGCACCCTCAGTGGGTTTAGAGACCATACAGGATTAAATGCAATGGTGGACACAAAGGCAGAGCCTCCATCTTCAGTTCTTAGAAGAATGACTATGTGAGGTGCTCAGACTTGGTGAGTCTGAGTAAATGAGGCAAAGGGATGGTCTAATACCAACAGGAAACTATTTATATGAAGTGCTGTTCCAAAGACAGACAAGTTGAAATTCAGGTAGTGCCAGACTATCTTATGGAGAGGACAACAAATTGTGGCTTGAAATAATCATATTGGACATCAGGAAGAACTTCTTACCCAGAAGGTAGTGTGGCGTAGAATGATCCAAAGAGTATAAGCAATCTTTATCCTCAGAGATTTTCAAGATTAAGTTAGTGAAATCCACAGGCAGCTTGATCTGCTGTTGATAATAATAGCACATTGAGTAGGAGATGGAAGTAGAGACCTCCAAATCTACCTTCCAGTCGGAACAGTGTCGCATCCAGGACAGAACAGAACAGGAGGTTCTAAACCAAAGTTTATTCTACTTGCATGTGTATCTAGTTCCTGGTACACATAATGATTGCTGCTTTTTGGTAAAATAAGCACACAGAAGTTTGTTTATCATCTGCAAAATGTTATCTCTAATGACATTTGCAATGCATTGTCCTCCTTATAGCATATTGTTGCAAAGGTCTTCCTGGTTGATTTGTCTTGTTTGGTATCTCAGAGTAAAGCTGAAAGCATTTCTTTCTTTAAAAAATTAGATATTAATTAAAGTAAGCAGGGGACTGGAGCAGATAATTGTTGCTGGGAAGTGTGACAGGAATGATATATTCCTTAAGGAAAAAAAAAATGCTCTTTGGGTTTTTTGTTGCAAGGCTTTGAGAGAAGAGAGTGGTGATGCAAGAAATCAGTTAAGATTTTTTCTTCTTTATTTACACTAGGGTGGCAATTATTTTGTGCAAAAATCACATTGAAAGTAGCTTGGTGTATATTATTTTCTACTAAGACAAATAAAGAGAGTGTACTAGACTTGAGTATGTAGTTGTGAGTACCACCTGTAAGAATCATGCCACTTCTACAGAAGTTTCAGGAAGAAAATATATTCTTAGGAATTTAAGATTAAGGAATTTAAGATTAGTCTTAAATTCATTGTTGGTAAAGCACTGTTTACAACTACATGTGGAACCAATGTTCAGATACTGATCTTTAGGAAAACAGGTTTGGCATCATTGTTTGCTGCCTTATTATTCAGGGTTCATGATCAGTTGTGTTCCTACTACAATTTCATGGCTGAGTCATGAGAGATCACCACGCTAAACCACAGGTGTTGGGTTTTTTTTGTTTTGGTTTGGTTTTGGTTTTGGTTTTGGTTTTTTTTGCTATAGCACATCATGATTCATTCCTGTTAGACAGTTTAAAAGAAGGAATTTTGCATTTTTAATTTATGCTTTGTTTACTGTATCCCTCCAAAGTTTACCCTGTTCTTTCTGCTTGTTTTGTGAAGCTTCTTTAAATTATTATTAATTATAATTTGTTAATATTTCAGTTGTCTTCCAGTGAGCATTCAGTGGTAAAATAAATAGATGCATGAAACTCAAATAGTTGAGGAGAGGTCATATTTTGGAGAGTTGGAGTATACAGAAAACTATACCTATGTAAGCTAGTGATTACTTACAAATTTAGGTCAAGTAATCACAATAAGTAGCTAGCTGATTTACATCAAGAAACATTTATTTAAAAACTCAAGTCCAAAGTTTTGGTAGGCTATACTGATCAGTGTGCATCTCTGTTCAAGGGATGTACATTTGGCTGGCAATTCTGACCTACCAGTGAAACAAATGTCCCTTTTTTATCTAGTTTTACCATTTTATGAAATTTAGAGTAATTCAACAGTAATCACTTTTACTTGCATTTAACATGGCTTTATAGGTTAGTTTTCTGTGCTCAGACATTTTGTATACTTAACTCTTATCAAAAGAGGATGGTTGTCTATCTTCTTGAGAGGCAGGCATCAACGAGTAGGAAATGTGCAGCACACAAGAGGCTTGTTACAACATCTATCTTTTGATGCTAATAGGGAAAGAGTATACAGCAGAATTTAGGTCTTGTTTAGTCTAGTCAATAACATAGGAAATTTATCCACAGACTTCAGTGAAATGATGCATACTTTGTCTGGGCGGAAGTTTGTAATAGCACCTGGGATTTTCAGATGCTCTATATATGCCATACCCATTAGAAATAGAGAATTATATTAGGACAGATATCTCTTTTCAAGGAAACAAGAACAAACGTAAAATTTCTACCTACTAAACAATCTGTTTAACAAACTGAAATAAGGCTACCCTAATTAACTGTTCCTCTCAAGCAGAGGATGTGAATCGATTTATGTGCTGTTAGCTACTGGTACTCTGTGAAGGCTTAGTAAAGAGGAAGGTTTTCATAATACAGTTAATGACCCTTACAGCTCCATCCTTTCTATAACAGGATAAACTGAAGCATTCCCATTGAAAATGTGCATGATTTATAAGTCAACCTTGTATGAATGCCATAAGTAATTTTTCTAGATTTGATTTTTATATTTTTTACTGACAGACTCACACTATTTCAGTGCAAAGGTTTTCTTAACAGGGGCTATTTATCATATTCATATACTCAAAGCCCTGTACTACAGAGCAGATTTCTCTGCTGTTTACCAAAAGCCTCATCAAAGACATTTTGGACACAATTACAATAATTTCTTTAGAAAGAAGAGAGAATTAGGCTGTATTTGGCATTTCTGTGCCATATTCATTATGTGCAGGAGTGCCACACAAAACTTAAAATCCTTTAAAGATTATTTGACTCTGTAGTTAAACCTTTATAGTTTGGTGGGGTTTGTGTGTTTCTGGGTTTTTTTGGTTGGTTGGGTTGGGTTTTTGTTTGTTTTGTTTTGTTGTTTGATTTGGGATTTTTTTAATCAGTGCTTACTCCATTGCAAGATTTGATAAATACTACTTTTGGATCTATATGAACAGAATCCTATTTCTCACAGAGAGGATTTTTTGTGTGTGTGAAAATGAGTTTCAACAGCAAAGAAACCTTCAAAAATACGTGTACATATACGCACTAATGTATACATATATATATATATATATATTTAATACCTGTCAAACTAGTACAACTTCCATTGAGCTGAGGGACATTTTCATTAGAAGAATATTTATAATGGAGGGAAAAAAAAGAAAAAAAAAAAAGAAAGAAAAAAAAAAAAAGAAAAAAAAAAGGAAGGTTTAGTTGCCATTTCATCTTTCTTCCCATTCCCTCCCCACTGCATCCCAAATTAGTGAAATCTCGCCTCTAATATATTTGCGTATTCAGTCCACAGGATGCCTGCTAATGATCGCCTTCATTAATTTTGTTTCCTTTGGTTCATTAATTTTACGTTGTGACTACAAAGATGACACTATAGCAACCAGTGTGCTTCCAGACAGCTGATACGACACAGTCATTTACAGTTCTTTTTATTCACTCAATGGACCAAAACCACTGGACACTTAATAAGTGTTACAAATTGCCCATTAGTGAAATCAGCTCTAGCTTGAGTGGTGAAGCAGGAGGGTGGGATGCTGAGCAGAAAGGCACACAGAAGTGTTTGTCGACTTGCATTTCCCAGATGTCCAGCATGGTAGAGGTTAGAAGGACTCTCTGGTGATCATATAGTCTAACCCACTTGTTAAAGTGGAATCATCCAGAGCAGATCATACAAGACGGTATCCAGGTAGATTTTGAAG
Source organism: Eubucco bourcierii (assembly GCA_013396675.1). Classification (NCBI taxonomy): domain Eukaryota; kingdom Metazoa; phylum Chordata; class Aves; order Piciformes; family Ramphastidae; genus Eubucco; species Eubucco bourcierii. Next base: position 231,618 of record VWZE01011828.1, read on the forward strand.
GGCTACAGAAAAGGAGATTCCACAATGTCTTTAGACAGACTGCCTCAGGGCTCTGGGACCTTCAAGTACAGACCTTTATCCTCATGTTTAGATGGGACCTCATGGAATCCAGTTTGTACCTGTTGTCCCTTGTGCTGCAGTAACACCACTGAAAAGATTCTGGTTCCATTCACTTGCCCTCTCCCCTTTAGTCATTGAAGAGCTTTGGGAATATCCACTCAAAGTCTCTTCCTCTCCAGGCTAAACTGCCCCAGGTCTTTTGGCCTCTTCCTCCTCAGACATTCCAGGCCTCTCATCACTTTTGCAGCCCCTGTTGGACTCTCTGTGGTACTTTCCTGTCTCTCTTGAACTGGGGAGCCGAGAACTGGACCTATTACTGATATGTGATCTGACTGGGGCAGAGTAGATGGGGCACAGAGCAAACCCTCCCTCAATCTGCCTAGCACTCTTCTTAATGTACCCAAATGTTGCCTTAATACTGAAGAGGGGCACCACACCAACCTGTCCATGCTAACATTCATGTAACAATTTGGTTCTGGTGATGGAGTGTTAGCTCCCAGGAAGGAGATTACAAAACTGGAACTAAGAACTTCCTCATTTTTTCCTGTTTCATCCCTTGTGGTATGTGAATCAATGCCCAAAGTTAGGTATCATAGGAAAGTATCTCTATCATCTTGTGTCGATTGTTTTTTTGGCAGCCTTTATCTTCAACATGTAAATCGCTGTCATGCATTCATGTCTCAGCTTTACCCCCATGGATATCATCTTTAAATTTAACTCAACACCTCCAAGTTACATTAGTGCTAGGATTATGTGCTAGAAGCATACATAACACTAATGAACTTTTCATTCGCAAATTTATTTTAATATTTTATCATAGTTATTGACAGGCATGCAGCAGTTCTATAAACTTGTAATGTGAAAACAAAGACATATTAGAAAGCTTTCCGGGAGGAAGGACTTTCTATCTTCCTAATGAAGCCAGGATTCCTGTGAGTAGCTGTTCACTTTGACAACAATTGCATTAAGATCAAAGGGGATATGAAAACCATGACAATATGACTGTATTTCATGCACCGTGAGGCAGGGTTAGTGTAGATTAGACATATCATTAGTCAAGGGGATCTTTTTCCACTGAGAACTCTTGGCTGCTCAGTGTCTTTTCCTTCCCCTTTCCTTTCCAAGCTGGTATCTGTTTAAGCAGAAAACAGATTCCTTCCCCCTAAGACTATGACAGAAATAGGCTACGGATTTGAGTCTGTGTCCAATCAGTGGCAATATGCATAGTAATATGTGGCACAGCTTGTGTAATGAAGTTCCCAGCATGCAGCCTGGAAAGGTATCCTCAAGTGTGCAGGGTGATTTATTTCCTCTGTCAAGAGGCAGGACAGGCAGGACTTGTCCTTCCCCATAGTCCCTTCAAGAATACTCTGTCACCCTGGGAAGCTGTAATAGCTTCTGGAAACTCAGTCTTTGTTATACAGTTTGGAACCCTGTTTTCACAAGGTTACTATTTCCCTGGTCCTTTTTATCATCTGTGATTGCTTCTAAAGAGTTGAATTGTAAGGAAGAATACCCACTTTTCACCTTCTGTTTACAGTGGACTTCACATTACCATGTCAAATGATCGATGACACGGTGTGTGAACCTTGCTTGGAGTGGAGAACCTCCTGCAATTGGTGCAATACATTTAATTCCTGCTTACATCATTGGGGGAGATCATGCAACATCTACACTGAGCTGTGGAACGTGCTCGGCCTAAACCGACATTTTCAAAATGGCTTTATTGGTCAGAGGGATTATGCCATAACAGAAGACTTTTGCTGGAGCTATCAAATTAATTAGTGATTTTTTTTTCACCCTCTGTAAAATTAATTTCATCATTTAATATCTTTTAAAAGTTATTCTCTGATTTTAGACGTGCCTACCTTGAAGAGACTCTCATGTTTCATCTATTTAGCAGAAGTTCACAAAGTGCTACTGCACTGCCAATAACTTCGTTGTCTAATATCCATACTTCCAAATACTTCTATCAGCACTCAGAAATTATTAATGACATGTATTATCACATGAGAAGATTGAGCAATTTCTAATAATTTATCTGTGTATAGATTTAATACATTCTCTCTGTTCAGAACTACTGCCCCAGAGACTTCACTGGTGTGGGCAAAGGGCTAGGAGGATGGTTAGGAGAGTAGAACACCTCTCTTATGAGTAAAGGCTGAGAGACCTGGGCCGTTTTAGCATAGAGAAGGCTGAGGGAGGATCTTAGCAATGCTTATAAATACTCAAAGAGTGGGTGTCAGGAGGATGGGGACAGAACAAGTGACAGGACAAGAAATAAGAGCCACAAACCTGAACAAAGGAAGTTCTATCTAATCAGAAGGACAAACTTCTTTACTTTGAGAGTGGTGAAGCACTGAAACAGGCTACTCAGAGAGGTGGTGAAGTGTCCGTATCTGGAGTTGTTTAAAACCTGCCTGGATGCCATCCTCTGTAACATGTTCTAAGTGAACCTGCTCTGACAGAAGTGTTGAACTAGATCATTTCCAGAGGTCCTTTCCAACCCTTATCCTTCTGCGACTCTGTATACATGCAGTACAACTATATCACTTTACATACAACAGCTAATAATGAACCCTCCTGACCAGGCACAATCATGTAAAGAGACCTCCGAGGACATTTAACAAAAAGATCTTGGTTTTGGAATCCATCTGGAATTCCTTTAGAAGATCCCTCTTTAGACTCAGCTGTACAACATCATAGCTTCAGTCCTACGGATTCATAAATTTGTCACTATAGTCTCTAAACAGCTAGCACAGTAATTAAGATTTGTGGAGTGCTGCTATCTCCAAAGATGTTTCAGTCTGTCACCAATGTTTGGATTTTTTTTTTAAAAGATATCTGGGGAAGAGTGTAGTATTTATGATTGATGAAGTTTACAGCTGGGTTTTCAAACAACTAGTTGAAGTTGTTGCTGAGCCACTAGTACAGCTGTCCCTAGAGTTCTTTGCTGCGAGACTGGAGCTCTTTCTGTAAGCACCATTGTATTCTGCATTTTATTTTCAACATGTTCCTTGGGATCAGTTTCAGAAGACTTCATCCTTTTTGATGTTTCTCACATCCATGCGATCTATTTTCTGCACTTTAAATTACATCACTACACATGGGCTCATGCTTTTTGGGGTGGGGAGAGACCTGGACAGACTGAAGATTTGGATGAAGAGGAGCTTATTGGATTTCAACAAGGGCAAGTGTAGGGTCATGCACCCTACACTGACATCCTGCACCAGTATGTGTTAGAGCTCAACTTGCTGGAAAGCAGCTCTGTGGAGAAGGACCTGGGAGTGCTTGGGGACAAGTTCATTATAGATCAATAATATGTCCTCATGACAACAAAGGTTGAAGGTATTCTGGTATGCATTAAGAAGAATGTGGCCAACAGGTCAAGGGAGGTTCTCTTTTCCTTCTACTCTGTCCCAGTAAGGCCTCATCTGGAGTACTGGGTCCAGTTCTGTTCTCCTCAGTTCAAAAAAGGATGGGAAACTACTGGAGTGAGTCCAGCAGTGTCTAGAAAGATGATGAAGGCACACAATGAATGAAAGGATAGAGCACACAATATCAGCCATTAGGATGTTGACTGTTACTTCCCTTTTCATACAGTATTTTTGTCATTGTTTGTAGTGTACATAATTTCCTGTCAACCTTCTTGGAAACCCATAGGGATTTCTATATCCTTTACTAAAGAAATACAGTGATCTGAAGGAAAAGCATGGAAATGTTTGAATCAGCAGGTAACGTATAAAGTTCTGAGATATTGATTTATTCAGCTTTTATCAAAAACCCTTTAATGGGACATCTTAATGTAGTTTTGAAAAATATCTCTTCCCAGGCATCTAAAAAAGACTTTGCCTTACACTTCTCTGAATTAGTGATACTAGACTGAGATATTTCTCTCTTACAGGAGTTGTGATTTATCTACATCCTTCACAGCAGATAAAATAATTCTGTTGGTTCTTCTGGTCCCAAAAGGGGCAAAGGAATACAGGACACATGAAAAAATTATTAGAAAGGATTCTCAAGGAACTCAGTTGCAAAGTTCCATCATACTAAGAAAGAACTATTTAACACCTAATTAGTTAGGGACAACTGGATTCATTCTGTGATGCTGTTACCAGAAAGCCCCAGGGATGTCATTTTAAATGAGGATGAAACTTGGCCCTAGAAATGGGTGACATTTGCACCCATTCCTGAACAAGCAGTTTTCACTGAAAGCAATGGACCTTGAAGAAGACAGAGCAGTCTAAATGTTCTCCTTTATATCAGAAATGCAGAGAGACTGTGACTTCTATAATTTACAAATCCTTCACAAGTTCCTCTTGGGGAATGTGGTTCCACAGAAGGTAATGAAGGGATATATCTTAAAGTCATAATCTAATTTTTCAAATTTCAGTCAGCCCAATTTCCAGACCTAATGAGATGCTGAAAGTCTGAAAATCTGTTGAGGATTAGGAAGTGAGATGGAATTACTCAATCTGACTGTTCGAACATATCTAATTTGATTTTTGCCTTTAGATTTCTTGTAAGCTTTGAATAGGTTAAACCACTTTTAAAAATGAAGTTAAAAGGCCTAGTCATAATAACAGGAGTAGTAGTCTTCTGTAAAGACTTTCACTAGGATATATATTCTGAACTTCTCAGCTACAGATGCTCTAATATATCATGTAACTGTTAAGATTGTTAGGTAGAAATTGGTTGTTGACTGAAATAGAAAGTTACTGTGGGTAACAGCAAAAGATTGCGTGATTCACCCTCTTCTTACCAGGAAATAAAATGGTTTAACTGTCTAGTTATCTACTGTTGAGGAATGATGACCTTTTTTAAGTTCTGTGCAAAAACAGACATTTTTTGAGCATATAATAAAAGTATATTAATGTAAACATTATTTTGTTTGTTTTAATGTTGAATTAAGAAAGAAGTATGGTGGTGTACTTTCAATATATTGACTATAAATTGAATACCTTTCCCTCTTTGTTCGCCCTAACGCAAGGTAGAATCGGTAAGTTAAATTTCATGTAATAAAGAAAGCCCTTTGTCCGCCAGGATTTTAGCACTTATGTACTTCTAATACAGATTCAAAAGATGCTAATAAAGTCAGAAATTTCCCACTGGGGGAGTAATGGAATGCTTTTAAAACTTACTTTCAGTTAATGACTAAGGCGTTTTTGCTAACAGCAATTTGACTTCTTATCCCAGGTAGGGGAAAAAATGCATTAAACAGTAGATTAAGGTGTCCTTTTAGCTACCTGGTAAAGACAGCTGCTGCTGGAAAGTGACATGGTATTTACCTGATGGTCCTTGATTTTGGGGAGGATAGCAGGAAAAGAAAAATCCTGCTCAGATGAGGGCCCTTTAAGAGTGAATATGAATCAATAGGAAATGTAGGAGCCAGGCTGATGTAGTACACTGTACAATCTGTTCACTGCATTTGGGCTGCTAATTAAAAAGTGATCTAGACAGTACTGTATGAATGCACCATAACCTGTTGAAGGTCTGTCAGACTTTATCTTCGCTTTCACATATTGGAATATTGTTTAATAAGAGGTCTTAACTGAAAGCAGAATATATCTTTGCAAAAAGCAGGGAACAGATATATCAGCTTAAAATTCTTACTGCATTATGTGTGTATATGTGTGTTCATGACTTCCAGCTCCCTTGAGGATTTTTGAGACAGCTATCCTAATTCATAAGCACAATATATAAATTCCAAGTGGTTGGGGGTTTTGGTTTTGTTTTCTTTCTAATTCTTGCTTCAGGGAACTGAGCAAGGCTGGAAAGCTGGAAATACACCTAAACATAATGTGAACCTAGCAAATGAATTGCATATCTACAAGGAAAGAACAACCTTTTTTGTTGCCAACAAATATTAATTTTATAGGTCTGCATTAAAGAAGGGAGAGGAAAATATATTGTTACTTTTGACAATGTGCTGTGTGTCCTTCCAGAACACATGGTATGCTTTTTCCTCATTTTTCCCTTCATCTTACCTGGCAGTGCTTGTTTCTACATCTCAGAAAGCCAGCTTCCCCTGGTGTTGCACCCCCACTCTGCACTGAGGCAGGATTAATGGAACATTTCTTACATTAACTGGATTACATTACATTAGCTGACACTGTTAAATATGAAACCCGTTTTAATAATACTGGTGATTAGCAAACCTCTGAAAGTTTGGAGATTAACAGTGGAAGCTTATCTAAATTT
>VWZE01011828.1:245826-265608 GCA_013396675.1 Eubucco bourcierii
AAAAACAAAAAAAAAAAAAAAAAAAAAAAAACAAAAACCACCAACTTCTATTCCATTGCCTCTGTGTTGGAAACACAAATTTCCCTACAGTTTTCTGTTCTGTGTAATGTCTCATTCTGTCAAAGTGTTCCTAAATTCATATGCACCTGTGTTTTTCTGTGTTTTATTATGACTATCTCTTTACTTAAGTATTCGGTTGTTACAGATACTCAAGCTGGGAGAAAATAAGACATCCAAATATGTACCTAACACTCTCAGAGCACAGGTTGATTTGACCTGACCTCTGAAGTGGACGTAGAGAGATGTTCCTATCAGTACTAAGAGAAGTCTTAATGGATTTAGAAATTGGTATCAGATGTGTGAGTGGGATGCAACCCCTTGAAGATAGCAGCTTGTTTCCAGCAAGGAAAAGTAATAACATCAAATCCAACTCTGACCCCTAATTAAATTGCTTTCACCTGCAAGTCATTGGTAGAGGCTTGAAGATGCCATAGAATCACAGAAGCACAGACTACCTGAGGTTGGAAGGAACATTTAAGTGTCATCTAGCCCAAGCCCCTGTAGTGAGCAGGGACATCTTTAACTAAATCAGGTTGCTCAGAACCCCAAACAACCTGGCCTCAAGTGTTTCCAGGGGTGGGGTATTTACCACCTCTGGGGAATCTGGTTCAGTGTTTCTCCAGTCTCAGTTTAAAATAATTCTTCTTTGTCAGAAGAACCATAATTCCTGATGCTCTACCTGTAAATGTTTCCAGTCCCTGGCACAGTGCATGGATTGTGTCATTGGGCAGAAGAACTCCTGTGCCCTGCTCAGATGCCAATCCACACAGCAGCTGCCACTCTTTTACATAGATCCTACCTGCAAGGGTGCAGATGTTGTTCCTTTTAGATTAAATGGTGCCTGCTGACTTAATTCTAGAAAATCTGCTCTCCGGTAATTTAAAAATTTTGTTTATTGCTTGTATTATATATTCATATTGCATCCAAGTAATTAAGTGGGCTTGAAGGCACGTCCTGACTACAGTGAGATTAAGGAGAAAAGGGTTAAATGGCCTCTAAAAAAGTAAGCAGGGTGGCAAAGTTAAAATGTATTCCACACTGCATGAAATTTAGTCACTGCACATGTTACCAATAGCAGATGCCTGCTCAGTCTGACTGTATGATAGCTGCCTGCCCAGCAGCCACTTCACTCCAAGCTGACCATCTCTTGCCCATGACAGATGTCACAAGAAAAATGATGTAACCGATATTTACATGTAGTTACAGAGGAAATAAGTTTATATGCAACAAATCTTCACTAGTTTGTTGCCCATGAACACCTTATTTCAATAATGTTCAACATTGTCCTCTAGAGAAATATCTTTTGCTGTAATATTATTCCTATTCCTTCTGCTCAAGACATTTTTGTTTAATGTTTATATGCAGTAAATAAATATATATTTTTTTCAAGCTGAGACAGACCTTGAAACATAATGTATCTTTTTATAGCATTATTCACCCACTCAGAAGAAAACAATTCATGAACACAGAATTTAAAATACATCATAAAATTCATGCTTCTTTCAGTGACAATTTAACTCAACACATCCCCTACATTAATAGCTGAACACATGAAAGCTGATCTGAAAGAATTGGAGATTAAGGTCCAAATATGTATGTGCTTAACTCCGAGGTGTTGAAGATCAGATAAAGCAACACACCAGTTCCCTCACTGAAAAGTTTATTTTTGTGCATCATCTTTACCAATACACATATATTCTGAAGTCACAGAAGTCTAAATTGAAAGTCTTTCCTCACTCACCTTCAACTCTATGCGGTTCACTGTAGTGGAAGTGGTTGTATTTGTCTGGTATCTACCTTGAACAACACCTACATCAAAAATGCTCCCAGACAAGAGTGGAAACTGGAGTTTTGACTCCAAGGTGTTTCTTGAAGAGATGTCATGAGCAGAGGCATACTGGTATGGGCCTGTAAGGGTACTTAGGCTTTTAACTCCTGTTTTTCAGAAGGTTACACTTTTCTGTAGCTAGTTGCTACAAACTGGTTGCTTGTAACTGCCTTTATCTACCAGACAATTTGAACAAGGTTTCAATCTATTCAAATCCCGAAATCTGTGACAGGATATCTCAATGTCTACACCACTCAGAAATGCTAAGAACAAATTAGTTCCTCATATGATGAGGAAAACACATTCAATCAAAAGAGGAAACAACTTCCAATGTTTGGTAAGCTGTCTCTATACAGGTCTTAGTTCTGAAAATACAGCCTTGTAGGAAGGAGCTTTAGTCTTTAAGGAGCTGTTTAATGCTGGTGGAGCTGACGAGTTAGGAGACATTTGCTGAAGGATCAGTTTCCCCTTATTACGTAACAGTGAAGGGGTGGTTGTAAACTGTGGGTATACTGATGAATTCACACTCACTAGGTTTTTTTTTCAGTTGTGACACATAAAACTTGAACTGTGCTCACTAGCAGAACCTGTCTAGAACAAGCATTCTTTTGAGATTATGAATTGTTTGGAAAACAGAGTTGTTTTGTCTTGTTTTGTTTTCCTACTTTTTCTTCCTTTTGATTCCTCTGATCCAGTTATGCTCTGTATTGTGTCAACAGCTGAAAGATGATCTCCAGTATGAGAGATCCTCTGGCTGTAAATGGTGTTTCTGACTCTGCATCTCATAATGGAAATAAAAAACAATTGACACCACTCCTTCCCTGTAAGGCTAAAAATGAGTAGTATTTCACTTTTGTTCTCCTAATCTGCAAGCAATTTAGGACTGTTTTGCTCAATATGTGCTTAAACATGAGTACAAACTGCAGTATAAGTGTACTCAGGTGTATTTTTTATCTTTTATTAATTTATTTTTCTTTTTATTTCCTGTATTATGAATGTCACTTGGTTTTTGGGAAGAAAACAACAATCTTGCCAAAGTTCTGGGTAATCTCCAACAGTCACATCATATGCAGTCACATTAATCATAAATATCACATTGCTGTCAGCTGCAGATCCCTTACCTAATACAATCAAACAACAAACCCCCAACCAAACATTGAACAAGAGCATATACTTTATCATATGTCTCAGTGGTGAGGTCATTTATTGGAATTTCTTCTCAGGCCAGATTCAAGCATGAATAAAATAACATTATTTCCCCCTGTATATTTGGATCAGAATGTTTACTAAAAACAAGTTCAGTGAACAGATAATTAACCTTCAAGTAGATATGATTCATGACTATTATTTAAGAAGAGGTCATTCTACCCAGGAACAGATAGGAACATACTTTAACAAAAATACAGCAAACAGATTTTTTTTTTTTTTAATGTGAAAAAGAATTATTGTGGTTAGGTTTTTTGCAGATAGGTGGTACTTTACAGGCGTTGATCAGGGAGCAAAAGGAACAGGGGAGAGTCTAGGAGCTTTCCAAATATCTGGTGAAGGAGAAATGGCATCAACCAAGTCATCTTTTGTACGACCTGCATGCAGATGTTGGGAGAAATAGGATATCAGCGTGGAATGACTCCTTGCAAAGTCCTCTGCCTTCCTGAGCATTGAGTCTTTGTTCTGCAAGACAGAGGGAAAAGAAGTTTAAAATCATAATCTGCTTTAAAGATCATAAGTGATGTAATTACAGAGAAGTAAGATAAACATCAAACAGAGAAAAATGTCCAGGTAAAACCTACAAGTGTTAGATCTCTAAAAGGCTTATAGTTTGTAAAAGATTGGAGACAAAGGAAACAAGAATTATGTGTCCATAAAGTATATGTGATCATGGAGAATAAGAAGACATAGGGATTTTAACCTGGCTTGTTAGCTTTGTTTTTTTTTTTTGTTTTTTTTTTTTTTTATTAAAAAAAAAAATTTTAAATTTTTNTTTTTTTTTTTTGAATTAAAAAATAAACTTTCAAGTTTTTAAGGATGAACAGATGAGAGATTTTCTGGGGAAGGAAGAAAAAAAAAAAGACTGAATTGCTGGCAAGCTCTGGCCTGAGTGCTGGGAATCCAGTGCTGGGCTTTATGGTCTTTGGTGAAGTATTTGATCCATTTGCAGTTAACCTTCATCTATAGGTCAGAGTATTAAATATCTCTCTAGATAGAGTTCATTAAGTCAAGCACCTAAGTACTCAAATATTTAAATTTGCAGGGTATTGGCACTGAGTACTTAGAATTGCAAAAACTCCATCCTTTTCTGTCAAGGAATCAGACTTTAAAACATTTTATCCATGTAGGTAATTATATGCAAGGGTTTTATCATATTTATTTTAGTGCTGTGTTCAGTTCAGAGGCATCATACTGACATATGGTTACTTATAAAACTCATATTAAGCAAAAAGTAGAAATAATATGAACATAATAATACACATCCCTTTGGCAAATGAAGTAAAATACAGGTCACATTTTAGTCTCAGTTAAACTTGATCTTGAATACCACCACCAAGTGTGAATTATCCATTTATAAATTAGTGTTATGCAACACATTATTCAACTTCATTTTTACTTTTGTACTATCACACAAGTAAAATTGTCTTGATTCAGATGTATTCTGTGTCTTCAGTTAACTGAAAATAAAACTGTTATCTAAAATTTATCTGTTGAATAATCTGTCTTTAATTGTATTTTCTGTCTGTTCTCTGGAGTAAAGATCATCCACATTTGGGGAAATACCAGGCAGGAGGACTGGGATATCCTATAGCTTAGTGGTATGCATTTGAGTTTGAAAGAAAGTTTCTTCTCAAACATCTCTAGTTTCCGGGGAGCTGCATAAAAATGGACATGTTAGTGACAGGGAGCTTGAAAAGCATATGAAATTCTCAGTTGATCTGCTATCAAAGGCACTGTCACGGTAGGCTTAAGCAGACCGAAATAGACTTTTACATGTCCCGGCTTGCCCAGACATGTTTTTCTGTTCTCCCTCTCTCAGTTTTGGGGAGAAGCAGCTGTGGGAAAGAGGACAAAGAACCTGGAGCCACTGAGTCTAAGGGCTCTGGTTTGCCCAGACTTGTTTTGCTCCTGTTTACATCCTGTAGTAAACAATGTACACAGGGTTAGCTGGTGCCTGCCTCATGCAAGGCCTATGTTTTCCCAAATCTGGGTAAAGCAAGCCTATGGCATGACCTAATAAGGTCAAACTTGGCTAACTGCCATTCTGATTGGCTATTCTGTGTCCAAAGGCCCATTAATCTCAGGCTACATTAGTAAAAAGAGGTGAGCAGGTGACACGACATGCTCTGCCATTGTATTCATGGCCAGGTTGGTCAAGGCCTTGAGTAACCCGTACTAGTGGGAGGTGTCCCAGCCTATGGCAGGGGTTTGGAACTAGATGATCCTTAAGGTCCCTTCCAACCTTGCCATTCTATGATTCTATGATTCATGCCTGCTGCTGCCTGGTGCTACCATTGCTCTCTGCCTCTGGCAGTGATTTTACCATTGCCTTCTGCAGCCTTATGCTAAGCTATAAACTAACTCTGCTGAACTACCTGGAAACTGCCTGCCTGAAGTTTACCAGGAACGGGCTCTAAATGCCTCCACGTGATCAGCCTGTGTAGGTGGTATGATGTCATGCTGAGGCTGCACATAGCAAGACATCCTGCCTACACCTGAAAGTCTCCTGCCAAGATGGGAAGTCCTGGAGATACGCAGATCATTCAGAGAAATCAGGATATGATCAGATTGTCTGCCTCCTTTCCCCATCATCCTATGGAGCCTGGGAAGAATCAGAAGCCTAAACAGCTGACAAGACAGTAACAGAATCCCTGAAAGTGTTTGGGGTACTGTCTGAAGCTGTAGCTATCCCCACGAGTCAGGAGATAATTTTTGTGAGTAAATACTTAAAGCCTCTTTTAATTCACCATTGTCTTCTGCCAAAAGCAGAAAGGAACTCTTTGAACCCATCTAGTGGATGAGCAGTATAATTAACTGCAAGTGGTATATTGACCACAGGAACCTTCTCTTCCAGTTCAATCAATGTTTATACGTTTGCTAGTTATTTCTTAAATGTTCTAGATCCTGTATTATCATTTGTATAATGTTGCCATGACCATGTAAAGAACCAATTATTACTAAAATGAGTAATTGGGGGGGCAAGACTCCTAAAACCTAAAATTAATAATTTTTTTTTTTAAAAAAATCATATCTCATTTCAATTAATTACCATTATAGGCACCAGGCTAAGATGAGAAACCCCAAACAAGAAAATAGATGTATCTGCTATTTACAGACCTAAACATTGACTTTTCGTATCCTTTTGGCACATCTTGTATTAAAGTAAATCCCTGCCCCCATAATGATAGAAATGAAGGAAGGATTTTTCATGCTCAGCATCAAATGTTGTGAGAAAAGCTGCTAAAATAGCTTCATACTATATCACAACTTAAAATGACCCTTTCTTGGATAAGAGGTTATGTTTCTTACTAACATACCTACAGAACTCAGAGGTATTTTCTTCCTGCACATCTACTAAGGAAACTAAAGGAACCATTATTATCTTCAATATTGCAAAGTATTAAAATGCTTAATTCCCAGAAAATTTGAGGAATTAGTTAATGTAGTATGCTAATTTTTCTCACTATCTTCAAATATGATTTCTACAATACACTCCGCTTAAAATGTTAAATTAACTTCATACATGTTCTTTTAACTGATCAGTTGTGCCATTTTTAAAACTGAAATTACAGCAACCAATCAAGGCAGATGGGAACTTCTGGAACCCACTCTGCAAAATCCAACTTCTATTCAGAGATATTCCAGGATGTGCTTTGCAGTGGTCTCATGACAAATGTAGTGAACCAGAAAAACTGATTTTTATGTGATCCAGCTAGTCCTCCCTTCTAAAACAAAGTGCCTCCTTTTCTTTCCCCCATTACTCTTTCTTTTTCAATAACTGGACCTCTCCACTTTGCTTGGGTAAATCTTTGAAGTTCAAAGTCCGTCACATTCTCTCTGTCAGATATATGATGGGTGGGAGAAGAGGGATTTTCAACTTCAAAGACCAGTCCAAGGACAGACTGGCTGGGGCAGAACAACAGACATCCAGAAGAAAACAACTCATTGCCCCACAGGGAGACAGGAAACTTTCCTAAGGAACACTTTTTTTTTTCATCTCTTTTTAATTCATGAGCAGAAAAATTACATCCAAAGACGTATCAGTGAAAACAAAGGTTCAGACAAAACTTTACGGCAAGTGATGCTGCTTTGGTTGTAATTTTGTACAACCTTAGCAAATTTTTCAGGTTCTGTAGCTTTTATTTACACACAGCTGAACAGAAAATAAAAATAAATGAAAAAAATATAAATTAAAAATCATAAGGCTGTATCTGGTTATCTGAGAAATGAAAGCTGTACATATTTCTTTGGAAATCAGGAACTTGAAGAACATGAATTTTGCAGCAATATATGTAATCTGATGCTCAGAGAGAAACAAATAAATAAAGAGTTAGTATAAACCCACAAACAGAACTAGATAGGCATCACTTATGTTGATATGCTTAGTCTTGATTTTTGTCTCTCTTTGAGACCGAACTGATTCAGCTGTGATGGACTGCATACCCATTTGAGACTGCCGAACTCATTTTATAGATTTGATTCACATACCAAGAAGTGAGAAGCTAGTGAATGTCTGCTTTCTCTAAGCTCTTGTTCATTTTTTTCTCAAAACTTTATGATCAACAAGAATGTAATGATCTTCTAAAGCCTAAATTGTGTTTGTATCTACCTGTTTCATTCTAACAGGGCAGGTGTGGTCAGTTTGTCAGTACAGAGAAAAACTTGACAATACCTTAAACACAGCCTAGTTTATCTTTAAGAATTCATATACCTTCTCATCTCTTTTTTATGTACAACTTCACCCTTCTTTATATTAAGGTGAATGCCCTATTAGCTGCACTGGCCTCCGGGAGTTGATAATCTGAAATTCTCTTGCAAGTACAACCAGGTCAGCATTCTTCACTTGCATTCTTTAGCAAAGTCACTATGCAAAAGCACTAGTGCTCACTTAGGCTGACCTGAAATGCTGATAGCTGTGCTTAAGTTTTCTCAAATTCATGTAGTTTTCACCTCATTCATCCTCTTTTTTTTCAGGCTAAGACTTAGAAAAAAGCCCAAGCAAACAACTGGGTTGACACTGGTTATTCTCTGCTCTCGTCAGACCCCACCTAGAGTACTGTGTGCAGTTCTGGAGTCCTCAGCACAGGAAGGTCATGGAAGTGTTGGAGCGGGTCCAGTGGAGGGCCATGAAGATGATCAGAGGGCTGGAGCAGCTCTCCTATGAGGACAGGCTGAGAGAGTTGGGGCTCTTCAGCCTGGAGAAGAGAAGGCTTCGAGGGGACCTGATAGTAGCCTTCCAGTATCTGAAGGGGGCCTACAGGAAGGTTGGGGAAGGATTATTTACAAGGTCCTGCAATGACAGGACAAGGGGCAATGGGCTTAAACTGGCAGAGGGGAGATTTAGACTAGATGTTAGGAGGAAGTTCTTTCCAGTGAGGGTGGTGAGGCACAGGAACAGGTTGTCCAGAGAGGTTGTGGCTGCTCCCTCCCTGGAGGTGTTCAACACCAGGTTAGAGGAGGCCTTGGGTAACCTGTACTAGTGGGAGGTGTCCCTGCGTATGTCAGGGGGTTGGAACTAGATGATTCTTGAGGTCCCTTCCAACCTTACCATTCTATGACTCTATGACTCTATGGTTATTGGGTACTATGACATTTCACATGTAGTTCTTGCACCTCTTTAGTCTCCATTCTCTTATGCTGTTGCCATGCTTCAACATGCTATGTGACCATAGCACCTGCACATCTGCAGATATACCAGGGCCAGTAAAAATATTCCATTGTCTTGAGTAGAGACTTGCTGACTTTCAGAGATTCAACCCTAGGAGTCAGATATCGGTTCAGAGCTTGAAATCAAGATAATTGGATATACCTTGATTTCTAGTTGTGACTGATGATAATAAAGAGAGAGTTTGGTGAGATTCAGATCAAGCTTTAGGTTTAACTTTGTGCTGGGTCTCAAATATTTTCTCCATCTTATCAATGCTACCAAATTCTCTCCTTTTTTAATTTTTTTTTTTCTTCTTTGGTTACATCAGGGCCATTTTCAGAAACAGCATCAAAACTGGCTGTGTTCATAGTTTGCTTCATTTCCACCTACCTTATACCCATCTCACAACCTACTGAGTTTATTAACCCAGTGTTTTAACCTAAATGTCTAGATGTATAGAGTCCTAAATGCTTAAGAGGTTTCTCCAACCATTCTTGGAATTGACTTTATAATCTTGCAGTCTGCAAGTCTGACATGTATTTTCGAAGTGTCCCAAGGACTGAAATAGAATCATAGAATCATAGACTCATAGAATCATAGAATAGTAAGGTTGGAAGGGACCTCAAGGATCATCTAGTTCCAACCCCCTGACATAGGCAGGGACACCTCCCACTAGGACAGCTCACTCAAGGCCTCATCCAATCTGGCCTTGAACACATCCAGGGAGGGAGCATCCACAACCTCCCTGGGCAACCTGTTCCAGTGCCTCACCACCCTTACTGTAAAGAACTTCCTCCTAACATCTAGTCTAAATCTCCCCTCTGCCAGTTTAAGCCCATTGCCCCTTGTCCTGTCATTGCAGGACCTTGTAAATAATCCTTCCCCAGCCTTCCTGTAGGCCCCCTTCAGATACTGGAAGGCTACTATCAGGTCCCCTCGAAGCCTTCTCTTCTCCAGGCTGAAGAGCCCCAACTCCCTCAGCCTGTCCTCATAGGAGAGCTGCTCCAGCCCTCTGATCATCTTTGTGGCCCTCCTCTGGACCCGCTCCAACACTTCCATGTCCTTCCTGTGCTGAGGGTTCCAGAACTGCACACAGTACTCCAGGTGGGGTCTGACGAGAGCAGAGTAAAGGGGCAGAATCACCTCCCTTGCCCTGCTGGCCACGCTTCTCTTGATGCAGCCTAGGACTCGGTTGGCTGTCTGGGCTGCATGTGCACACTGCAGGCTCATGTTGAGCTTTTCATCAACCCAGACTCCAAGGTCCTTTTCCTCAGGGCTGCTCTCCAGCCATTCACCACCCAGCCTGTATTTGTGCTTGGGATTGTGCCTACCCAGGTGCAGGACCTTACACTTGGCCTTATTGAATTTCATCAGGTTGGCCTGGGCCCAACTCTCCAGCCTGTCCAGGTCCCTCTGGATGGCATCCCTGCCCTCTAGCAAGTCGACTGTGCCACACAGCTTGGTGTCATCTGCAAACTTGCTGAGGGTGCACTCCATTCCTCTGTCCATGTCACTGACAAAGATGTTAAACAGCACTGGTCCCAGCACTGACCCCTGAGGGACACCACTTGTCACTGGTCTCCAGGTGGACATTGTGCCGTTGATCGCCACTCTCTGGGTTCGACCATCCAGCCAATTCCTTATCCAGCGAGTGGTCCATCCATCAAGTCCATGCTTTTCCAGTTTGGTGACCAGGATGTCATGTGGGACAGAGTCAAATGCTTTACTCAGGTCCAGGTAGATGACATCAGCTGCCTTTCCCTTGTCCACTGTCGCTGTGACTTCATCATAGAAAGCCACTAAATTTGTCAGGCAAGATCTGCCCTTGGTGAAGCCATGCTGGTTCCCACCAATCACCTCTGCTTTGTTTTCCATTTGCCTTAGCAGGACTTTCAGCAGGATCTGCTCCATGATCTTGCCAGGCACAGAGGTGAGGCTGACTGGTCTGTAGTTTCCAGGGTCATTCTTTTTACCCTTCTTGAAGATGGGTGTTATGTTTGCCCTTCTCCAGTCAGCAGGAACTTCACCAGTCTGCCATGACTTTTCAAATATGATGCACAGTGGTTTGGCAACTTCATCTGCCAGTTCCCTCAGGACCCGTGGGTGGATCTCATCAGGCCCCATGGACTTGTGCACATTCAGGTTTCTTAGGAGCTCATAAACATCATCTTCTACTATAGTAGGCAGATTTGCCTGCTCCCAGACCTCACTTTTACCCTCTGCAACTTGGACATTGTGGTTGGAGCCCTTGCTGTTGAAGACTGAGGCAAAGAAGTCATTGAGCACCTCAGCCTTGTCCATGTCCTTTGTCAGCAGCTCTCCATTTTCCTTCTGTAAGGGTCCCACATTGTCCCTAGTTCTCCTCTTCTCACTAATATACCTGAAGAAGTTCTTCTTGTTCCCTTTAATGTCCCTGGCCAATTTCAATTCGAGCTGTGCCTTAGCTTTCCTTAACACAGCTCTGGCTGCACGAACAGTATCTTTGTATTTATCCCATGTCCCCTGTCCTCGCTTCCATTCTCTATAAGCCTTCTTCTTGCTTTTGAGTGTATCCAAATAGCACAGATTAATCTCTGTGTCTAGTCATTGCATCTCCAGCTTGGAAATACCAAGTTCTAGACCACTTGTTTACATGTGTTTACTTCCCACAGCTGTCAGCAGTGACTGACTGGTATATCACTTTCTTCTTAGCTAAGTCCATGCTCTCGATGGACTACTGCTTTAAGATTGACTGTTATATTTCTCAGTCAGAATGCATGTTGTCCCTATATCCAAAGAAGGTCTAACTTGTCCAAAGGATGACTACCATGTCTAAACACCAATGAAGACAGTGAAGCATCTAGAGCACAAGTCTTACATGGAGTGCCTGAGAGAGCTGGCATTGTTTAGCCTGAATGAAAGAAGACTCAGGGGAGACATCCTTACTCTCTTTACAACTATCTGAAAAGAAGTTGGAGCCAGCTCAGTGTTGATCTCTTCTCTCAAATAACACAAAATAGAATAAGAACAAAGAACCTCAAGCTGCAGCAGAAGAGGTTTTGGTTGGACATGGAAAACAATTACTTCCATGAAAGAGTTTTGAAGCCCTTGCACAGGCTGCCCAGGGCAGTGGTGGACTCACTATCCCTGAAAAGATTTTTAAAATATGCGTATGTAGTGCTGAGGGACACAGTTAGGTGGCAGACTTGTCAGTGCGGGGTTACTGGTTGGATCTGATGTTCTTAAAGATCTCTTCTAACTAAAATAACTCTTTGTTTCTCTGATTCTCTGATAAAGGCTCTTAGAGAATGCTAGAACTTCGTGCTTCTACATCAAGCATCTCCCATCTTATTCAGACAGAAGTGATGAAATCAGAGCCCAAGTTCTAGGATTTCGGTATTTAAGTTGCAGTACCTATCATAGCTTTTGTACACTGTCATGGAGCTGCTGAAGCCAGCTTTGTGTACCAGCGGCAAACAAAAACAAGACAGAATGTTTCAACAACGACAGCCACCAGCACCATTGCTTTATTCCAGTACACTGAAGTGTGTGCACTCAGGATTACAAAAGATCAAGGTTTTGAAAAGCTGACCCACAGCCTTTTGTTTTATTAGTAAGAGAAAATTTATTTATGTTTTTAATAAAAATAAGAATATGTAGAAATGTAGCAAGTCAAGTTCGGTTTGGAGGCATTTATTTCTGCAACAAATCAACAATTGTGAATTTTCTGTGGGCAGAAGTAACTGATTCTAAATATAAACCCGTAAGTGTTCTTGTCTTACTGTGTTTATTGTATATGGGTTCTTACTCTTGTTACCAGCCTTAATTTCTTGTTTCTTTCAACAAGTACAAGTAATGAAGACGTGCACACTCAGTTAAGGTAAGACTTTCAAGAAATTGACAAAAGGATGAAAATGTAGTCATCATACATCTGGAATCTGAGGAAGGTTGGAAGTTGTACTTAAGGCATGTGAGGTTTGTTTGTTTGTTTGTTTCTTGGTTTTGTTTTTTGGTTTTGTGTGGGTTTTTTGCTTGGGTTTTTCTTTTGTTTGGGTTTTTCGTCTGGTTTTTGTTTTGGGTGTTGGGTTTTGTTTGTTTGTTTGTTTTGCCTTTTATAAATTAATTTTGATAAATCAACTCCCCTTTAGCAGATTTCATTGTACCATCATTACTATAGAATCAGAATCAACCAGGTTGGAAAGAGACCTCCAAGATCATCCAGTCCAGCCTATCACCCAGCTCTAGCCAATCAACTAGACCATGGCACTAAGTGTCTCATCCAGTCTTTTCTTGAACACCTCCAGGGACGGCGACTCCACCACCTCCCTGGGCAACCAATGACAATCACTCTCTATGAAGAACTTCCTCCTAATATCCAGCCTAGACCTCCCACACACAACTTGAGACTGTGTCCCCTTGTTCTGTTGCTGATTGTCTGGGAGAAGAGACCGACTCCCAGGCTCTCTGGCTACAGTCTCCTTTCAGGTAGTTGTAGACAGCAACGAGTTCTCACTCTTGAGCCTCCTCTTCTCCAGGCTAAACAACTCCAGCTCCGTCAGCCTCTCCTCACAGAGCTTGTGTGGAACCCTCACCTCTGCTTGATGTAGTACAGTAAAAAAGCTGTTGGAAATGCACACTCAAACTCAGGAGCCTAATATTACTTTTACATGAGATTACCTTAAATAATTGGCTTTGAGTTGATAATCAGTGGTTCCAGCAACAGCAAAAGGAGAGATGCAAGAATTGGCACTAATTCTCTGTCAGAGGTATTTGGATTTGCCTAAGTAGCATATAACGGTTACTTAGGAAATATTATAAAAAGCAAACAAACAAAACAACCCTCAAAAACTACCCCATGATTGATAGAAAACTACTTATTTATTAGAGAGAAATTTGTATTTGAGATCAGCACAATCAAAGGCCAGAACATCTCTGCAGTGGGTGACACTCAGGCTTTACAGTTTGTAAGTTTGAGGGGTTTATTGAAACAGCTGGCAAATCAGGAGGAAAATGCTGATTTTGAAAATCTATTATTTTTCCAGAAAATCAGACCTATTTAGCATCATGGTTAGAGATGAAGACAAAAACTGCATTAAAATATCATTGAGGATGGGGCAGAAATGGAGCAGTTCTGATTCAAATCTGTCCGCAGCCAGAGTTATATGTGGTCCGCTACAGGAGGACAAGGCCCTTATGTATCTTTACAAACACCATGTAGTGTTTTAATTTTTAATTACTCTAGTGTGATTTATTGAGAAAAACACATCTCCTATCACAGCAGATTAGGAAAGTGTTAATATTGAGTTGTCAGGTTTAGCTTCCAGTAACAAGAGGTGTTTTTAAAATCTTTGTTACATATATTTTTTCTAGTGTCCATAAGTCACAATGGAGAGTAGGAAAGTTCTGAATTACCTGAAATATTTGTATACCTTTAAGTACAAATAAATTTTAGATTAATTTCTGTAAATCCAGCAATTTTAGAGTTCAGTGGAACTTCAAGGCATGACTGGAGGTAAGGGTTGTTTTCACATTGTTCTTGATGCAGTCCTCTTTCTTTTTACCACATACTGGCTACTAATAATGACCCTACCAGAAATAACAAGGAATCGTTTTGTTCTTCATTTTAAATTACTAATAAAACTTAGTGGAAACCCACAGATGCAATCTAGGAATGCAAAATTTTGAAACTGATAGTACTATTAACATACTTCCTATTGCAGCTTTTTAAAAGACCTTTGAATGAACCTCAACAACCAAAGATGCATTAGGGATCATGATTTGATTTCTCACCTAAACAGAAAAAATAAAAAATGTCAGTAGTAAACACTTAGCTACTTCATCAGCATGATTTCAAAACTCTACAATATCTGATTTTCTGGTCCTCTATAGCAGAGGAGATATTACAACTCTTTCTATAATTGCCATGTTATAAAGTTGTCATGCTTCAACAGGATATCTAAAGATGCACATTGAAATTAGTTACTGATTGTAAGATATTTGAAAGGGTACAGAGATCTGTACCTAAAGGTACAAAAGGAAATTGGCAGCTGAAACCACCACCTGAGCTTCTAAGGTTGCAGATGAAAATCTTTCTCTTCACTACCTAGACTTATAGATACATTAAGCCCACAGATATCTAAGATACAACTTCACTGTAAACCCCATGGCTGGTCACTCTACTAGGCAAAAAGGACCTGCTAACATTTAGACTGACCTTTTAAAGGTGAGTGCTGGGACCACCTCTAAAAGATTATTTTTCTCTTTTCATCTTTTGATGGCAAAAGCTTATTTTTCTATGCCAGGAGTGAACATGAAGTATGCTGAGGAAACAAATCAAAGGAGAAAGGTGAAATCATCCCTTGAGATAATTTCTGATATATGCATAAGAGTGTGTGCACATGGATGCGTGTAAAACTGACAAATATCACAATGGCTCATTTGATACGAATTTAACCTTCCTGGTTTCAAAAGGGATCTTGAAGGCTTTCCACTTTCCTTCTTCTTCTATCCATAGTCTATTTTGCAGCTAATTCAGACAAGTCCTTGCTCTTCTCAGCATGTGGTCCATGATGATTATTGCTTCTGGCACGTGAGAGGCAAAAGGAGAAAGACTTACTGCAGCTTTTTCCTTCCCAAAATATTGCACACGTGCTTGTCACAAGTGGCTGAATGAGGTTACTGCCTTTTGGGTTGTCATAATGACTTCTTGAAGCATTTTAAAATTCATTTTGCATGTATTGCTTTCTAATGAACTCATGTCACGCATTGGAAAGGAAGCAATAAATAGAACATGAATGGTAATTAATAACAAATTGTTAGTCAGTAGATTTTGGAAAAGACTGTACCCATTTTTTTCTAATCATGTAGCTAGCACCCCATAACTTTGATTGTACATTTGATGCCACACCATAATAGCATTCAAGGGGCCTTTTTCAGTGCGCATTGAAATCTTGTTGCCATTTAAAACTGAATCCCCATAGAGTTCATTTGAAATTGTTTTACTTTGATAATGGCTTTATTAATGTGGTCTCAGTGGACTTGAAATGAGATTGTTTGACCATTGTAATGTGGTTTTCATAGGCTTGCAGTAAAATAATTTACTCTTGTAATGTGGTTTCCATTAGCTTGTACTAAAATCATTTCCCTCTGGTAATGGGATTCTCATGGATATTCGCTTCAACTGTTTTGCCCTCAAAATGGTACAATGGGCAGCCTTGTGGTGAAGGTCTCAGAGTATATTGATGTAACCTGCTGTGTCAGACAGGGTCTCTGATAGGAGGATAAAACTTACCACCAAATTTTGCTTAAGTTCAGCTGGATTTTTCTTAACTGTCTTGATATTTCCCTGCTCTTTTTCAGCTCAGCTTAATCAGGACACTTCTGAGTTCATAAATCCCCATCTAAATAGTTTTCATGTTTCAATTTCTCCTGATTCTCAAGAAAGAGGTACAAGGGACTTAGTCACAGCTAATTTTCCAGCAGAGGTGATTTCCAGGTCAATTGTTTGACACTCTAAGGCAATACAGGGGAGTTTTGTGCTGTTTGCAATTGGAATAAAATTATCATTGCTCTACAGGGTCATCTTCCACTCACAGATGACAGTGGAGAATAGACCTGTTCTTTGTTATTCATAATGCATGCTGCCTACCATGATGCATAGAAAGGGAATAGAAATGGGTATAACCTTGCTGTACCATTCAGGTGTTCTCTCACTCTGTGAAAATTCATACTGGGAGTTTCAGGCAGATACGTAGTGATTTTACGCCTTTCAGATATGTACAGAGAATACGAGAGCTTATTTTTTCCTTCCCTCACTCCCAGATACTTTTAGTACCTGTCTCACAGCCACTAAAATAAATATCTTTCAGTAGTATTTTGGGAGGACTTATCTTGCAAAAGTTCATTTCCTGCTCTGAAAACTGACTCAACTTTTATCAAAATTAGAAACCAAGTGAAATTGTTGCCATCAATGCCAGAAAACAATTCAGAGATTATGTTACTGTTCCACTCATTCTGTGAATGCAGGAAGTCTGAGGATTGTCAGGTAGGCACATTTCATGAGTAACACATTCACACACCTTTTAAAAGAAAGAAGTAGTGTAAAGTTTCATGGTGATCTAAGCATTTCAAAATAAGGGCAGTGGATTTTGATCAGTAGGCTATCTAGGATTCCAATGATTCTGAGGAAATTCCTCTTCATTCCTGAAAAATGTGGGTTTCGGCCTAATAGTATCAAAAACTGACTGGAAGATAATTGCAAGTCATAAGTTTATAAGTGAGAAATAAATGTGTGAGTCCTGAAATTAATGTTATAGACCATATTATAATAAGTAAGATACCATCAAGTGTTTAAAGTAAAGGTCTGCAAACACAACAGAGTTGCTGCAGACAACAACAATTTTCTGCAGGACAGCTCCTCTGTTGCAAAATGTTGACCACAACAACCCCAAACAGTGCTACAAGCTGGGGACAGAGTGGCTGGAGACCAACCAGGCAGAAAGGGACCTGAGGGTACTGGTAGATAGTAGCTGAGCATGAGCTAGCAGTGTGCCCAGGTGCACAGGATCAGTATCAGGAACAGTAAGACCAGTAGGACAAGGGAGGGAAGTAATATTTTTCCCCTGTACTCAGCACTGGTCAAACCACACCTTGAGTCCTCTGTCCAGTTAGAATCACAGAATCATAGAATGGTAAGGTTGGAAGGGACCTCAAGAATCATCTAGTTCCAACCCCCTGACATACGCAGGGACACCTCCCACTAGTACAGGTTACTCAAGGCCTCCTCTAACCTGGCCTTGAATGCCTCCAGGGAGGGAGCAGCCACAACCTCCCTGGNCCTTCTCTTCTCCAGGCTGAAGAGCCTCAATTCTCTCAACCTGTCCTCATAGGAGAGCTGCTCCATCCCTCTGATCATCCTCGTGGCCCTCCTCTGGACCCGCTCCAACACTTCCACATCCTTCTGGGCCCCTCAATTAAAGAGAAATTTTGAGGTACTAGAACGTGACCAGAGAAGCGCGATGAAACTGGTGAGGGGCCTGGAGCACAGCCCTCTGAGGAGAGGTTCAGGGAGTTGGGGTTGTTTAACCTGGAAAAGGAGGCTCAGGGGTAAGACCTCATTGCTGTCTACAACTACCTGAAAGGAGATTGTAACCAGGTGGGGGTCAGTCTTTTCTTCCAGACAATCAGGAACAGAACAATGGGACACA
Organism: Eubucco bourcierii; assembly: GCA_013396675.1. Lineage (NCBI taxonomy): Eukaryota > Metazoa > Chordata > Aves > Piciformes > Ramphastidae > Eubucco > Eubucco bourcierii. The sequence continues at coordinate 263,756 of VWZE01011828.1, forward strand.
GTCTCAAGTTGTGTTGGGGAGGTCTAGGCTGGATTTTAGAAGGAAGTTTTTCACAGAGAGAGTGATTGGCATTGGAATTGTCTGCCCAGGGAGGTGGTGGAGTCGCTGTCCCTGGGGGTGTTCAAGAAAAGACTGGATGAGGCACTTAGTGCTATGGTCTAGTTGATTGGCTAGAGCTGGGTGATAGGTTGGACTGGATGATCTTGGAGGTCTCTTCCAACCTGGTTGATTCTGATTCTATAGTAATGACAGTACAATGAAATCTGCTAAAAGGGAGTTGATTTATCAAAATTCATTTATAAAAGGCAAAAAAACCCCAACACACAGATACACAAAAAATAAAAAAAAACCCCGAAACAACTAAAAAACCCACAAAAAAACGAACCCCCCAAAAAGCCCCAAACAAAAAAACCAAACAAATGAAAAACCCAAACAAAAGAAAAACCCAAGCAAAAAACCCACACAAAACCAAAAAACAAAACCAAGAAACAAACAAACAAACCTCACATGCCTTAAGTACAACTTCCAACCTTCCTCAGATTCCAGATGTATGATGACTACATTTTCATCCTTTTGTCAATTTCTTGAAAGTCTTACCTTAACTGAGTGTGCACGTCTTCATTACTTGTACTTGTTGAAAGAAACAAGAAATTAAGGCTGGTAACAAGAGTAAGAACCCAGTTATAATAAATACAGTAAGACAAAAATACTAGGTTGGACTCCATGACCTTGGAGATCTCTTCCAACCCGGTTTATTCTATGATTCTATGATTCAAATAGATGTTGAATTCTTGTGTAACTAGAAAAAGCTGATTCATTTATTTCTTTTTATATGTATAAATCTTGCACTGAAGAAAGGAGAAAAAGCTGAGTTTAGAAGCTGATGGTCTGAGGAGGGAAATCTTCTTTGCTGTTAAGAAGATTTCTGTAAATCTCTATAAGCAAGTGGAATATGGTGTCTAGATGTCTGAACTACTGATGGGACTTTGTACAATTGTAATGTAAATGATACTGGGCTTGTTTTTGATTGCTACTGGAGTATTTCCTTGTTGGTGAAAAGATGAAAAGGAGTAGGCAGGGTCTTCTTGGAATTAAACACACAGAGAACTTCAGTTTTGACAAATGTGAAGTTCAATACTGGTTATGGTATTAAATTAATGAGTTGTTTAAATGGATGTTACAGTAATGAGTCAATCTCACACTCAGATCCAGCAAAGCATAATTTTGGGTGGGTAGACAAAAATAAGTTTCCTGCCCTTTTATATTCCATTGATTGGAAAACATTTCAGTGATGTTGTAGATCTGCCTGGAAGAAATTTAAGTGAGCTCCTAAAAGCTTCATTACCATTCCCAAGAAATGAACAAGCTAGTGGGAGGAGTTTTATGCCTATAGGGGGGTGATTTGTGTTGTTAACTATGATAAAAGATCCTCTTTCAAGTTTCTGATGATGCAGAACAGCCTTGATTTCTGAGGATATGTAACAGCACATCACAGGAAGCTTGATGAACTGCTGAGGATAACTAAGGGCAGAGAGCTTAAATGGTAGAGATGATTGTCCAGCTTTTAAGACCAGAGTACATTAAGTAAGTTAATGTGGCTATCTAAGGACACTGAGCATGCCCAGTAAGCAGTGATAGATTTTTAAGGACTCTGAGCATGCTTTTATGCACAGCTCCTTATGCCACATAATCCCTAGAGATGCCATTTTATGCCATCTGGCTTTTGTTGTTATTCCCAGTCAGCACTTCTAGATTGTTGGCTTTTTCTTTTTCTTCTTTTTTTTTTTTTTTTTCCACTGTGAAACATATTTCCCTTTTATTTCAGAGATTTTTTTTTTGTTGCTCAAAACTTA
>VWZE01011830.1:0-17846 GCA_013396675.1 Eubucco bourcierii
GAGGTCCCTTCCAAACTTACTATTCTATGAGTCTATGATTAAAATTAGTGGTTGAGGGTGCTTTAAGCCCACAGGGCACTTTCATCTTCTCCCATTCAAACTTCACTGACAGAGGAGGGGGAAAGAAGTTTGGAGTGCCCCACTACAGTTAGGATGGCAGATTAGCAAATGGAAGCAAGCATAGGCCTGTACTCCATCAGTGTACTATGCACCTCTTACCAAGATGTTTCTGCTACTGTTGCATCCCATATCTTAATTTCTATGAACATACAGATATCTGGTGTCATGCAGTTCCGGTTTGCTTTTCCAGAATATGAGCTCTGGGTTTTTGGTAGATTTTAACACAAGGACATTGAATAATTTCTTCAAATCACAAAAAGATCTTGCCCTGCCCAGGTCTGCCCAATGTCTCAGACCTAGTGTGTCTGGTTAGGCAAAGTAGATTTATTGAGAACTAGTCCCTTATTTCTCCACCTGCTTCATTGTGCTTCAGCAGTACCATTGCATGTGCCATTTGCCCACTTGGTTACCCTTCAGCTGGTCTGCATTGGTCCTTGGAGAATGTGGCTATCACAGGGTAGAAGTCTGCACCTCTGGCTGTCCTTTATCATTTCCACTGTCCAGGACAGGCTGGTTATGAAGGTCAATGAAGAGTTTGTGAATTAAAACACCAGCAAGACTTCCCAGAACTGGAGCTGTGACTGGGATCCACCACCAGTAATGTCCAGCCCTAAAATGAAACACGGAATAGGCAGCTGGTGAGCCAGACTGGAACTGCTGCCATGCTGGCACATGACTCACGGTGGAGTGACCTCAGTCAGCTGGACACAGGTCATCTGTGTGAGCAGAGGAGTCTAGTGGCACTTCACATACTGGGCTCTACACCAGGCTTAGACAAATTTTCTATCCGGCAGTGTAATGGCTCAAGGGAGGGTCATTTTTCCCACTGGCCTGGGAAATTGGCTCTGCACTGTAGGCAGGTTTCTTGTTCCCCTATAAAATAGTCTATGTGTATCAGGCAGATACACACACACACCTTTTCCCTCCCTTTTTTATGGTAACATCTGCATTTCCTCTGCCAAGGTCTTAAAGATACTTTCTGGATATTTAATGAAAATTGTAGAATCAAAATTGGATTGGAAGAGACCATAAAGATCAGCTAGTTCCAACTGCCTGCTGTGGGCAGGACACCTACTAGGAGACCAAGATGCTCAAGGTCACATCCAACCTGGCTTTGAACGCTTCCAGAGCTGGAAGCTCCACAGCTTCTCCATGCAACTTACTCCAATGCTTTACCACCCTTGTGAAGAATTCTTCCTGAAGTTTAATGTAAATCTAGCCTCTTCCATTTTAAAGCCCTCTCCAACTATTGAAATACTGGAGGGCTGCTGTAAGGTCTCCCTGGAACCTTCTCTTCTCCAAGCTGAACAACCCCAGGCCTTACAGTCTGTCTTAATAAGAGAGGTGCTGTAGCTCTCTGATGGTCTTCATGTCCTCATCTGGACCCTATCTAACAGTTTCATTTCTTTCTTGTGTTGGGGCCTCCATATGTGGATGCCGTACTCCCAAGTGAGGTCTCACAAGAGCAGAGTAGAGTAGAAGGCAGGACAGGAAACTCTGCTAGTGTCCAAAGGTGTGAGCTTTCATCTACATATGCAGACTTTTACATTTAAGAGAGCTATTTGGCAATCCAGCTGCAAGTACCTCCTTTCTTGTGAGCTGATTCATTCTGTGGCTCTCCAGTCACTGTAATAACCATTTAGATCTCCAGGTAACAGGTAGCCACTTTGGTGTCCCAACTGAGCTGAATGTCACGATAAATCCCATGCTGGAGAATTAGTATACCCTAAATTTTGTGTACGTAATCTGCAAGGCTCCTTTATGCCCAGCCTTTGTGCTCTGAGTGGAGAATGTGCTCAGCAGTGACACCATCAGTAGGTTCAAAATAAAAGGCTTCCTGACTTTTTTTCTGAGATTATCTCCTCCTCTTGTAAGATGAGCAGTGTAAAAGTAAAGTGTTACTCACGTGAAAACATCCATCCCCCAGCCAGCAATTGCTGTGAAGATTCTGGGAGGCAGGTCCCGGGAGGGATTTATGGCATAGCCTGTGTTCATCCCCATCCCCACTCCAATGCCAAGAACCAGGATACCCGTGAGCAGGGCCTGAGTGCCTTTCAGTGCTTCATTGTTTTTTTCATCATGGATTATCAAAATGCCAAGAAGTAGCATCACTGTTGCTGTAAACTGCAGGAGCAGAAAACGGAGAACAGGTCAGGAGAGAGAGTGAGGAAGTCAGAAAGATCATGCTCAGCAGGGAGGAAGGGACTTTCCAGCATGCAAGAGCAGGTGGGATTCATGGTCTGATCAGCTCTGAGACAGCTGTGATGTTATTCCCTCATCACAGTTAAGCTGAAGAAAATTCTTGACTCATTTCCCAGCATAAACATCTCCACCTTGTCACCAAAAATATTCTAGGACTGATGCAAACTTCTTAGCACTGTCCTTTCCCTACACTTTCCAAGTTAGGTGCGTTGGTCATTTTAAGTACATTTCATCTAACAGGCAGAGCCATAGCAAACTGCTAATAAGTCAAATCTGATTCTCCCTAAAGGAAGTGGTGTTTATGTAAGCCGTTGTGTTAACCCTTTCAGGACTAATAGCAGATACCAAAGTCTTCTCTGGGAAACTGTCTGTGACAGTACATAGCTGGCATTTGTAAATTTGCAGTGCCCAGGACATCAGGAATGCTGGTTTGCATACAGGTGATTTCTCTTTCTACTTTGGGAAATGCAGCTAGAGAGCCCTGCACTGCTTGCAGAGATGCCAGCAACAGCAGAAACTCTTCAGCTCTTGGCAATGCACTGTCACTGCCATTTGCTTTCTTGTGCAGCAAGGCCACTGCATGTTCCACAGAAGGCTGAGTGATCAGGTCCCCACAAGTAAGTTCTCCAGCTCTCACCATCTGCTGCATCATGCCCAGACAAATATTTTGTCAGCTCAAAGATAAAAGCATAGGTTTCCTCAGATCTAATTTGGAAGTGAATCTTCCTTCACCAGTGTCCCTGTGTTTTATGACCCCTGAAGCATCTTGTTCCTGTTTCTGGATACCTGGATGTTGTGCTGTATACAGTCTAAGTTTGCCTGTTTGCACCCTAGGGTGTTCAGTCCAGGCAGACTGTGTCATGTGAAGACAGTCATAGGACCTCTCTGCTGGTGAGAAGCAGCCAGCAGAGCTGCCTGAGAGTGTCGACTGGGGGAAGGATCCAAACAAGAGAAAGAACAGTTCAGAGAAATGCCCAACGCCCAACAGAAGTGGTCCTCAATATGCTTCTTAGATCCCATTGCTTAGGCTGTGTGCAGGAAAGGCACTTGGAGGACACTTGGACCCAGCAGCAAAGCAGCCTGCACTGTTACCTTTTAGCCTTGCTTGTCCAACAAAGTGCCTGCCTTTCAGGCACCTGCCTGGAGGGCTTCTTGGAGTAGAAGTTGTGATTGTGTCTGCATACATAGTAGCATTAGTCTCCTGTACCAAATCTGCAGTAATACCTGTTACCTGATACCCGCTTTCTCTAGTATACCACAGCAGTCCTCACTGACCTCTGTGAAGAAGCCCCCCAGCAAGGATACATAGGGAGCAGGATAAGTGGAGAAGATCGATGCTGTAGCATTTGGTCCAGTCACTGTAAAGTTACCCTTGGTGTAGTCATACAGAGCATCTAGGAAAAATGGGAATTATGGGAGTTAGCACAGGACTGGTCCCACATGGGATGAAAGCAAATCCATCTACTGCATTCAGTAGAACAACCAATTCAGTAGGACACCAAGGAAAACAGCAGTGGGAGATATGGAGGTGACACACCCATCAAAGGGCATGACCTCACTGGTATCTGCTACCCATAGACTTTGGTCTGCAATTGCTTCCTTATGCTTGCCTGTTTGCTGTCCCTGTTCCAGAAGGGACACAGAAGGATGCACTTGAGGCATCTGCCACTCAGGAAAAGTTGGAGCCAACACATAATGAGTCCTCTGCTCACAACTCACAGAGTTGTAGAATTACAGAATGGTCTGGGTTGGAAGTGACCTCCAGAGGTCATCCAATCAAACCCCCTCCTCAGTCAGCAGTTGCCCAGAGCCCTGTCAAGTGTCACTTTAAATATCTCCAGGGATGGGGCCTCAACCACCTCTCCAGGCAACCTGTTTCAGAGTTCTGCTACCCTCATGGTAAAGAACTTATTCCTCATATCCAACCTATATCTGCATTTCTGTAGTTTGAAGCCATTGCCCCTCATCCTGTCACTTAGCAGATGATCTCTATCCAGCCTTCTTGTAGGCCCCTTCAGGTACTGGAAGGTTGACAGTAGGTCTTACTGGAGCCTTCTCTTCTCTGGGCTGAATAATCCCAGCTCCTTCAGCAGATGTGCTTCAACCCACTGACCATTTTCTTAGTCCTCCTCTGGATCAACTCCATCAGGTCCATGTCCTTCCTACATTGAGGGCTTCAGAGCTGGACTCACCAGAGGTGAGGTCTCACCAGAGCAGAGGAAAGTGGAAGAATCACCTCTCTAGATCTGCTGGCAATGCATCTTCTGATGCAGCCCAGGGTGGGATATGCCTTCTGGGCTGCAAGCGCACACTATCTACTCATGTTCAGGCTCTCATCCATCAGCACCATCAAGCCCTTTTCCACAGGGCTGCTTTCTATCACCTCGTCCCCTAGCCTGTATTGATAGTGAGGATTCTGCCCCAGACGCAGAACCCTGCACTTGCTCTTGTTGAGTCTCATGCAGTTCACCTGAACACACCTCTCCAGCTTGTCTAGGTCCCCCTGGATGCCATCCTGTCCCTTTGGCGTATCAACAGCACCACTCAGCTTGGTGTCATCTGCACACTTGCTGATGGTGCACTCAATGCCACTGTCTGTATCATTGATAAAAGTATGAAACAGCACAGGTGCCAGTACAGACCCTTAAGGGACAGCACTTGTCACTGCTTTACATTTGGACTTCAAGCCATTGAACACCACCCTCTGGATGTGACCATCCAGGCAATTCCTTACCCACAGAAAAATCCGCACATCCTATCTGTCCAACCTGGCAAGCAGGATGTTGTGGGGAACTGTGTCAAAGGCCCTGCAGAAGTCCAGACAGATCACATCCATAGGTCATCCCTTGTCTACTGACATAGACACTTTATGATAGAGAGGCACCAGGTCAGTCAGTCAGGATTTGCCCCTAGTAAAGCCATGTTGACTGTGTTTAATCACCTCCTTGTGTTCTATGTGCCTTAGTATAGCATCTGGGAGGACCTGTTCCATGATATTTACAGGCACAGAGGTGAGGCTGACAGGATGGTAGTTCCCAGGGTTCTCCTTTCTGCCCTTTTGAAAAATGGCTGTCGTGTTTGCTTTCTTCCACACCCCAGGGACTTCACCTGACTGCAAGGGCTTTTCAGATATCACGGAGAGTGGCTTGGCAGCTGCCTCAGCTGTTTCCCTCTGGACTCTGGGATGCAGTTTGTCAGGTCCCATGGGCTTGTGTATCTTCAGGTTCCTCAGATGATCATGTGCCTTGTTTTCACTTATAGTGGGAGTGACTCTGTCTCCCTGCTCTCCATCTTGTAGGCCATGAACATGAGATCAGTGAGGAGTGGGGTTGCCAGTGAAGACAGAGGCAAAAAGTTGTTGAGAATCTCAGCCTTCTCCTGGTCTGTTGATACCAGTTTCCCACTGTTGCTCATCATGGAGGGCATCTGCTATCCCATTTTTCACAGACCAGCAGAGTCTCACTGAGCTCCAGCTGTACTTAATATATCATAGTCTATCTAGCTTAAGCCCTTACAGGCCGTGGAAAAGAAATGCTCACAAAATGCACCTACTGGCCTTGAATCAAGAAAAGGTTCTGACAGTGGTAATGCCATGAGCAGAAGCTGTGCTTTCCAGGAGCTGCACTTCCCTCCAGAGATATCTGGGCCCTTTGCTGGACTTGTGCTATGAAAGTTTGTCCCACAAGCCATAAACCTAACCAGATCACCAGACATCACTGTATGTACTTGTCATGGATTGAGTTGACCCTGCTGCTGTTATTTATACCATGCTGCAGTCATGCCAGCTTCAAATACTAGAAGTACTGGCTGGAGCAAAGTATTATCACATTGTAACATGGGAGGCTTCCTCTGAGGGTTGCTGCTTCTGGGTTCCAGATTCTTGGGTGTTGGTCATTTCTGCTATGATGGCATTAGGGCAAGAAAGGATGGAAGAGTAGTTTTCTGGCTTGGGCTTTTGGGTCACTTGCTTCTGCTTGCTGCTGCTTTGTGCTGTACTTTTTCTGTGAATAGGCTAAGGTAATTACACATTTTGCACCATGATTTTCTGATTTTGCTCAGTAAACTCTGTTTTGATCTCACTTTTTTTCATGTCTCAATCCCAAATTTTTTTGTGTTACTTTTCCCTCACTTCTGTGTTGGGAAAATAGAAATAGACAGGTTAACCTGCTGGTTTGACTTGACCCATTTGTTCCGATTTAAACTATCATAGCACTGTAAAATGAAATATTTTTGACAAACCGAGTTAAGACTGAAATGGTGCCCACAGCAACTTCTATGATAAAGGTTGCAACCATACCATAGTACAAGCCAAAGACAGTGGCTGCTGCTGTGAAGGAGCCCAGAAACTGGCCGATCAGGTAAGCTGGGAGCTTTCTCCAGGGTAGGTTTCCTAAAAGGCAATGTGTGAGGGTGATGGCAGCATTCAGATGAGCTCCTGTGAAAGCACAGCAAAAGAAAACGGCCTTAGCTCCAATGTGACTGTTGTGGAGGATGCCTCACACCCCACAGTAACCACCCTGACCTTACTCCAGAACACCAAGACCCTCTCAAGGCAAGGTCACCCTTCTGCACAGGCTCAAAGCTGATCCATTTTCCCTTCTTAAAATTCTCTCAGAGAGTTCAATCTCACCTGCCAGAGACACCTCTCCTGGCACTGCATGAGTTTCCCTCTCTATGGGCCTCTCTCTATTCACCTTAAAAGGAGCCTAGAATTTAGCTTCATCACTCACTGCTTAAATTGCCACACTTAAATGAGGCAAATCCTATTACAAACAATTACAAAGCCTTCTGAACTCATCTGATAAGACAAGAAGGACTTCATCCTGTCAGAGCTGAACACCCCAGCTGATGGGAGCTGTGGGTTCTCAGCTGATCTGTCAGGCAAGGTGTAAAATGCTGGGGAAACAAATTCAAAATCTACCACTGATGATGCCCCACTGGAAAACAATTCCTGCACAGAGCTGTCAGCAGGGGCTCAGACTGAGAAGGTGCTACCAGAACAGTCAATCCTGTCTAGACCATGGCTGCTCCTGCTAGTGTGGCCCAGATCTTGTCCCTCCCTTGCAGATTTTGTAATCTTGGACTGCACTTCATTACATGTCATAGTATGTGGCTTTCATACAATGCTTCCCTGTTTTGAGGGGACACTTTCTACAGAGGAGGCTGGTTAGGACAAGGGTGCTTTTGGAGAAAGATAAGGTGAATCCAAGTTTTGTGTCCTTTGTGCAAACCAGATTCATTCTCCGTCTTCCTTGAGTCCAAAGGAAATAATTTGCTTTTCCTGCCTAAAAAGTGAAAACTTTGGGGGTCAATAAATGTTCCAGTCTTAGTGGACATTTCCTGCTCCAGACTTAGAAAAGTTTAAATGTCAACACACATCTTATCAAAGCACGAAACAGAGTGAAAGTGCGTGTACTGCCTGCTACCGTTCCATAACCACAACTGGAATAGAGAAAGATCCCTTTTTCTTTGGTCCTCTGATCCTTTGCAGGTATGACCAGCTATTCCAGAGATCACAAGAAGCATCTTCTAACACAAGTGAAGCCAGATTACAATGCCAATGCAGCCAGCTTCAGAATCAGACTGTTGCTGTCTGAGACTCTTCACCTTTCCATTCGTCAGGAGATCAGCTCCATCTCAAATGTCACCTGAGACTGCAAGGACCTAGTTTCCTCAGCCTACTTCCCCTATAATATCTCCACCAAGTCTAAAAAGACAAGGAGACCAACAGCTGACTGCTCATGGGAAAGTTTTCCTCTACAAGCCAGCCCCAGCCTTGGACATCTCTCTCCTCCAGCATATAAAGACCAATGACTTGCTTTAACTTTCTGCTCACTAGAGTCCTTAATGTAGTCTTCTGGTGCAAATGAATGCAGAAGTTGCACAAGGTACATTAATGTCCTGGTATGTGAGAGATACCATCCCATGACCCTGAAACGCCAACTCCTAAGTTCATGTGGGGCAGGTGCCCATGGGTGTGGATGATAAGGAGAAAATTTGTACACCATTCCTAGTTGCAACATCAGCAGTAAGCTCTCCTTTGCAATAAATTATTTACTTCCCTGCAGATCATATCGGCAGCGTGTTTTCAGTCCTCGTCTTCTTGGGCCACGATGGCATATCCCAAGTGCCTAATGAAGCCACTTCTGAAACTGGGCTCTGATGATGGCAACTGGAAGGGATGGCCAGGCCTCTGCCACTCTCCCTATCCTACTTCCCTCTGTCTCAGTTTAGAACATGCATTTGAGATCGGCTTACTGTAGATGTCTTGAGCCTGCCTCATCCCATGCTTCTCCTAATGTTACCAGACCATTGTGACTTCTTGGCTTGACTCAGACCTATTTTCTGCAGAACTTGGCTGTGATAGTTGGATCACAAGGATGAACCTGCTTATGATCACCAGACCTGGTTTGCTATTCTTTCTTGGGGACCCTAGGACTGGTTTTTTTTTGTTTGTTTGTTTTGTTTGTTGTTTTTTTTTTATAAGGACATTGTCTTGCCTTGCCATGCCATCTTCCACCTTTCTGCAGCCCACTTCTGCTTTCCCCAATGCATGTGGCCTTTGTGGAACATAGACCTGTCCCATGATCAAGGGTCCTGCTCACCAGAGATTCCTCCAGCCGCATGGATGCCCAATGTAACACCAATGCCAAATCCCAAATTGATGCTCAGATGTTGCCCAAAGTCTCCTCTTCCTAATACCACTTGTGCCACAGAAGACAAGCCAAAGACCTAGTGCATAGAGAGAGAAGAGAATGATAAAAGTAATGTTATTGCTGTGGTGAACTGAGCTGCTGTGCTACTTTTCTTGCAATAGTAATGTACTCCCAAAGACAGGAAGCCTCTATGATGCTTATGATCAGCAGATGAAGAAAGGACAAAAGAATAACCTTCTCCTGCAAGAACTGAAGTGGTACTGGGTTATTCCTCTATAGTACCCATCACATCAAACCAGGTACTCTAGTCATGGTTGGATACAGGGAGACAAAGCTCCAAACACCCACACTGAGATTCAGTACTCAAGAGGAATCATTCACACAGCCATGGTAAGGACATCTATGTCTGAAACCAGGCACCTGAGACAGAGGATCATCACCACAGACAGCCCAGAGACAGCTCCTAAAATAAATAGAACAAGAGTAGACAAACTCTTACTGTCTTTCTTTTCCTGTTGTGCAATAACCTGGTTTATCTAGAAACCTAGTTTGTGCAGCACATAGCTATTTGTTGTATTTGACTCTAATTTTAGTTACTTATTCTGGTGAAAAACAGAAAATATGGAAAACAAAGAAAATACTGGTTTAGCTTTTCGATGCATTTTTAGTGGTTAAAGGGGAAACTGGAAAACAATTTAAAAGTAAACACTCACCAGCAGGAAAAGACACATTCAATAAATTGCTCTGGCCTGAAAGCATATTGTTTCACTTTTCTAATGTGGTCAGAAAATGGAAACAATAGTTCTTTGCACAGTTCTTACACTGAAATCTGAAGAATGGCAACACTTCTTTTGAAGTCTCTGCCTCGCCAACGATTTAGGGATTGGAGAATGTGTCCTTTTCCTTGGCTGCACCCACCAATGTTTATCAAGGGCGACATGACCCTCTGAGAAGGTCAGTATGTTCTTCAGTGGCCAAATTTCTGCTCTGGCCTGTTCTGGTTTGACTGTGCTCTTTTCAAGCCACTACACCTGGATCCAAATTTTATCTCATGCATCTGTTCACTGTCTTCCTTTTTTTAGACACCACCAAAAAGCCCTGCTCTTCAGAGATACTGCCCTTACCTCTCTCACATACACAGAGCACACTCAGTGCTCTGCATGGCGCTAGAGCCACTGTGGTGTGAGGCTTTCTCAGTCTACCTCAGCAAAACTCAAAAATAAACAAACCAGGTTTGGAGTTGACCTGCACCACCTGCAAAGCTCTTAAATAAACTCTGCCTCTTCTTTGCTGACTTTTCCTGTGCCACACTCCAGAGAAACCAAATGTATAAGACACAGGTTTTGCAGGACAGTACAGAAGTAGAGAGAGAGGAGTGTGGAGCAGAAGACATTGCTGTTGCTGCTGAACATCAGAAAACTGGAAAAACAAAACAAAACAGAACAAAAAACATGGGGCAGGCTACAGAATCTGTTTTTCAGCACAGATCCAAACATGTGGTCTTCTTCACTAAAAATACTCTTTTTTTCTCCTTCCCCTGTTTTGTCCTGCTGCCTGGTTCCTTTGTTTTGTCCTGCTGCCTGGTTCCTTTCTTTATGAAGATTGCCTGGCCACTAAAGCAGGATGCTTAGGGTTGAGTGCTGTCATCCACATAACGGCAATCCAGGCATCCTGGAGATGCACCTCGTACATTCCTGGTCACACAGAGGGTATGTATGCTGAAGGGTTGTATGCTGAATGCTAAATTTGGATGGTGAATGCTAAATTTGGGTGATTATTGCCAGCCCTTGACAGGCCCATGTGCAGTATTCCTCCTACTACTTTATTCCTCATGTGAGCCAATGTGAGCTACAAACTACAAAATGTGCCTTGGAATTTCAGATTGTAGGGAAAGTCTCCTCCTCATGCTGCTTCCCAGAGTAAACCCAGTCAGGATGCCACTGAACTTGCTCTTTATCACCTGGAAACTGCAACCACCAAAAAAACAAGGTGATGGAACGGTTTGCTCATCTCCTGCTTGGGAGTGACAGATTTCTGTACCCTAACTTGCAATGTGTGCAATGGACCTGACATCTAAGGAGTTGGATGTGCAATGACATGATAAAAAGCAAGCATCCTCTGCACATGCAGTTGTTGCCCTGGAAAATAAGTGCCTTTATCTGCACAGAAAGCTAAATTACAAGATCCTCATGTTTACATGAATCTTGTTTTTCTCCTGTGCACATCTTCCAAGTACAAGTCATTTGAGTTGTCCCCAGCTCTTCCATGCCAGCTTCTGTCCAGTCCAAAGTGTTTCTGTCCAGGTGTAGTAAGCTGGCACGGACAGCTACTGGCTCTTTTCAGAGGCAAGCTTTCATTTTCCTGTGTTGGTCCAACACACAAAGGCCTTTGTCTGAGTGGGCACCGCACCCTCACCAGGGATCCATTCTAACTGCAAAGTTTTCCTCACTCTCTCTCCATACAAAGCAGCCTGAGAGCTCAAAATCACTTCACTTTTTCTGCCTGAAACAGATCCCTCAAGTAAGAGGGTAGTTTCTGAATTCTATGGACAAGCACAATTCCTATGCCAGCATTAAGAAAACAAAAAGTGAAATCCTGGCATGCCTTACACTCAGTAATTATGTTTCCTAATGGTGGGTTGTGGTTCTGGAGAGTTTCACAGGTGTTCATTATTCTGGCAATCCCCAAGATGAAGACAGATGAATACTTTTCATTCTGTAAATGGTTCTCATTTCACAGAGGCTGTCAGGGGTACAAGAGTCAGGGTCTGCTCCCAGGCCTGTGCAGAACCTTGAACTGCACCATCATCTCTGGCATAGCAAGGAGATAACTCTCAATTCAGTGCATGGGATCTTTCAGTAGGTTGGCACAGCACTGCATTGCCCCATCTGACCAGGCACTGCTTTTGATTTCATGCCCAGAATATTCCTCAATTTTCCCCTAGAAAAGAACTGAAACAACTGTTCATCCCCAACCACTGCACCTTCTCTCAGTGCAAAGCTTTCACTGTCCTGATTGGCCTTCCATCTCCTGATTCCCCCTGCTTACCTCCCTGGTTATCAAGTGCTTTTACTTCTCGTAACCACTCAGTGCCTAACCACTCAGATCAAATCCAGAAAGTTTTTAACAAATGGTCTACCTGACAGGAAGCTGCCACCCCACCAGAGCAGAGGGGTGAGCTTTAGCAGCCAGCTGCTCAGCAGCCCTGAGGATGGGGTAGGAAACCACTGACCTTATAGAATGCTGCTGCAAATGCTTACCCTCTCACCCACGCTGCACACACACACACACACCCCAGAGACACAAACATCTGGAGCCATCTCCTTCTTACCATGAGAATGAACATCCCCAGTGCTTCTGCCAGCAGCTCCCTGAAGGCACCACTATGAATTGTGAGCACCTTCTGAATCTTCTCCAGCATTTTGCTCTCTGGCTCCGAGCTGCAGTCACAGGAACTCCTGTTGTGACAGCAACAACACACTTCATTGCACTGAGCTAAGCTGCCCTTTGAATCTTGGCACACTCCCTTCACCTCCAGACACCTTCATTCATTTGGTTAACGATGAACGAGCCAATAAACTAGCAGCTAGCTTCAAACCCTTCCCACACACACATGCCATCCTTTTAAAACTGTATGACAAGGATGTACTATTTCTGCTACCAGGGCATCAAAACATTCTGTCTCTGCCAAGAAGCAGCCCATCTTCTGAGCAGTGACCTTCTCTGTAATCTTTTTCACATGATTTTTGGCTCTGATCTTCATTGTAACACAATGGCTGATGGTTTGGTGCTAAGTGCAGATGTGTCCTGCAGCTCGCAGTACATTAGTAGAGAGCTTCGCTGCCAAGCCTCTGGTGTGTCCTCTCCTGTGAGGCAAGGGGAGACCAGTCTCAGCAATGGTCCCTGGAGACCTTCAATCTCATGTGGCTGCCAGATGAGTTCTGCCATCCTGTTCTGATTCCCACTCCATCTCCTGATTCCTTCTGCTTACTTCCCTTTTCACCAGCTACTCTTAGTTCTCCACTGTGAAAATGTTTTAATACCTTTGCTTAATCACTGAAGAACTTAAACCCACTCGAGAGCTTTTCCTGTGCACCTTGTGTGGTTCTTCACTGGTTTTCTTTGCCGCCTTCTCAATCTGCTGCAGCTTCTCCATATAACTTTGGAGTGGATAGAGTGCACAGCTCCGGAGAGGTTACCAGCAGCTACCCCACGTGGGGTTGCAGGACTCTGCTCACACTGCTGCTGATGTTGCCTCCATCTGTAGTACTGAGTTGCAAAAGTTCATGAGCTTTTCCTTCATCCACAGGGACCCTAAGGTAGCTATATGGAAGAATCCTGGGAAACCAATCTTCCTCTCTGTCCTCTTCTAGCAGCAGGTCAACTATTGACCTCTGAATACCTGGATAAATAGATAGTAATTTACTAGTCTGCCTCTGATATTAAGAGTCCAGATTTGTCACGGTTGGAAGGGACCTCAAGGATCATCTAGTTCCAGTTCTCCTTCCACGAGCAGGGATATCAGGTTGCTCAGGGCCACATCCAGCCTGACCTTAAAAACTTTCTGGGATGGCCTTGAGTGAGCTGTACTAGCGGGAGGTGTCCCTGCCTATGGCAGGGGGTTGGAACTAGATGATCCTTGAGGTCCCTTCCAACCTTACCATTCTATGATTCTATGGGGCACCCACCTCCCTGGGCAACCAGTTCCAGTGTTTGACCCCCCCCTTCACTGAAGAACTTCTTCCTAACCCTCTAATCTGCCCTCCTCTAATTTGGATCCAACTTGGAGGGCCTAAATCTGTCCTCCTCTGACTTGGATCCATTCCCCCTAGTCCTATCACTACCCAACACCCTAAAAAGTCCTTTACCAGCTTTCTTGTAGGCCCTTTTCAGACACTGGAAGGCCACAATAAGGACTTCAAGGAGTCTTCTCTTCTCCAAACTGAACAGCCCCAACTCTCTCAGTCTATTCGCATAGGAGAGGAGCTCCAGCCCTCTGATCATCCTCCAAAGGGGAGTTTCTCCCCACCTAAAATAAGCATCCAAGATCACACCTATGAGTCATGCTGGGTGCTGGCAGTTGCCTTCCCTCGTCTGCACCCTCCAGCTTGCACACATGGAGGCGTCTGCAGCCAGGTGAGCTTGACTGCCCTTCCTCCCTGAACCCAAATATGGTGATCTTGCACAAACAATGCTGTGAGTCAGCCAAGGGCTGGAGCATGAGGATGTGCCAGCTGCCCAGCATGACCCATTTGTATTTGCATGGTTTCACTTACTTGCAGAGCTGACAAGGATCTCTGGTGGTCACCACATGCAGTCCCCTACTAACACAGGCAGCCACACCACACGTTCCCTTTCATGACCTGTCCAGACTCCACTTTAGAGACAGATGATCCTACTGCTGGAAGTCCATTGCCAGAACTTACTGATCTGGAGATTAGAGAGTTTCTTTTCATTTTCAGCAAATTCTCAAAGCTACTTGTTTCCATCCCAGCATTAGACCATTGCACACTTAGGTTCTTACTTCATAGAAGTGATATTCCATGACATTCTTATTTTTAGCTCTGCACCATGTCCTGATGTTTACTATGAGCTGCTCACAGGTTGAAAAGCCGTTCAGCACTGATGCTACAATGATTTTGCCATGTTTTCCACTACTAAACAAAACCCATTTTATTTCCTAAGGCAGACGCACTTCCAGCACTAGCAGTAAAGGCTTCAGTGTGGACAAGTAAATGTTGGTACAGTCAAGGCCCACTAACTGTGCTGGTATTAATACCTGCAGCATTGAAGAGCCAAGGTTACAACACCCTGGTTTTGTGAGCACTCAGGAACACCGGGGCAGTCACGCTTCTGCAAGGAATAATTTCTCTGACTCAGTTTGACCATGCACATCTCCCTGCACCTAGGAGCTCATTCATCTCTTTATTGTGCTAATCAACAGCTGAAACATCACCACACCATTAGCTTCAGCCCTGCTAGGGGAGCTTTAACTTTTCCCCAGAGGCCGAGGAGTACAATTAGATAGCACAACAGAGGACAACCTGCACTTTCCATCAGACCAAATGAACACAGTGCATTGACATCTTCAGGCCCCTTTGGAAAACAAGACGAGACCTAAGAGATTAGTACAGGATTGGTATGACCTTAGCTGCCCTGGATAGACCCCACTTGACACACTCTAGAGCGCCCAGGCCCTGTGGCCTTTCATTTAATATTCATGGTCTATCTCTTTCTCTCATTTATGAATGGCAGCCACTGAGCAAGTCACAGAGGTTCCAGTTATTCATCTCTTAGGCGATGGCTTTGTTCTACAAACTGTTACCTATCTCTGCATTGCCAGGATATCAGCCTCCATGGTCTTTCATCCAACCCAGGACATGGTAGTGTCAGCAGGAAAGGAATTACTTGTGTTTTCTTGGTCATCAGCAGGAGAGCAGAGCTGTCCAAGCTGTCTAAGAAGGGGTTGCCTGGGACACTGCTGACACCATGGTTGGGTAACACCATGGAGGGCAGCAGGGCAGCTCTGATAGGAGACCTATCCAACCCACATTGGTCTGCCCTCTCCTCCAACCTTCCTCTGGTTTACTAGAAAGAATGGGGATATTTTTATACACAGCAAAGATTAATGGGATTTGAGGCACCCACTTAGCCTAGATCCTGGCCAAAGCCATGGGAGGTGTCTCCCATGTGCAGATATAGGGCACTTAACAGAGAGAGAAACAGTGGCACAGGGGCACCCCAGGTCTTGCAAGAGACTTGGGGTATCTGTAAGATTTCCACCAATGTCATGCCAGTTACTAGTGTGCTGTCATCCCATCTTCCCCTGTCTCAGCCCTGACATGTGGGCATTTTGTTCTTCCGATCTGCTCGGGGTCACATTCCCCTGTGTTTGAGAGCATCCCCCTGCCTACCCTGGGCCCCCAATGCAGGGCTCCCTCAGACTCAAGTAGAAAGTAATGAATTATGTGGGAGCAAAATCTCTTCCTGAGCTTTAAGCCACCTATTTGGTTCTACTTTCAATCCATAGATAAGCTGGGGAAACCAAAAGACTCACAGGATGTGTCAGCCTTGGGATAAGAGGAGCCAGGCTTTGCCTGAAGGAACATGAACACCCATGCTCTGACAGGAGAGATTACAGGGGAAAAGCTGAAGGCTTGGTGGAGAAACACCAGTTGAGCAGGATGAGGCTCTGATGTTACAGATCCTGGTGGAGCTGGCATGCTGATCTGGAGGCTCCCCTGCCTCAAACTGTACCCAAGATACTACGAGGCATGACTGTGTCCACCAGCTGAGGATGCTTGCTCTTAGAGGTGATGACACTGCATCAATACATGTCACTCACATAAGCTGCATTTCTAAACCCTTCAGCAGATGATGCCAGACCCACAGCTGAAGCACCATCACTGCTAGCTGTGATACAGATATTTTGTGGGGTGAGGAACCAACTAATGACACTAATCATTGTCCATATGTATAATCCCCAAGTTACACAAATCCCAGCTGTCAGCCACACAATGTTTTCCTCCCATATTATACCTGACACAAAGTATCCAAAGACCATTCTGTGGCTGGTATGATTCACATGAGTGGTGAGCAATGCCTGCTCTCTCCACAGGAGAAAGGCAGGCCAGGATGTAGGTGACTGGGTTAACTTTCTCAGAGCAAGTCCACCCCAGCCCTCTGGGCTGCTGCTTCTAGTATGGTTACAAAGGCATGCAAAGGAAACCCCTGATAAGCTCACACTATCACAGTGAGGAGGAGGTGCCAGATTCCCTGCAGACATGTGCAAATTCCCTCAGACTACATACACACCCCTGCTCAGCCTCTCCTTAGGACCCAAGAAGTCAGAAAGATATTACAGTGTGAGTGGAGCTTTGCTCCAGCATTGTGGGATCCCATCACCCTCGTGCCTCCCCAGGCTCTTTGGCCTCCTGTGGTGTTTCATGAGACTGGAAAGAGGGGCTAGGTGTGGTGGATCTGGATGGTTTTCTGGTCATTCCTATCTTATATGTTCCTATGCGAAAAGCAACTGCCCCAGAGAAATCCACAGAAGCTGGAAAATCCATCTTTTGTGTCACCTGAACAAGAGTCAGTTTTCCTTGATTGTGTAGTTTCTCAACAGGAGCTGCAGCTTCACAAATTGGCCTGTATTAGAATCACAGAATCTCAGAATGGCAGTGGTTGTATGGCATCTCTGAGATCATCTAGTCCAAATCCACAGCTAAAGCAGGGTTACCCAGAACAAGTTGCACAGGAAGGTATCTAGGTAGGTTTATGAAAGTCTCCAGAGAAGAAAACTCCATGACTTTTCTGAGCAGCCTATTCCAGTGCTCTGTCACCCTCAAAGGAAAGAAGTTTCTCCTTAAGCTCAAGTGAAAGTTCCACTGTTCTAGTTTGTACCCACTGGCCACTATGGAAAAGAGCTGATGACCTCCACTCCTTAGATATGTGATAAGATGTCCCCTCAATCTTTTCTTTTCCAGTCTGAAGAGGCCACAGTCTTCTAACTGCATCCCAGAATAACATTTGCCTTCTTCACAGTGAGGGCTCATAGAATCATAGAATAGTAAGGTTGGAAGGGACCTCAAGGATCATCTAGTTCCAACCCCCTGCCATAGGCAGGGACACCTCCCACTAGTACAGGTTACTCAAGGCCTCATCCAATCTGGCCTTGAACACATCCAGGGAGGGAGCATCCACAACCTCCCTGGGCAACCTGTTCCAGTGCCTCACCACCCTTACTGTAAAGAACTTCCTCCTAACATCTAGTCTAAATCTCCCCTCTGCCAGTTTAAGCCCATTGCCCCTTGTCCTGTCATTGCAGGACCTTGTAAATAATCCTTCCCCAGCCTTCCTGTAGGCCCC
>VWZE01011830.1:23578-44670 GCA_013396675.1 Eubucco bourcierii
CTGGGTCATTTTTGGCCCAGCAGGACACCAATTTGTAGGCTTTGCTGGAAACGTTGGTTTGCCCACACAGCTTTGACTGCTCACCCCTGCAATAACTTCGAACTGCTTTTCATGTAGTGGAGTGTGTTGTACATCTGTAGAAGTTCTTGACACAGGGTATTTTAGGTGCTGAAAAGGAGTCTAAAGATGGTTATACAAATTCATGAAGGTTAAAACCCACTAGCAGCTATTAAATATACACACCTCTCTTTAGAAGTAATCTCTGAGCTATGAATTGTTGGAAACCACATAATTATTCCAGGGAAATATGTTTCTTCTGTCCACACACTCTTTTCCTGTCACTCCTCCATGGATCCAATCAATCTCAGCAACCACTGCCTGGCTTAGTGTGTCTTGTGGAATAGGATGCCTACCTCATCAGTCACAGCAACAGAAGATTAGTAGCCTTTACTAGATGTTCTTGAATTGCTCAGTTGTCCTGAGATTACATGAGAATACTCAAAATATATTCCCAGCTTCACTGCTCACCATCATGAGTCCTGAACATCCACTCCTCCTCCCTGCTCAATTCCCTGTTCCCAAGGGATGACCAAGCATCTTAGAGTGAAAAGAGGAAACATTCACACCTGCTCATGGATTGCTGTGTGATCTTTACTAAAACACCTGTCCCAATTGCAAGTACCATCAGCTCCTGAGTCATCCTAAGTCACCCCCTGCTCATCACTCTCTTCTTCTCTGTGTAATACAGGTTATGACCTCTCCCAGTCCTAGGACAGCCAAGGATACACATCTCAACTTAGACTTCACCACTAGTGAGTTCAGCGGTCAGAAGAGCAAGTAGGAGCATCCTTCAAACACACAACAAATCAAAATGTCACAACAACTCACTCAGTTCACCAGAGCACTAACTGTAATGCCTTCAGCAGTGCAGCAATTCAGTGGCATATTAGATACAATAAAAGCTTTGGAAAACAGAGATCTGTTGCATCGTGACACATTATAGGCATTTAAAAGCAGACTGGAAACAAAAGCACTTGAAAACTCACCACAGTCATGCCTTGCTTTAGGGCAGTAAATAACTGACTCTGTCTTGTTCATCTCATACTTTATTGCCTCCGCTGTTTGTACAGTGTTTCATGGGAGAAAGTGAACTAACAGAGCGGAAAGCCTGATCACTGCCCAGGAAGCACCCCCTTTCCTCTTTCTCTTCTGCACAACTCTCTAAGACACAGCAGCACCACACTGTGGTCATACGAGACGGCAAGAGGTAAGGGAAGGAAAAGTGCTAGAGCCGTGGAGGCATTAGATGACATCCACCGGGCTCTCTCTGTGCTCGGGGTGAAGGCTCACACCTTTCTCCCTCCTGGTCAGTCTGGTCCATGGTTCATGTGTGAGCTACAGTCAGAAGAAAAGGACCCTTGGAGCAGGTTCTCACAACCTTGCAAAATGCTTTGTGTTTCGCCATGTTCCATCCAACCACCTATTCCTTTTTGTTGGCAGTTCTTAGAAATGGAGAACGTGAATAAAATCTTCTGACATCTTAAGACCTCTTTTAAACCCACACCAGCAACCACGGAGTCTTAGAATGGCAGGGGTGTAAAAAAGATCCACCACAGTTGTTCTCACCTTTGTGGTAGTTTGCCTTCTGGCTGTCCTCTCAGAAGGCAGTTAAGGAGCATTTGTCACTCCTCTGGTTGTCCTGGCTTATCTCCAGGTTGGGTGGAATGTCATGAGCATTTCTATCTCAAACACTGCCCTCCAAGTCCTTCAGTTTAAAGCCGGTCTACTGCCAAAGATTCCCTTTCCTCTTTGAGAGAGGTGTACTCCATCCCTCCATAACAGTCACCAAAGAACATCACAATTATCATAAACCCCCAAACTCTCACCATGTAGCTTGTAGTTGATATTCATTATTAGTCTGTTACTGGCTTCCCCCTTTCCTCTGACTGCTGAAATGGAGGAAAAGATGACTTGAGCACCAATGTTTTCCAGTTGCATTCCTGGGGCATTATAGTCTTTGTTGATTCTGCCCGAATTCTAGCTCACTGTGTTGTTCACACCAAGTTGGAATAAGACTGGATAGTAGTCAGTGCTCTTAATGAGTTCTGGCACCCTCTCAGCAATGTATCTGATCTTAGCTCCCAGTGGGGAACAGATCTCTAATGCCTACTTGTTGGGTCAGCAGATAAGTGTTTCAGTGCCACCTAAAAGAATCACTAACTATGACCACATGTCTTTTGGTTTTACCTTTTTCCTATCTGATTTTGGTGAAGTTTCTCCATGTGGAACTTGCTTTTAAGTGTCAAGAGACATTTTTGATGGTGGTGTAAGAGGGTGAAGGAGGAAGTGGGTCCTGCTTTTTTACATTACCAGGGTCAGTGTGCTCCAATCTCAGAGGCATTCATGATTTTGAAACCAGCTGTCAGTCTCCATCTAGGCTCTTCTAATACTGAGTAGCCTTGTGACTGTTTCTTGCAACACAGCCTCTTGGCATAACAGATTGTAGGCCTGCAAACATCTTTTGGAAGTAGTTATTTGTGCGTCAGAAGAATGGTCTAGGCACTCCTTGCAACCTACCACCTGTACTGAAGTATCATTCCTGTCCAGGTCCATCTGGGTGGACAGATCAGACTTTTCAGAGGTGGGTCCAGGCCAACCTCATGAGATTCAACAAGGCCAAGAGCAAGGTCCTGCACCTGGGTAGGCACAATCCCAAGCACAAATCCAGGCTGGGTGGGGAATGGCTGGAGAGCAGCCCTGAGGAAACAGACCTTGGAGTCTGGGTTGATGAAAAGCTCAACATGAGCCTGCAGTGTGCACATGCAGCCCAGACAGCCAACCGAGTCCTAGGCTGCATCAAGAGAAGCGTGGCCAGCAGGGCAAGGGAGGTGATTCTGCCCCTTTACTCTGCTCTCGTCAGACCCCACCTGGAGTACTGTGTGCAGTTCTGGAACCCTCAGCACAGGAAGGACATGGAAGTGTTGGAGCGGGTCCAGAGGAGGGCCACAAAGATGATCAGAGGGCTGGAGCAGCTCTCCTATGAGGACAGGCTGAGGGAGTTGGGGCTCTTCAGCCTGGAGAAGAGAAGGCTTCGAGGGGACCTGATAGTATCCTTCCAGTATCTGAAGGGAGCCTACAGGAAGGCTGGGGAAGGATTATTTACAAAGTCCTGCAACGACAGGACAAGGGGCAATGGGTTTAAACTGGCAGAGGGGAGATTTAGACTGGATGTTAGGAGGAAGTTCTTTGCGGTGAGGTTGGTAAGGCACTGAAACAGGTTGCCCAGGGAGGTTGTGGCTGCTCCCTCCCTGGATGTGTTGAAGGCCAGATTGGATGAGGCCTTGAGTGAGCTGTACTAGTGGGAGGTGTCCCTGCCTATGGCAGGGGGTTGGAACTAGATGATCCTTGAGGTCCCTTCCAACCTTACCATTCTATGATTCTATGATTCTATGATTTCACTGTAGGAATACTGATTTTAGTCTTAGAGCACTTCCCTGGGCTGTGCATTTAGAAGTGGGACATGTTGTCCTTCGTTCCTGCCAACTACTGCTTACTGGCCTGTGTGCCCATCCTGTTGCTCACACTCCCAGTAAGTCACCAGTTACCTGCTGCAGGGGGTCTCTGCTGTCCTGTGGGTGTCCCTGGATCCAACTAGTGATGCCAGACAGCATGTGCACCTGACTGCTTCCAGATAGTGCTCAGCCACAGAGGTGAACATGCTGCCTTCTCATCAAAGAGGAATTCTTATGAATAAAAGAGGAATTCTTATGACCCTCAGTTTTGTGGGATACAGTATGTTTGTTGTACATAGCCACAGAGAGGTATGGGGGAAGAAAGGTGCCTGGCCTCATAACAGTCTTCTTAGACTGCGGCTAGACTCTCAAAGCATTTATTTGTTCACAAGCTTTGGATGTGTTCTGGTTAGTTGTTATTTTTGTCATACAATTAACTGTGTTTTGTGGATTATGACTTGCTTGGAAGCACAGCCAAAAAAAAAAAAAAAAAAAAAACAAAACATAAAAAAACAAATGAAAAAAACATCAAACCCAAAAAAGCCCCAAAACAAATCCACCACAAAAATGTTTTGTACCCATGGGCAACAGTCTGACAGAAGACATCCTGCCCTGATCAGCATCTGCACAGAGTGAGATGCAAACCATCAGTGCCGAAAGCTTGTTTTGTTCTAGGATGTCAGCACCAAGGAAACAAACATGTCCGTAATTCGCCTTTGTTCACTCCCTTTCGCTAACAAAATAACAAGATCAATCAACACAGAGAACGCAGAGTTAATAAATCATAACCATCTTTAGTTCTCAACACCCTAATCTGTAATCCAAGGTCAAAGTATTACTTCTACATATCTAAATTAGCTAGCTTAATATCCATTATTTCTTGGAATGAAGGTCTCTCTTTTGGTGAAAGCAGCCCCAGTACCCATGAATTTCTCCCTGCCTGCTGACAGCTCACAAGCTGGAAGAAAGCTGCAAATCCCATGGAAGAGTTCTACAGTGTCAGGAGCTGATTGCCTTGGAAGACCACGAACATATTTAACCAAAACAGTGCTCCCACACCCAGTGTCCCACCCAACCAGCCATCTGTCTGAAATGAGTGTATCCCTCTTCTGATGCTGTCATTTCTTGCTGCAGCAGTCAACTTTAATCAGAGGTTTCCCTTTCAAGCACTGACCTGTCCTGCTGGATCAGTCCTGCTTACCTTTCAGCACCTGATAAAATCATAATCTGAGGCAAACGTAAGCAGAGGATAGAAACTGTTGATAGAGATCTAGAATAGGCAGTTGCACACAGAGCAATGTTATGCACAAAGGTGCATGAAATATGTTTGAGAAGAAAAAAATATTCTGCATAGATAGGAGAGCTACTCAGAGTACAGGATATTATCAGATGTGGAGAAATGCCATGTGAATGAGTCACTGGAGCATCTGTCAAAGGCTGTATACAGAAAATGCCACCAAGCTGGCTGATGTAGCCTCTCTCTAGCATTCACGCAGTATCATTTCATGGTTTCCATAAATGATTGACTGAAATGTGCCATGGGCCACTTGCTTGTGTTATAGCTATCTGCCCCCTACCCTGATCCATTCCAATCCCTCTTCACACTCTCCTCCACTTTAACAAAACAGATTTTAATGAAACATCTTTCTCAGATCACTATTGGAGAGTAAATGAAGATCCTTTGGAAAATATTTTGCATATTCCTCCCACAGCTGCACTTCAGCCAACCTGTCTGTATGGTTGTGTGGGAGACTGAATCTGAGGAGGGACATCAGGGGTGGCTGATCCATCAAGCCCCATTCCTTCAGGGGTTGGATCACAGTTCATCATCTCTAGCATTTAGGACCTGCACTACTTAAGAATTGAATACTTGCAGATTGAGACTGGAATCCTGTTACAAGCAACAGGCCCCAGGGCACAGAAGGTTTGTAAATCAGAGATGCTGTCTTCATCCCCAACAGCCAGACTGCAGAAACCCCACAACACTGTTGCGATCCATAGTTCAATACACAGGTCTTGGCTGCATGATGGGCCCTTGCTCTGAGCTCTGCCTGGGGCTGGCCTCACCCAAGCAAAGGCCTTTACACCAGGGCAGATTTTGGCTCAACTCCTATTGCAATCACACCAAATAGCCAGGAATGCAATAAACAAAACAAAAAAAAAAAAAAAAACAAAACAAACAAAAAAAAAACCAAAAAAAACAAACAAAAAACCAAAACAAAACAAAAAACAAAAAACCACCCACCAAAAAAAAAAGAAAAAGAAAAAGAAAAAAAAGGGTCTGGGACAGCAGCAGTACTACAGGAGACAGAAGCACAGGGACACATGTGGTGGCTCCCAGATCCTCTGCTCTGTGTTGGGAGCTTGTATGTCTTGTATATCATGCAAGACTGCTTTCCTTTGAGTCTCAAGGAAGAATGGTGAAATGGATCAACAGGAAGAGGTGCTGCCTGCACCTACCTCACTGTTACACTTTAGGTGGTGTAGGTCTGGTGGTATGCCTTATGCTGCTCCTCAGAGCCCAGGATCACTGTTTCAGGACAGAACTTACTCTTCTACATGTTCTAGGCAGGAAGACAGGTCTATCTCCCACACTGCATTCAACAACATAGAATCATAGAATAGCAAGGTTGGAAGGGACCTCAAGGATCATCTAGTTCCAACCCCCTGCCATAGGCACGGACACCTCCCACTAGTACAGCTCACTCAAGGCCTCATCCAACCTGACCTTCAACACCTCCAGGGAGGGAACAACCACAACCTCCCTGGGCAACCTGTGCCAGTGCCTCACCACCCTCACTGCAAAGAACTTCCTCCTAACATCCAGTCTAAATCTCCCCTCTGCCAGTTTAAACCCATTGCCCCTTGTCCTGTCATTGCAAGACCTTGTAAATAGTCCCTCCCCAACCTTCCTGTAGGCCCCCTTTGGATACTGGAAGGCTATTATAGGCACACTCCACTTTTCAGTATACAGGGTCTTCTGGTGAATGTATCAGGGAAGAACAGCTCCTGACAAAGGTCCTGGCTCCAGTGCCAGGATCTTCATGACCCCAGAGAGGAGTGCTACACATCACGTGCCTTTACACTCTCTTTATTTACCAGGCAGCTGCTTGGATGTCTTTAAATGACTGCACCAGCCAGTTCCCCATGCAAATGCCGGCATCAGAAATGTAAATGCCAACCTGTCTAGCCCTAATCCTTGTACTGTGGGGACTTGTCCAGTTACTCAGTCACCTTGACTATCCACGTGTTACTATTAATCGGGCCAGATCACACCACATTAGTCTTGTGTCATGGCAGCTTCCCAGCCTAGGACCTGTGTCATGTATGTCTGACATTGATTGGGAAACTACATCATGTCTAGAGGCAAAGGTGAGGGCTCTTACGATTTCACAAGTGCAAGTCAGCTGTGACACCGTTAGCGAGCCGCAACCAGACTACAGGCAGTAGGAAACATTTAGACAACCTCAACTCAAAAGAACCTGGCTGTTATTTGTACAGATTCCGTGTGAATCTTGTCTTTCTTGTCAGAAAGCAGACATGTCCAGTTCTGGGCCCCTCAATTTAAGAAGGACATTGAGGTGCTTGAGTGTGTCTAGAGAAGGGCAACGAGGCTGGTGAGAGACCTCAAGCACAAGCCCTATGAAGAGAGGCTGAGGGAGCTGGGATTGCTTAGCCTGGAGAAGAGGAGGCTCAGGGGAGACCTTATTGCTATCTACAACTACCTGAAGGGTGGTTGTAGCCAGGAGGAGGTTGCTTTCTTCTCTCAGGCAACCAGCACCAGAACAAGAGGACACAGTCTCAAGCTACGCCAGGGGAAGTTTAGGTTGGAGGTGAGGAGAAAGTTCTTGACTGAGAGAGTCATTGGCTACTGGAAAGGGCTGCCCAGGGAGGTGGTGGAGTCACCGTCCCTGGAGCTGTTCAAGGCGGGTTTGGATGTGGCACTTGGTGCCATGGTTTAGTCTTGAGGTGTGTGGCAATGGGTTGGACTTGATGATCTTTGAGGTCTCTTCCAACCTTGGTGATACTGTGTGATATGTTTACAGACACAAACACAGTGTAAAAGAAGAACACTCTATGACTGAGATGGTTTTACAATATTCATTCTCTCTGGTACTGTAAAAACAGTTGGTGGAGAATCCATATTTGGACAGAAGATCTGCCTTCAATGTCTGTATCGCCATTTTGGAATTGGTTGTCTTCAGCTGTCTGACACAAGCACTGGATCTCCCAGTGTATTTGTGTAGGTCTGGCACAGCCAGACAGAACTTAGAGGGATTGTTGTAAAAATAGTGTTTGCAAGAAGCTCGTGCCTGCACTAGCTGCTCTTAATGTTTAGGAAAGACTTAGCAACTCCACATGCCATCTGGGACTGTCCAGAAAGTTAATTTATACTGAGTTCTTGTAGTTTTCTCCACCTTGCCACCAAGTCCCCATGTTCTCCGTATACTCTGACTCTAAAACTGAGCCAGAACCCATGTTGCCCACCTTCAGTCCCATTTTGTCTGAGTGAAAGTCAGATCCTCTACATTCTATGCACCATCATTTCCCCTAAATGACTATTACAACTGTGTATATTTACAGGCCATTCCTAAATAGCATGAGATGTTATTGAGTTCATGAGATTAATCTGGTTGGGATGGAATGCAATAATTCATAAGGTGGTGGTCTGGAAGATTTATGGACAGTTCCATGACGTTTACATGGAAAAGTCACCAGCCTCTCCTGAGTGGCCAGGGTGAGCCCTACCACACAGAGGGTGCTTTAAGAACGTTTGGACACCAGCTTCTGAATCTCTTTGGGGTCCATCAGACATGACTCTTGACAACCAGGAGAGCAGAAAATTCTGGGGAGTACCTATTGCCAATTAGATATGCTCCTGTGCACCCCTGAGGTGTCTCCAGCAGCTCTCCAGGGTTCTTTGCTGGTTTTGGCAGTCCTGATGTTTTCAGACTTTATCAGCAGCTGCCACATATTACAATGAACCATCACCTTCTGTTGATGAATGGATCAAGGATTAACTCAAGCAGCAAGTACACCTACAATCCTCATAGAGTCTGAGCTCAGAACCTCCAAACCTGACTTTTGCTCTTTCCAGTTCAGAAACTGTCACTAGATGCTACTCCCATCTAGATCAGGCAATGTGCTGGTGAGGGAAGAAGTCTTGGTTTCCCCACTCTGAGCCTCTACTACCAAAATGACTCAATGCTTAGATGAGCATGGAGAGGCTTTACTAAGGCAGGCTTTCTCTGAAGTCTGGGCTTCTACCAAACAACAGCATCAGCTGCTGCCACCACATTCCAGAGAGCTGCAAATCGCCTTCACCCACAGCTTTCAGAGGTCTTGGTAGCATGACCTCAGATTGTCTAATAGAATCTGTGGCTTCAGGATCAAGGCTGTCCTTAGTGCTTTTCTCTTGGTTCCTCTGAGCAGTAATGAACACTGTCCCTCCATGGGGGAGCGAGAGTCTGTGTGGGGCCAGATACACACTGTGGAACAAAATTTCCCAGAACTGAAAACCATCATAAACCCTTCCACCTTATGGGGTACCTCTACAAACATAGAAGGTGAGCTCTGCACGTATATCCACACATGAGTTCCCGTGAAAAAGAAAGGGAGACACTGACTGGGTGCAATAAGGATTTTAAATTAAACAATTTAATTACACATATTTTCACCCCATTAGCAGGCTAAGAACTAAGCATGAAACAGCTATTGCTTAACACATTCCTAGATAGCACACAGATACTATACTGATAAGCACTGCTTAAGAACTGAGATAGCAAAGGAGAGGAATAGAAGTAATGATGTTAGTTATGCAGTGAGCAGGTCTGATTTTACTGTGACTTTAAAATAACCTAGTTTCCATCCCTCCATTTATCACAGCTTTTACAGTAATGCTTATAGCAGCAAGGAATTTTAACAGCATTTTAGAGGCAGTAAAACTTCAGAAAGGTGACATTCATTGCACTGCTGCACAGCAGCCCCTGGAAACTGAAGATAGCTGTACTACCCTTTAAAACCTCACTTGAAAAAAATAGCTTCTGAAAAACATATGTTAGTATGAATTCTCTGCTGGTCATACCTCTTTCAGACCTTTGGCTTTCATAGAATATAGCTTACCAGGGGAGAGGCGTAAGAAAAATTAAGAGATTACTATCCGGAGCTTCTCACAGGCCGACCTCTTGCACTGCACTTTGACGATGCTTCCCACACTGGCCTTGTCTCATATTCCAAGCTCCAAGAGGTGGCAGCAGCACTCCTACCTTTGGGAAGCTGCTCCTATGTGGAATTGACGTCGTCTGCTGCTCTCAAAACAGGAGAAAGGCTGACTGACATCCTGGGGGAAAAACAAAGTGCACACAGACCCGTTCAGATGCCCTCAAGAATCTCTAAGCTGAACCCAGTTCTACCCCGCCCCAGTTCAAGAAGGAGAGAGTCCAACACAGAGCCACAAAGATGATTAAGGGAATGGAACATCTATCTCTCTTATGAGGAGTGACTGAGGACGCTGGGGCTGTGCTGCTTGGAGAAGAAGAGACTGAGAGGTTATTTTGTCAATGTTTGTAAATATGTAAAGGATGAGTGCCAGGAGGATGGAGCCAGGCTCTGCTCAGTGATGCCCAATGACAGGACAAGGTGGAAGTTGAGACATAGAAAGTTTCATGTAAATATGAGGAAGATTTTTTTTTCCCTGTGAGGGTGACAGAATACTGAAACAGGCTGCCCAGAGGTGTTGTGGAGTCTCCCTCTCTGGAAATATTCAAAACCTGCCTGGATGTGATCCAGTGTGATATAGTATAGGTGATCCTGATTTGGTAGAGGGGTTGGACTGGATGAGGTTTCGAGGCCCCTTCCAATCCTTAACGTTCTGTGATTTCTGAGATTGTATGAAGTACGAGTTGCAGTGGGCCTACCATGGCAGGTCTAGGGAGGTTCTTCTCCCCCTCTACTCTGCCCTAGTACACCACACCTAGAATACTGTGTCCAGTTTGGGGCTCCCCAGTTCAAGAGAGACAGAAAGCTGCTGGAAAGAGTCCAGCAGAGAGCCACGAAGATGACTGGGGGACTTGAGCATCTCTTCTATGAAGAGAGACTGAGAGACCTGGGGCAATAAGATAGGAGCAGTGGCTACAAACTGGAACATAGAAGGTTTCACCTCAACCTGAGGAGAAACTTCTTTACAGTGAGGGTGACCGTGCGCTGGAGCAGGCTGCCCAGAGAGGTTGTGTATCCTTCTCTGGAGACTTTCAAAACCTGCCTTAAAAATCAGGGGTTTCAAATCTGATTTGTGGAAATACATATAAAAGCCTTTACGCCTTTCTTGACTTAAAGTGGTTGCTTCTTTCTACATCTGGATATTGGGGATCTGAGAATCTATTTTCTTTTATTTGATTCATTGGGATCTAGCCAGACACTGCTGCACATCCTGGAGAGATTCAGCTTACTTCCTGCTGAGGGCATGGTACGGTGTGTCAGAAGAGCTAGACTAGACTAGATGTTAGGAGGAAGTTCTTTCCAGTGAGGGTGGTGAGGCACTGGAACAGGTTGCCCAGGGAGGTTGTGGATGCTCCCTCCCTGGAGATGTTCAAGGCCAGGTTGGAGGAGGCCTTGAGTGAGCTGTACTAGTGGGAGGTATCCCTGCCTATGTCAGGGGGTTGGAACTAGATGATCCTTGAGGTTCCTTTCCAATCTTACCATTCTATGATTCTGTGATTCTATAAAAAGGGATGCAGCTACATTTCCTGTACAGACAGTGAATTTGCTTTGTAGTCCTCAGGTCTCTTGGTCATTGTGGATCAGACTAGGAGAAATCATGGGCAGGAGGTATTGGTAAAAGTTAAATACTAGGAGTTGTATGTGCACTTACTGGGGAGGGATCCCACTGCTATTTGGTGTTGCAAAGTGAAAGATGAGTCAACTTACCATGCAAAAGGTCTTGCTATATAGCTTGCTTTTTGCATGACTTTCAGCTTAAGCAAATAAAATAGTTTTTGGTGAAGCTGTTGAGCTGCTACTAGGGCTGCTCTCTAGAAATTGTGGTGGGCATGAGGGGATATTTCCAGTTTGTAGTCATTGCTCCTTATCTTATTGTTGCTGACCAGCAAAAAGATTGGTCCCATCTGCTTGAAACCCATTCCTCCGATATTTGTATAAGTTGATAGGATCTTCTCTTGGTCTTCTCTTCTTCAGACTAAACAACCCCAGATCTCTCAGTCTCTCTCCACAGGACAGATGCTCAAGTCCCCCAATCATCCTCGTGGCTCTCTTGATGGACTCTTTCCAGCAGCTCCCTGTCTCTCTTGAACAGGGAAACCCCAAACTGGACACAACATTCCAGATGCGGTCTCACCAGGGCAGAGTAGAGGGGGAGAAGAACCTCCCTAGACCTGCTGGAGTCACTTTTCCTGCTGAATCTCAGGATGCCATTGGCTCTCTTGCTACCAGGGTGCATTGCTGGCCCATGCAGAACTTGCTGTCCACCAGAACTCCAAGGTCTTTCTCCACGGAGCTACTTTCCAGCAGGGCAGCCTTCAATCTGTACTGGTGCTTCTCCAGATGGAGGAACCTTCACTTGTCCTTACTGAACTTCATCTTGTTAGCCTTTGTCCAACACTCCAGCCTGTCCACATCTTGCTGAATGGCTCGTACTGTCAGCCACCCCCCTCTCCAGTTTTATATCATCAGGAAAGAAGGGTCACAATGTTAGTCTTTCAAGATACATTTGTTGTTCTCTTATTAATCCTCTTCTGCCCATGTTCCAGTTTGCAGTGCATGTGGAAGTGCAGTGATTCCAATACAAGCCAGAGAAGACAGCAAAAGCTGAAGGATTATACCCAAGAATGGAGCAAACATTTACACCACCTTTGTGCAAACCAGGTTCTCCCCCTGTCTCCACTCCTCCTACAAATTCGTTATGGCTCCTGGCAAGCAGCAGCTTCTCCACTTTTACAGCTATGTCTATGACTGCTTTTGGCACTGTGCTGCATGCATAGAATGCAGCATCTGAGCTGACTGAGATGCTAAAGACACGGAAATTGTGTTTGGAAGTGGAGAATAAAAATGAACTACTTGTAGCCTTGTGGAAAAAAGACACTACCAGAAATTAAGTTGTTCTGCGACCAAGGAAATTATGTGGCGCACTTTCCTACAGCTTTCCCTCCAGTTTCCTCCATCATGGTACTCCAAGCTCCTGCCAGAATCTACTGCTAGTTTGACTGGAGATCTGTCTCCTGTGCTACGGTTGGCTGACTTGGAGCTACAATCTGCCTTGCTTCACCACCCAGGATATAAGCTCTCCTCAGCCAACAAGCAGCAGCACCACAGGGTGCGCATTTTACATTGTGCTGAAATCTGCCTTTGGCTTACAGGGTGGAAGCAAGGAGGAGCAATAAAATAAATCTTTCTTCTCTATCCAGCTGCCAGTTTTTACAAAAGTCTGAGCAAATTCAAATCTTGAAGATCTTGTGCCAGATGAAAAATACAGTAGAAAAATACAGTATAGGTTCAAAAGCTTTGCAGGGACATAGTGGGGGAAGAGGAAATAAATAGAGTAAACACAAAGCTTCATTTCCTTAAGTAATTAGATTTAAAAATGCTAGGAAATGAAACTACTGTGAACTTTACACACTAATTTAGCACAGAGTAGTCTGCAGATACAAATAGGAATCCATCAGGAATACCGTAGAAGTGTGATGTCATGCTTGCTGCAAGTTTTAAAAGACCTACTGGGCCTATTAAAGTCCTTTTCAAGCTAATTTCAAGCAAGTGTGAGGCCAAAGAGGGAGAGGAAGAACAAAAAAACCAGAAATGCAGTAATAAAATCTGATTTGAAAGACAACTTCTAACTGACTGCTAAGTTGTGTCTGCTCCTAAGGAAGAAGAGGACATGACTGAGGGAAATGAAAATCCGCTTGCTCATGAGTAACTGAGTGGCCACTGGGCTGTTTACTTCCACACAGGGCCAAGAGAATGCAGCCTACCTGGGGGTATAGTGTGACCCCATTTGAGATCCCACCTGGTTCAGTGGGAAGCTCCAGAGAAAAGTAGTGAATGCATAGGAACTGAAACTTTCAGCATGGCAAAAGGGTGTGATGTCAGATCCTTCCTGAGGTTCTGTATTTCTCTAGGATACTGTGGTTTCTCTTGAAGTTGTCAGATGTTTGTCTTTTGAAAAGCAACTCTGTAAAGTACTAGAAGAGGACATATGCAAAATTACATAAGTAAGCTGCACCCTCTGCTTCTGCTGCAGTTACCAGTGTAATCTTTTCCTGCTCTGACCTAGGGCACTGTTGTGGTATGCCTAAGCAAGCCAGAATAGGCATATACATGTCCTGCTTGCCCAGGCATGTTTTTCTGCTCTTCCTCCTTCTGTTTTGGGGAGAGCAACCACAGGAAAGAGGACAAAGAATCTAGAGCCACTAAGCCTGGGGTCTGTGGCCTGCCCAGGCCCTGTGGTAAACAAGATACACAGGGTTGCCTTGTGCAAGGCTGTGTGCTGCATTAAAAAGTGTAAAGCAAGCCTATGGCTTCACTGAATATGGTCAGTCTTGGCTAACTGCCATTTGATTGGCTGTCCTGTGTCCAAAGGCCCATTAGTCTCGGGCTGTATGGACAAAAGGAGATGAGCAGGGAGCACAGCGTGAGCTTTGCCATTGCAAGGTGTGTCTGCTATTATACCTGTGCTCCACTATTGTATCTGCTCTATCCGTGCCCAGACTGCACACCTCAAGACATCTGCCTGCACCTGGGAGCCTCCTGCCCAGACTGAAGCCCTGGAGACAACACAGATCATCCAGAGAACCAGGACCAGGTTAGAGATCATCAGCTTCCTTTCCCCAGCACACAGAAGCCCGGGAAAACTTCTAAGCCTCTAATGACTACCGACAGCAACTCTGCCACTAGCTTTGGGTACTGTCAGATAATATTTTTGTGAGTAAATACCAAAAGCCTCTTGCAATCATTGATTGCCTTCTGCCATAAGCAGAAAGGAGCTTCCTTGTGTCCATCTAGTGAGCAAGAGGAGTACTGACCGCAAACAGTACACAGACCACAAAGCCTTCTCTTTCAGTTTAATTGAGTTCAATTAATGTGTATATATTTGCTAGTTATTCCTAGATCCTATAATAACCTGTATATAGTTTCCATAAATGATGCGTAGAACCTGTTATTAAATTGGTGATCGGGGTGATGCGAGTTCTGAATATTTAATATTAATGAACTATATTAATATTTTTTTAAAAATATCATCTGGCAGTAATTAATTACCCCTTCCACTACAGGCACAAGAAGAAAAAGCAGAACACAAATAGGAAAGGGACCTCTAGCACATTTTGTATATGGCATCAAGATCTCCCTCTGTCTGTTACAAATCAGAAGCTGCTTAGCTTACTTTGTGCCAGCTTTTTGTTTGAAATTTTTTTTTCTCCCTGATTTCTATCATTGCATTTGCCCTACTTATTTTACCCATTTTCATTTTTGTCACTGAGGCCTATCTGTGTAAGAGCTAGGACATAAACAGTCCACTTCAGGACATGAAGTCTCAGTTTCTTTCTTTGAATTTCTTCATAAGCCACCTGTCTTGAAGAACTTCAGCAGTTCTTGAAACTTAAAAGCCAAAGCTAAGAGGAAAATTTGAATCTAATACCAACTTATGACCTTCCAGAGAGTCCTCCTTGTTTTACCTGAAAACCACATGGACAGGGAGATGCTGCCAAACCAGAATGAGAAACAGATGGATGAACTTTCCTATAGAGTTGCCAATAACAACAAAAGAAAAGCATTTTTTCAGGGCAAAAAAATAATAGCTTTATACTTTTCTCTTTCCTGTTTTCCTTGGAGGTATTCTGACCATTACTCATCTATGATCACATAATTACAGAATTATTGAGACTGGAATAGACCTCTGAGATCATCGAGTCCAGCCTATGACCTGACACCACCACATCAACTAGACCATGTCAGTAAGTTCCACATCCAATCTTTTCTTAAACATCTCCAGGGATGGCAACTCCACTACCTCTCTGGCCAGTCCATTCCAGTGTCTCATTACCCTTTCCATGAAGGAGTGCTTCCCAACAACACCCAACTAAAACCTCACCTGGTGCAGCTCCAGACCATGCCCTTCATCTTGTCACAAGTTGCTTGGCAGAAGAGCCTGACCTCCACCTTACCACAACTTCCCTTCAGGTAGTTGTAGAGTGTACAGCCCTGTGAAGAGGGACCTGGGAGTCCTGGTGGATAAGGAGTTATCCATGGGACAGCTATTGCCCTTGTGGCCAAGAAGGCCAATGGGATCCTGGGTGTAGAGTATCTCCAGCAGATCAAGGGAAGCTCTTCCTGTCTACTCTGCCTTAGTGGGACCTCATCTTTAATACTACATTTAGTTTTGGGCTCCCCAGTTTAAGAGGGACAGGGATCTGCTGGAGAGGGTCTAGCGGAGGGCTACAAGGATGATCAAGGAACTGGAGCACTGCCTTATGAGAAGAGGCTGAAAGATCTGGGGCTTTTTAGCCTGGAGAAGAGAAGACTGAGAGGGGATTTAATAAATATTTATAAATATCTGAGGGCTGGGGGTCAGGAGGGAGGGGACAGGCTCTGTTCACTTGCTCCCTGTGATAGAACAAGAAACAATGGATGTAAGCTTCAGCACAGGAAGTTCCACCTTAACACAAGGGGGAACTTCTTTACTGTAAGGGTCACAAAACACTGGAACAGGCTCCCCAGAGAGGCTGTGGAGTCTCCTTCTCTGGTGACTTTCAAGGCCCATTTGCACGTCTTTCACTGTGTCCTGAGCTAGATTGTATGATCCTGGTCTAGCAGGGAGGTTGGACTCGGTGATCTCTTTGGGTCCCTTCCAACACCTGACATCCTGTGATCTGTGATCCTGTGATAAGGTCCCCACTGAGTCTCCTCTTCTCTGGGCTGAACAACCCCAGCTCCCTCAACCTCTCCTTGTAAACCTTTCCCTCCAGCTCCCTCACCAGTCTCATCGCTCTCCTCTGGACCCATGCCAGCACCTCAATATCCTTCTTGAAATGAGGGGCCCAGAACTGCACACAGTGCTTGAGGCAAGGCCTCACCAGTGCTGAGTACAGAGGCAGAATCGCAGCCCTAGTCCTGCTGGTCACACTATTCCTTATACCAGTCAAGACGCCACTGACCTTCTGTGCCATCTGGGCATGCTGCTGGCTCATGTTCATTCAGCTGTCAACCAACATTCTCAGCCAGGCTGCTCTCCATCCACTCATTTCCCAGTCTGTAGTGCTGCATGGAGTTATTGTAGACAAAGCATAGGACCCTGCACTTGATCTCGTTAAACTTCACACTGTTGGTTTCAGCCCATCGATCCAACCTCCTTAGGTGTCTATCGAGCTGCTAGTCATCTCTCATTTCAATTAGAAACCTTACACCACTGTAACTACTTAGATTTTAAACCAGTCCTCCTCACTTACTCTCTCGCCCAAGGGTCATGCTGTTGCATCACAGAGTTGAAAAGCTGAGCTGAAAAGCTGAGCTGAAGTTCAAGTCAGCCACTGAGAGTTTACTCCAGAACCAAGACTGTGACAGTAGAATCCCTAGATGCAGGGGAAGGAAGACTCTGTTCCAGAAATAGTTGTGGTGTTCCAGAGGGCCATACTGACTACCAGGCAAACACTATCTTCCTGTAAATGGCAAAGGAAGTGTTGAACAGTTCCTTACATGCTCCAGATGGGAGAGAGAAACTCCATGATTAGGATGTCAGGGTGGGTGGAAGCAGAAGACCGAATGGATAACTATCAGAAACATGCCTTATAGAGCTAGGTAACTTCTGATCCCCAGTCAGTCCTTCTACTTCTTCTGCTCAGAACTGTCCTGAGCAGCATGGGAATCTTCCTTTAGACAGTCTGTATCAACATACTTTTTACTTTAACCAGACCTCATCCAACCTGGCCTTGAACAACTCCAGGGAGGGAGCATCCACAACCAGGAAAACACACAGTCTTCTTGTGTGCAAGAAAGATTCCTTGTTCACTCACTGTTTGTCTTCATTGTGCCTTTGAAAAAGTATAATCCACAAAATACCTACTGGACCTGCTGTCCCACTCTGCTGTACTGACTTCCTTATGGCATCCCTGGTTATTATACAAATGGAACATTGCAATAGGTTTGCATTCCTTTAGAAATACAGTCCCTTGGCCATGCTCTGGCCAGATAAACCATGTCCCAGTGTCCCAGGCTCATGGTGTGAAACTGCTAAGGGGTATTTCCCAGAAAGTGTATGGAAAACCATTTCCAGCTTCAGACATACTGGGAAGAAAGAGCCAGGGAAGTTTAGAATCTGACAAGGGCTGCCCTGCTCCTCCTTGTTCCACAGTCCTCCCTAGTCCTCCCACAGAGCTCAGGGCTGTGTCCACCAAATGATAACTCAAATCCTTCCCCCACCTCAGTCTGTTGAGTAAAATTCCTGCACCTCCTTATATCAGATGACTTACAGGTTTCAGGCTGACACTGGGTTTTTGGCCAGTTCAGCATTTTTGAAAAGAACTGAAATGTCAGGAGTGAGAAGGAAGGGCAGGAGTTAGCTAACTTTCCACTGTCTGTGGAGAGAAGACAATGATCTGAGCCCTTTTCTCAATACAGCAGAGGATATAGAAGCTATTGCCGGGATGCTTGGTAAAGAAAGCAACATCCAAACATCCAGGGCTGCAAGCATCTGCATCTCACAAGACTGTTTAGCTGAAGTGTTTGCAAGATCTAAGGGAGGATCTGGTATTTACATGTCTGCATGTGTGTGTCTACATGGGAGTAGGGTTTTCTTATAAGGAGAAGCACGGGATGAAAACAGTGCAGTTTGGTGTTGGAGGCTAATTTCAAAGCCCATTAAAATCAGCCGGAGTCATTTCATTTGGTCACATCTTTCCTTGCCCCGTCCAACATGCCTGTGGCCTTAGGGCTACTGCCTACTGCGTATCATCAACTAAACTCTGCAAGTGGCAGGGCTTTCTGTGTTCACCGTGATGGTTGTTTCAGCGAGTACTGATGAAGATTGCGCCCTCTCTGGTGTTCACACCAGAGTCACACTTAGAGTCAAGCGTTGCTCATTCATCACTCCTTTCTCAAGATACTGAGGTCTCACTGCTTGACTGGGTTGTGTAAATTGATGCTACCACTGGTTTTTGTCTCCTTTTTTATCGCTTTTATCTGAACACACTCCATCATACCTCCCTCCCCAGGAGCCAGATTTGCTATCAGAAGGGTTCATCATCTCATCACCTTTCTTCATATCCTGGTCTATCATGTTTCTGTCAGCTCTGTCTGAAGTTCTTTAGTTTGCAACTAAAGCATTTGTTTCTGAAAGACCTTCATGCTGGGTTTGCAGACATCAAAAGTTTTGTTCTAATGGCTGCGGTATATGGACAGTGACAGTATGACTTCCACTTTGGATTTGTCGGGTTTCTGCTGCACTCTCAAGTATAGAAGAGACATTTAAGATCTCCATGTAAGGGTGTTTATGCTCCTGAAAACTTTCACTGTAAGGCATTTTATTTCATGCTTTCCATTTTTAGCAGCCTTTAAAAATGCTGATGCTGCAACAGACCAAGCAGTAGGGTACCAGTCACAAAAATGCAGGGTTATTTCCACTTGTCACTTCCCCACTTACACTGCCACTGATTGCAACAGTTTTGTTTGACACAGCATTGAATTAAAGGTCAAAATGGAGATGCTTCTGTGCAACACAAGCTCTTGTGAGAAACATTACTTCTGTTTTCTTTGTTCTTTCTTCTTTGTTCTCCTCTAAATACCACTCTAGCACTATGTCTCTCTGGACTTGTCTCATCCAAGTCTTGACCAGGCTGAACAAATCCATTTAGCTTTTCCCTCCCGATAACATCACAGGTCAAAGTGGAATAAACAGAAAGTGAAGGGCTGAGCCACTGAAGCAG
The DNA here is from genome assembly GCA_013396675.1 of Eubucco bourcierii. NCBI lineage: Eukaryota > Metazoa > Chordata > Aves > Piciformes > Ramphastidae > Eubucco > Eubucco bourcierii. The sequence continues at coordinate 43,017 of VWZE01011830.1, forward strand.
ATCAAGATCTGCCATAGGGGTACCACAGACAGTAACGTAATGTTCTGCATGAACGTACAGGAGATGTGTTCAGGGATAATGTGCTTGCATAGATAGAGAATTTTTTTAATTCCAGGGTGTTATCAGATCTGGAAAAATGCTGAATGAGTGGATTGCTACGGTATCAGTCTATTGCTACACCATGAAGGGGAGCTGTGTTCCATCTTTAACATACACACTGCAATTGCATAGCCTTTGCAAATAAATAACTCATTAACTGAGCCTAACTAGATCTTTTCCCTGCATCAAACCTGTATTATCTTTCCATTCTGCACCCTAAAAATTAATTTTCACTCTCAGACTACATACAAAGGGGAAAATCTCTCCCAGATACTTCGTTCAGAATACTAGATATAAAGGAGTCTCATCCTGTTTCAGAAGAAAAGAAAGTATGGGGGAGGAACAGAAATTATGAGAACATTCAGTCCCCATCAAATATATTCAGCTGTTCACATATATATTCATGCATACAAATGTAGGTGTAGTCATCTCACTCCTGCTACATATTATGGTCTGGTTTCAGTAGCTAAGGCTTTTTCATAGTGCTTTCTGCCACAGCATTAAACTAGGATATAAAATCATAGAATCATAGAATGGTAAGGTTGGAAGGGACCTCAAGGATCATCTAGTTCCAACCCCCTGCCATAGGCAGGGACACCTCCCACTAGTACAGGTTACTCAAGGCCTCATCCAATCCAGCCTTGAACACCGCCAGGGAGGGAACATCCATAACCTCCCTGGGCAACCTGTTCCAGTGTCATTATTTGGTCTCTGTAACTCCATGTCCAAAACACTGCACACTTGCAGTGTGATCCTGGGCTGTTGAGGATAGGCACAATAATACCCATTGGTTAATAATGCTACCATCTGCTCTGAAAATGGGCCACTCCTCTGAGAACAGATGCAGAGTGAAACATTGAAGTTTACTAACCTCCTTTTACACTTTACTCCAGCATCTCCCAGAGCACCCACTGCTTTTAACCTTTTGCCTACAGCCCATACGACCTTCCAGGTACAGCAGTACTGCCTGATGTGCTGTTTTCTTCAGTGCCCTTAGGTGTGACCAACCTGAGGAGATCCATTAATGCAGCCAGTGGCTGGAACTGAATAGTCACATGGTGGTGAATGTAGAAAAGGAGAGGGTACACCAGCTATGATTGCAGTTTGGCTAATGGAAAGAAAGCAAGTATTGGTTTAGAACTTCCCGGGAGGTTGTCACCATAGAAAGTTGCCTAATTTATGAAATTAATATTTCTGAGGTAAGCATTTTGACTCGGTTGTGGGAATTCATGAGGCAGGAATTATAAAATATGCAGTTATTTTATTTCCAGAAAACCCCACCCACAACTTTATATAAAATTAATTAGATGGGGTTCAGAAATTCAGTGGGGAAAATCTTTCGCAAGGATGCTTATGGGGAATTAGTAATTCAGAGAAATCAGAAAACTTGGAAAAGGTTTGCTATTTAAAAAAATAGCTTTGCCTCACTTACAAACAAAAGGCAGCCTGGAGCCCTAGGGAACGTCTGCACTACTCGCGACAGTGGAGTAGGAATTTGGAGGTAGTCCCTTGGCTCCGTGTCGGCAGTCTGTGTGGCAGTGCCTTGAAGTGCAGA
>VWZE01011831.1:0-52803 GCA_013396675.1 Eubucco bourcierii
TTTTACAAAGTGTGGGGGGGCGGAGAACTCCCAAACCGTCACACACAGACATTATAGATTATCTGTTTCTTTTTCTAAATTAAACTACCAACAAAAACAACTGTGAGAGAAGTGAGACCTACAGGCAAGAGTCATCAGCTATGACTAGTTTTATGACAGGACTACCTAGAGAAGAATCAGAAAATCTATTGTGTTTCTTATCTGTATGTAGAACAGAAATGAATATACACTCAGGAGGCCTGAAGTACAGAAGAGCACTGGTAAAACAAAGTGATCATCATGGCAAGTGCTCATTATTAGGGAACCTAAGAAAAAGCCTCCAACATATCAGAATAAATGGTTTTGGTATTAAAGAAATGAGAAGGGTTTCTTCTTGTCTTATCTTACTCTCACATTTTTATTAAAAGCATAGAGAAATATATTTATGGTACAGAAAAGCCACAAGCAGATCACTAAAAGGTGTTTTAATATGCTTATGCTTGCCTGCTAATACCCCAAAATAGCATGCAGCAAAATGAAGAGGATTTTTAAATGTCAGTCTTTTAAGAAACTAGGCTGCTCTCTCTGGTAAAGTTTTTTTAAATTCAATTCCATTTCCACCTGTGAGAAGAGGAAAAGGTAGAAGCAAAGGGATAACATGCCCAAATTTTAAATTGTGGTATTGCAGCATCCCACAGCTCCTGCAAAACTGCAAAAATTCCAGTCCTTTGACAATTTAGTTGAAAATTTCCGTGTCCTATAAGACTTGTTTAGAGAGATGTAAGACATCCAAATATGAATGTATTTTCATGATATTTCATATTTTTATCATATTTCCTATTTTCAGTCCTATTCCTGGAACAGCATTGATGCCTTCCTGGTGTAGTTCACAGATGTACAAGAGTTTCTACTGAAGTGGCCAAGAGCTCTAATATGGAAAACAAAACAAAACTAAACAGTCCTAGAACTAATAAGGCAAGAGACTCTGGTTATCTAGGCTAGTTTCTTGCAGAACTCATGACTGATTTACTTACTCTCTGAAACTAAATATGTAGATTTGGGCTAAACCATACTTTTCAAACAAACAAACAAACCCCCAAAGAACTCAAGATTGCTTAAAATGTTTTGAATAAGGAATCCATTCTGAGTTCTTCTATCTTAACTCACCACTTCTCATGTCTTTCTTAATACAAAATGTCACCTTTTTCCCAACCTGAATTTGCCTGAACTCAGTGACCAGCCCGAGAATGTTCTTAAACGTTTCTCCGACCAGGCTGAACAGTATTAAACTCTTAAAATTAAAGTGAGGGGAAGTCATAGAAGTGTACATCTTTAAATGTAGGAGTGTCTGTATGAGGCACCCTTTACCTCCATACGTGGATAAACATTAACATCTCAGAAGCATAATATCGCCTACATGCAAACTGGTGTATTATTTGTCCCAGGTCAACTAATGAAATAGGTGATATATATTTGAATCTCCTGGAGATAAATTTGTAACTGCAGGTGTGTCTCAAACAAACATCTGGCAGGGAAAAATCCTGACCACAGTCAAACAGGGTGATCTTCAGAACTTGATCTGGGGATAAGATTTTCCATGTGAAAAAAAAAATTACAATAATCCTCATATGTGTTACTGATATGTTTGAGTGCGGAGGCAAATAGTTGAAGCGATAGGGTCAGCTAATAAAAGGCCAGCAAGACCACTGGAAGCAGATAGCAGGGTTAGCAAATGAGCTCCATTCTCTGAATAAACTCTCTTAATCTCTGGATGGTTGGTTTGCCACCCAGCTTTACCATAATTCAAAGCTGTTTAACTGTTATTAATTAAATGACCAAAGTAAAATACAGTTTGCTTGGGGTATTCTACAATCAAGTTCCTTCAACAGTCTTAAAACAAAAGTAAAACAAACTCAAAACTGTTGATGTCCAAATCTGGGTTTAGAAGAGATAAGTTTTCTCTCCTGGCAGGAAAAAGGAGGGAAAGTAGCATACATTTGCTACACATGAAAAAGCAACATTTGCTGAAGAACATAAAAAAGAAAAGACAATATGGAAAGAACATCCACAGATCCCTTGGTTAGCATAACTCAAAAAAGTAAAACTTGCAATTAGGTTGTTACCCTTCACACATCGATTAATAGCGCTGTGTCCTCTGAGGTCTTCATAAATGCAATCCTACCCTGCTCTAACCACTAATTCAATAGCCTGTTATCTCCCAGCCACTCTCTACATGTCCTCTCCTTCTTACATTCCATTCACACCACACATCAGTTCTTTGTCTTTGTCTAAAGACCCTATATATCTGTGTTCATCAGAAGAGCGGCTTGAGAAAGCTGCAAGGTTTTCCAACTGATGCTATATCAAAGGTTCTCCTGAGGTCACGACTAATTAAAGAAATTGCATTTCTCTTAACTAGATAACTTCTTTTATTCAAGATATCAGATCAGTACAGCATGATCTATCCTCAGCAAAATGTATGTTCGTTCCATTGAATTGTCTTGCTTAAATTATTTCTTTTCATTAAGACCTGTTCTAAACCTTTGCATGCTATTGAGTCAGACTAACAGCCCTATTGTTGCTCTGAGCACTGCTACAGCCACTCCTGGTCGTTCTCTGAAGGGGTACAATACCTGCTAGAAGAGCAGCTGGGACTCTTGTAAAAATGCATGCACTGAAGCAGTCCAGAGCATGGCTCATTCCCCACAAGCACTGAAACAATTTGTATGCTAGGATCTGGGTATCTAACGATCATGCTAATAAGCAAGCTGCAGCTTTTCAAAGGCTTATTTGATCAAAGTGAGCAGTTTCCAATTCGTCGTAAAAAAATAAAATCATTCTCCAAAGCCTTGACAGTACTACAGCTGTTCAAAGAAAATTCACTATAACTTTATTTTCAGTGTGGGCAAAATGCCTGCATTCCCCAGGCTTGTACTCAAACATTTGAAGTGTTTCGGCTGGCTTGAGAAGAAAAAATGCTTGCTTGCTTTCTCGTTTGAACTAAGTAGTATAATTACAGAGGCTTCCATTTCTGACTTTCTGCTTTATTGATTCTCAAAATCATTTGACGTGTTTTTTTAGCTCTATGCAATATCCCTATACCCAAAGTCCTGCCATTCCTTGTGTACACATGCTAAAGGAATTGGCATAAGCACTTGACCATTTGGGGTTACATTTCCTTACACTGAATTTGAATTTAGTCTTTGCTAATAGGGGCTAAAATATATGAATATGTTACCAAACAAGAAACAAAAGGCATTTTTCTTTACAGCCCCCAGAGAGAGACAGAACAGGGTAAGCCTGGGGATTTTGGAGCGTTTCATATCTTCAATTACTAGCAGATGAACAGCACCAAAGACTCAAGCCTTGGCAGGTATAGGTAAAACTTTTGTGACTAGTGTTTCCTTTCTCTGGAAGAATTAAATCTCTGGATACAGGGCAATTGCAGTCTCTGTGGCCTATTTCCTTCTTTACTGTCTTCTGACAGAGACCAAAAGAGCAGCAGCAATCAACAGATACAGCTGAGTGTCAGAAATTTCTGAAAGAACATTTGTGAAGTGGTTTGCTTAGCTACACATAAACTGTATTTATTAATTGGTATGTAGATGGTACAAGCATCTTGTTCAAGCCTGGATACAGCAAACACTACACACAAACCAAGAGCTTCCCCAAAGTTTCTGAAATTCACATCTAAATGTTGTTTCTGCCTGTCTGGATATTTTTATCATGACCATATAGGCAGCTATGATTCTGCTTTGCTTATGTTTGTTAATAAATACTTCTCAATATCCATCTAATAAACTCATTCTAATTAAACAGTATATTTAGCATTTCTCTAGGATATTCTTAATGTCAGTGTATTAGAAGAATATTTCTGGGTTTGAGTATGTATCCAAAACCCCATTCCTGTTATGCATTTTAGGATAGCCAAAAAAAAAAAAAAAAACCAGTTAGAACAAGAAGCAGTGCCAAACATACAGCAGGAAGTATCAGATAAATTTACTCTTATGCTAGGACTTGTTTCAGAGAAAAGACTGAAAACTACAAGTTTCAAGAAGATCTTGATTAAATCTTTACAGGCTAAGCAAACCAAATCAAGTCTGTGGCTTACTTATTTTTCTAGAAAGAGAATAACTGTAACTCTTCACATGGGATGCTTCAATCAAACCTTTGGTTTATATTCTAATATAATTTTAAGGATTATTAATTTTTCATGTTTGCTTGCATTTAGAATAAATAAATGTGTTCCTGCACCTTTGCTGTTAGCTTTTAATTATGAGTACATATTTATGTCTACATATGTGTATTCCATTTTTTTACAGATATATTTTGACATCTCCAAATGAAAAAAAAAACCTATTTTTATTTGTTTATTCTTTCTCAGGGGGGATGTGGCACAAGGAACATCTACAGAGAAGTTTTGAGACATTTTTACCATCTTTAATTTACTATATTAATTCTGAGATTTAGTAGTCAGTAATTCTAGGTTGGGGAGGAAAAAAAAAAAAAGCTAAATAAAAGAAAATAAATCCAAGACACAGTTCTCTCAGGGAACTAGCAGCACAATACATAAGTGTTTCTCTACAGGCTCTTCATTGGCAGTTGAGGAGTGCCTGTATTATTTTCATAGGCAACAGTCTTCAGTGTGCTGACCCCTGATTTAGGTTGGAGCACACACATTACTTAATAAATTCCACCATCATCTACCAATGTATGTTGAAACCCTTTAAAGTTTATCAGAGTAGTCTTGCAATAATTTAACATTTTGCCCTTTGTTCAAAGGTATTATTTTCAGCGGCTGAGATTAAAAGTAAGACATGTTTTGCATTAATGTATTTCACTCTCTGACTTCATTTGTCACGTTTCTCAGGATTATTCACTTAAGTGGTGAAAGAACACAGAATGATCTATTATTTCCATATGGGGTTGGTGATTTCTGGCACAAACAGTTTCCTATTCCTCCTGCAAATCTTGCCAGACACTCACATCCACATGGAGCTCTAGTCACCTTTCTTTGATTCCAAGTGCCAGACTACATGCCCAGGAGAAGTCACTGTTCTGCTGAACTGTCCATATTATTTAGTAATAGTTGTACATTTCTATGAAAAGGCAGATGAAGCAATAAAGTTTAGTTAAATTTCAGAGTTGGTCAATCTAAGTAGCAGTTTTTTTCCTCAATGCTTTTTTACTGGATGAGTTTCTCCCTGTGAGACACCATTGTTGAAACACTGGAACAGGCTGCTCAGGGAGGCTGTGGGAGTCTCTGAATACGTTCAAGACCTGCCTGGATGTGTTCCAGTGTGATCTGATATAGGTGATCTTGCCTTGGCAGGGGGATTGGACTGGATGAGCTTTCAAGGTCCCTTCTAGCTCCTAACATTCTGTGATTCTAGAAACATTTTGTGCACTGAGTCAAATACACTGAGTGTCCTGCTTGGCAGAGGGGTTGGACTTGAGGTCCAACCTCTCTGGAGGTCCCTTCCAACCTCTAAGATTCCATGATTCTGTAATAACTAGAAGTTTCATGATCCTTTCTTTGGAAAGGCCACTTCTTGTTCTGTAATGGCACCTTTGACACGGGGGAACTCTGGGATACTTTCTCAAGTGTAAATTTGAGGATGTCAAAAGGCAAAATGAGCCTTTGCAGGATGGCTCAAGTGACATTGCATGCAATGCATAAATTGTATGACAAAGGATATTCAAAGTCACGGCATTCTAACTGAACTCTTCATTAGCATATGTAATACATGGTTTCTAGTCATGTAAACTCCTAGCTGTAACACTGCAATAGGAACAACCTTCACACAAGGAAAGAAAAATTAGTTAAGAACAGCAAATGTACTTAACCTTGTGTATATCAGATCATGTGAACAAGCAGCAGCTAAAGAGTGTCAATATTAGCACATTTGTTCTCTCTGTTGTTCGGGTAAAGAAACAACACAGATATGCCTTTGTGTCATCAGAAGTCATCCATAGCAAGAGAAAGGAGACAGGAAAAGCCTACCAAAACAATAGTCAGTTCTCCAAAACTTCATACTTCCAAGAAACTCTAATTATTTAAAAAAAAAAAAAAAAAAAAAAAAATCAGGCTGATTTAATAATCTCTGCATCTCTGTGTATGGGCTGGGTGTTACAGTTATTTTCATTCTAGACCAAATTCCCCAAATCTAGACTGGCCAAGGGAGCCACAGCCAGTTGCAAAATCAGGGTTTTTTTGGGCAACTGTGTCACAAACATGCCAGGAATGAAAGGAGATTCTGTTACTATGCTACTAGGCTAAACACTGAAGGATTTGCATGTAATAATGAGAGCTGGTATCTCACTCGTGAACTGCAATGTTCAGGACAACAAGCTGTTCAACCTTGCTATGGCTGAAAATCAAAAAAGGTTCTGAGAAAAATAATCTTAAACTGTTTTCCACACAAAAGCAAAGGCAGGATTTGCAAAGATTCTCTTATGTTTTGCTCAATTCTGGACACAGCACTTCAGGAAAGACATTTAGCAAACCAAAGAGGACTCAGAACAGAGGTGGAAACAGCTAAAAATCCAAAGACTGTGACCATGTGACCATAGATTGGGAAAACACACCAAAAAAACCCACAAAAACAACAACAACAAAAAAAAAAAGAGGTTATCAGGATTGTAGAAGACAATACTGAGACAAAACGTAACAGTCTCCCAATATTTAAAAGGTACTTTAGCAAAGAAAAGGAAATAATCTCTTCTCTTTGGAATCAATGACAAACAATGTGTCTGTGCTATGGCAAGGAGCTTCAGTTAGATACTAGAAATAAACTTAGAGTGGAAATGTTGGTAATCACTAGTAAGACTGTCCAAGTAGGCTGCAGTTTCTCTGCCTGAGGTTGTCATTCTGCAGGTTTTCCTGCCCAAGTTGTCTGTGACTCTCATGATATGGTTTGCTTGGTGGTCAATCATTCTCCTGCACTAGGACCAGAACTAACTAGACTCGACTCTCTGCATCAGAAGGTCAACTCTGGTTTTCACTTTCCTGAAGAAAAAAGGGGCTCTTCCTGCAGTGCTATTCTCAGCCCAAGCATTAGCTGTAGCACAAGAGCAGCAGCTGCCTATGGAGAACCATCTTTACTTCCCCAAATAAAGGAGATTTGTTCTGCCCAGGTAACCTACAACACGAGTACACAGAGTTGTGTTTTGTGGTGAAAAGTCTATATGCACACCCACACCCACACATCTCAGGGCTGTTGTTTTGTCATACCTGACAGTGAATACACAATGTGCACAGCAGTGGCCAAGGACAGGCAAGAACAATAACTTTCATCCTTCATGCAAACAGCTGCTAGAGCAGTGCTTTCAAATTCCTGAATTGCATGCATTAAGGTCTCAGAAAAAGAAAGCTTTATTTCCCAGCTTTATATGCGTTTGTCAATCAAGTCAGTGGTCATAATTATGTCAAAGTTCACCTGTCAGCATGTAAAAATCCTATCTTGTCACATACCTCTGCAGATGAGAATACATGCTATGCAACAGGTAAGAAAATTCATTTATCAAGTGAGCAGAAGACTTTGAACATGAAAGACATGAATGATACAAGAAAAAGGGATAAATATTCTGTAACTCTCTTGCATCCACTCCTTCAGCATCCAAAGAAAGATTAGTCTGAGTTCAGTGTAATTTGCTAAGAAATCGGATTCCTCTAAAATTTCTTGGCTTCCAGTGCAAAGGGAGGAGAGATGTTACAGGAAGGTATGGAGGCAGTTCAATTCTTAAAGTTCAATCAGCTGTGGTTTGACTACAATAATTAAAGTAGTGTTGGTACCAGTCAGTATAATAATTTTCTAAAGCTTCTGACAGTGCTCTACTGGCTGTGACAAATACAGTAATCAAGAATGTGGCTGTCAGAAGTTAGCACAATCTTTAATTTCCTTTACTTATTTAATATGAACATAGTGTAGGTGAACAGTGCTCCAGTCCCAACCTTCAGACCATAGTTCTTTATCTACTCGCTAGATTGGTCCACTGGCTTGTTTTTTGGAGGGGTTGTTTGTTTGTGTGTTTGTTTTTAGGAGAGTGGGGGTTTGATTTGGGTTTTTTGTTTCTTCGGGTTTTTAAATAAGCTTCCTCATTGCCTCTACTGTGTACTTTACTTAAAATATTGTGTTCTCTGCTCAGATGCTGCCATTGTGCTGACAGGTAATAAATCAAAAACTATACAATCACAAGATGATAAAAAAAAAAGAAGAGTTGATCATAGGGGTCCTTGGGAAGTCAGTTGGTCCAACCACCCACTCAAACTGGGACAATTGCCAACACCAAATAAGATCACCTACAGCTTTTAAAAATGGAAGGACAGTGGGTTAGAAAGTACCACAGGAGGATAATACTACAGCTTGTAAAGTGCTTGCATTCATTCGCTGAGGATGTTTCACAGGGACACATTAATGGTAAGAAGACAAAAGCCCTGGGACACCATTCTGAACACACATATTTCTAATCTTTGTAACACAACATAAGACTGTTTGAAGACATTGAGTAAAAAATTTCCTTTGTTTACCTTTTGCAAGACAGAATGATCACTTGCATTAGCTGTATGCTCATCACTGCTTTGGCAAAATCGCTGCCATACAAGTTTGATGTGAACAGACAGATGAACAGGTGGATTAAAACAAGCAACATTAAGCTATCTTCTTCCTTTGTTTCATAATACTTCCACATAAATGATTGTTCCAAGCTAAGTGTAAAATCCTCAGGAAAGTTTACAGATGATATTTCACTGGTAGTAGAAGTGTTAGCTCAAAAAAAAAAAAAAAAAAAGGATAGTGGGGTTGGAATCAAAGTCATAGACAGGGTTGTCATCATTCCCTGTCACTACAAAGTTATCCTATTGCGAAGGGATAAGTACACACTAAGATCCAGGCATGTTCTGGTAGCCTTTACTCCTGACCGTCTCCACCTGTCCCCACACAGCAGGCCACTGTGCCACAGTGTGCCCAGCTAAGAAAGCTATAGCTTAACACAGAGGCTGCTTTTGACCATGTGCTGCACTTCTAAGGACTGGATCACCAGGAACCTAGTTGGGACAGCCCACAGGAAGTTTGGCTTTGCTACATGCACTGCCACATCATCATTGGAGATAGAGAGGGGAAACTGCAAAGTCTAGAGCCAGGGGCTCTCAGATGGGAAGAAATCAGGAATTCCTTGAAACAGTAGACTGGGTGTTCACAATCAGTGCTCCTGATGGAAGCTGGCAATGGTGTCAAGAGGGAGGTTTCTGTGGAGAATGGGGGAGAGTTCTAGGCAGGCCAATTTCGAGGAAAAGACAAGCTAACAAATTTTGGACTATCACCTCAGAGCTGCCCTCTGTCATAAGCAGTATGATATAAGGAGGGGGAACTGCAAGAATCTCTTCAAAGAGATGCAGAGACTATTTCCTCTTCTTACCACCTGAAGTTTTACAAAAGTAATCTTTGTCTTTTTTTTCCCTGCCACACAGAAGACTCCAACCTTTGCAGAAGAGTGGAGAAGGTGTGTGAGCACTGCGCAGTCTAATACATAAAGAATTGTCTGAGAAGGGAGTAAGAGAGTTTATGATTTTGTTTAAAAGTGTTCTCCTACACCAATAATTGAGTATCTCATAACAAGACAGAATAGGCTGGGCTTTTTAAGCTCTTGAAGATTTTTCAAACCAGAGAATTTACCTGTAAATGCTTGTTAGGGGCAATCCTTACTACTGTTTATCACTTCATCTTCATGTGTTTGAAAAGCTCTGAGTAACTTTAAAAAACCTTGTTAAATAAAATGGGAAAGTGGAGCCTACAGAAAGATTAAACTACTTATTCTAACATGTCTTACTGAAAGGTGCAAAAAGAGGTTGGGATGTTGCTCAAATGAGTCGAAGTGTCCTGTACTATGTGAATTGTGCTAATCTGCTGGAGTCAAACACATCAGTGAATGCTGCGCATGAAAGTTTTAACTACTCTAATCTTTGATGTTACTTTCATATACTCAGAACTGCTTGAGGAAAATCTTAAGGAAGAACCATTTGAGAAAATTTTCAAAGAATAAAACCTGTATATAGATGACTAGGTCAGGGGGTATTCTTCTTCTTGCAGAAATAGTCTCACGTAAAACATTCTTGCAGGTGTCCAGATAAGCTTTGCAAAAATGTAAAATCTCCAGTGACTTGCTTTTTTGCCTTTCACACAGAATCACAGGGAAACAGAAGTTGGAAGGGACCTCTGAAAATCATTGAGTCCAACCCCCCATGCCAGAGCAGAATCACTTAAAGCAGATCATATAGGGGCCTTGAAAAGTCACCAGAAACTGAGACTCCACCACCACTCTGGCCAGCGTGTTTCAGTGCTCGGCTACCCCCAAATTAAAGAAGTTCCTTTTCATGTTTAGATAGAACTTTCCATATTCAAGATTATGCCTGTTACTTCTTGTTCTGTCACTGGGGACCACTGAGAAGAGTCTCGCCCCATCTTCCTGACACCCACTCCTTAGATACTTCTAAGCAATAATAAGATCTCCCTTCAGCCTCCTCTTCTCCGAAGTAAACGGCCCCAGTCCTCTCAGCCTCTCCTCATACGATAGATGTTCTGATACCCTAATCATCTTAGTGGCCCTGAGCTGGACTCTTTCCAGTATTTCTTTGTCCTTCTTGAGCTGCACTGCCCAAAACTGACACAGTAATCCAGGTGAGGCCTCACCAGAGCAGAATACAGGGAGAGGAGAACCTCCCTTGATCTACTTTCAGTAGATCTGATTAAACACATCTCTTGTCTGTCATTGATTTGAAGCAAAAAATGGCAGCAAGTGGCACCCTCTTCAGCTTAAGAAGTTCTTAACCACTCATTTTGTTGAAACCTAGGCAAATATAATGCAGAAGCAACTTCCGAAGCAGTTGTTTCTTTCATCATTTTTCAAAGATCAGGTATCAGTCCTCTCAGGACACAACACTGGGCTACAAGAGTTTGGTCCAAGACAGTATGATCATTCTAAGGCTTATGAAGGCAGCACCACTAGCATTAGAAGTTTGCATGGTTTCATTTTGTGCCTCAGATACTTGACTTGTTTGCTCTGAGTTCCTTCTTTTGTTGACAGGCAGAACACCACAGCCATGTACGCTTTTGTCATTTCTACTCAACATCACCTCCCTCTTCTTCCACAAGACCAGGGACTTGCCTTCAAAACCAGCTGGTTCTTTCTTCCTACACCCATTTTTCCTTACATCTTTGTGAAAGTAACAACATATCCTGGTTACCCTGAAAGATCCAAGGGTAGCCTTCCAAAAATCTAATACTCCCCTACCATAAACCCACACTTGGGCATTCACTAGAAACCTGTAATTCCTGCTCTGATGCTCACAATGAAATCTGTAGGGCTGGAAAACAAAGCTGCATCTATGTTGATGAGAAACCAGGGTGCCTGGCTTATACAGGCCAGTAGGAGTTTCATTAATCTTTGTTGCTGCCAACACCAAGTACTGTCATAAGGAACTTAGCAGCCTCTGCAAGAAGAGATCCCATTTTGCCTGATTTTCCTCTGTGACATCCCTACTGCAAGCATGCATGGCTATCCAGATATCCCTACTGCCATAGGTACTCTCAGTAAAGGTACTTTAGTGTGTCTTTGCCACTCTTAGTTTCCTTGCCAGAAATCTCAATAAAACTGAAGAACTAGCGCTAGAGATACTGCTAAAAGAGGAAAAACAGATATTTTAGTTTTTGCTTCAAGATTAGATGGTGAAGCTTGGGACTCCAAAGAACAAGATAAGACGCTAATCACCATAGCTGATACTAAGCACTGTCTATGTACTACCCTAATTTGAAGCACTATAGCTAGTAGAAACAAACCAATGTGTGTGGAGGATCTGAGCAAACGTCAGATAATTCAGTGTATAAATACTTGGGAAACTCTGAGGCAATCATTATAAATGAGGCTAAAATGCTGATTGTAAACACTATCCTCTCCTTAAGCTAGATACTAGACACCTTAGAACTTCTCAACCAGAAAAACCCAAAAATTCACGAAGTCTGATTGAGGTTTCAGACTTGGCTTGCAGGCATTTGGCTAAATATTTTTTTGGGAAGGCAAAAGTAAAAACATAAAAACAATGAGATGAGAGAATCTGGCTAAACATAGGCCCCCCACAACCTAGACAAAATCCTGTAGAAGTAAAATGCTGGAAGTGCTTGCTTAAAAAATGTTAGTTGTGAAATGGAAAGTTACCTGAGAGACTTCCTGTACTCAGGAACGCATGGATGATGTCTCTACTTACAGAACTAGGCAATCTTCATATCTGGATCTTCTGCCAGTTTTTCTTCCTCCTACGTGACTTTCAAGTCTGCCGTTTGCCTGGAGCAAAGAAGGGAGAATTTCAGGCATCTTGCTCTTCTCTATCTGATATATGTTCATAAGCTGTAGTTTCTGAGTTTCTCCTAGTGCAGCTGTTTAACAAACTCTGAAATTATGTATGAGGAAGAAAACTGATATAGAATTTTAAAAAGTTTTTGTACTGTGAATATATCATTTGACCCATGGACACAGATGGGTCAGAACTGAATAACAAGACAGTGACTACCATGTCATTTTCTGATATTACACCATATCTTTAGGAGAGCAAAGTAAAGAGGTAGTTGTTACACACCAGTAAGGCCTTTTTTTTTTCTTTTTTTTTTTTTTTTCCTGTTGATCTCTAAAATCAGACAGGTATTTCAGCAAAGCTTTTTTTTTATAATTAACCTGAGATGGATCTTCTGGTATAAGACTGACCAAAAACAGAGATTTGTTTGTAGTCTAAAGTCTTAGATGTAAAGTTTCCCAGTCAAGGGATATTGGATACTCTCTGGGAAGGAAAACAAGAAGTTTCTTGTTAAGAGGAAGGGAAGCATTTAAGGTAAAGCAGTCTGTCTGTAGCGTCTTGTGAACCACTGCTGCATGTAAAAAAGCAGCAGGAATAAGCCTACATCTTTGAAACTCAGTATATGCAGCAATTCTACAGATGAAGCTTCTAACCTCAGCTAGGCCAAGGGACAGCGAAGGGGAGGGAGAGAGCTAAGAGACAGACAAGCAATCGCCACGGGGTTGCTAATTTTATCTTCCACAGGCAGAACCGAGAGCAGGAGAAAGCTGCAGCGTTCAGGTACTGAGAAACACAACCACGAAGCAAGGGTTTGACCTGGCTTGCATAGAATCACGGAGCCAAACCTAACAGACTATTTGCCTGCCGCCTTATTTGTCGCAGCACAGCTGAGCACTAACGATTAGACGTCAAAACCACGACCCTTCCTCGGGTGAAACCACTGTGTCCATGGAGCAGCTCCGCCTCCGAGGCTGGGGAATAGCGGCGGCAGCCGCTCCTGCAGCGACAGGCACAAGGCTCCCCAGGCTGGCAGGGCCTGTCCCACGACCCGCGGCCAGAGACAACAACTGGGTCTGACTGCAGGGACCCAGGCTCACAGTACTGGGGCAGAGCAGGCCAAAAGGCCAACCCACAGGGTCAGCGATGGGCAGGGCTACGAGTACAGGCCGTGCCAGGACAGCAGCCCACAGGTGGATATCCACAGCAAAGTGCTCCAAAGGCACACCTCAGCGGGAGACCAGCACCCTGCCAGCCAGGCCGTGGCTGAGCTTAGATAGACCCCTCTGAGCAGCTGGGGGTGGGGAAGCTCCAGTCCAGGTTGGTCAGGGTCCCCAGGGCTCCTAGTCTGAGGTGAACGTCCCAACCGGCTGTTGGTGATTACAGCTGGATGTGGCCCTGAGGTGTCAGCCCCCTACCAGCCTGGTGATTTAAAACGTATCAGTGTTACAGTTCTTTTCCTGCATAGTACACTCCCCTACGTCTTCAATGCGGTGCTTGCTTTGCGTTACTTTGTTTGCTGCACTTTGTGTGAAACTTTTGCACTGGAGTTCCTTGAACTCAGTCCTTTTGCTGGGGCTGGTTGGTTCTCTGAGGCAGAGGGATCTCACTCACCTCTGGAATCCACAGCTTCCTCACATCTACGACTGAAAATAATCTCCACAGGTCCCCGTGGATGTGCTGGAGATTAACAACTCCTCCCCTTTAAACATTAGCCAGTGAAGTCCCCCTGAGGCTGCAACAGCCCTCGCTATATCCTTGAGGCAAGCTTCCTTACAGTGTTGCAAGGGCTAGTGGAGTTGGTGAGGCTTATAAGGCTCTGGTTTCTTATGAAATTCCTGTGAGTCCTTGTTCTCTTGCGTGCAAGGAGAGTTAATAATTTTTGAAAAGCAACCTGCCCAACAAAATTTCCTATCTGCTGTTGTAGCTTTAATCTCATTTGCTGGAAAAAAGTAAGATAAACAGTGAATGGAAATAATCATACAGCTGTGCCATAAGTGCATACTTTCTTTTCATTCAACTCCTAACAGACCGTCAGTTAATCCCCCAAAATGTTCAGTTCTCGATTCAAGTTTAAAATGTCTTTTTGTTCCTCTCCTTGTTTGTTCAGTGCCTCGCTCCCACTATTCTACTGGAAAAGAAGAGAATGTAAGTAACTAAGCCAGAAATAACACATACACCGAGCTACCACAGTCAATCTGGATTAATGGATAAACTGGTTAAGATGTTATTCAAGTTTTTCTTAACTATCTATCACACCAAGAACTCTGAGGTCTGAATCAAAATTTTGTAAGAAACGTGTATTTTTAACACAGAATAAAAATACTGGAGGAGAAGGAAAAGGAAGCTTAGAAGAGAGGGAAGTATTGACAGAAACCTGGTGTACATTGCACCTGCCTCACATCGATCTTGATCAATCACAGCAGTTTCAGAATGGGACAATTATCTTTACAACTCTGTCTTACATAAGGAAAAAAAAAAACTGTACACAAAGCATTCTCAAACATCATTTCATGACCTTCCAAAACAGGTCCTAGGATTTGCTCTCCACAATGTTTGTTTCACTCCTGTCCCACAAAAATGTCAATTTTTAAAAGCCTGTCCTATATTTTAACTTAGAGTCCCTACATTTCCACCCCCTCCCCCCTGCTTCTCTTTTGGTCTTAGAATTTAAAGTTCACTATTCCTTTTATACATCTGACCATATTCAATCATCATCTTCCAGGAACTTGCTGAAGCTTTAGAGAAGCCACCAGTCTTTCCCACCTTGTTTGCCACTGTCTCAGAACTGCCTTTTTAAAAAAAGAAAAAAAAAATAAAAATTTTGTTTTATTTTCCCCTTGTGCAAGGGGATCGCAATATTCAGATTTTTTACACTGTAAGGAAGCTCAGTTCCCAGTTTTTTATTGAAAACTTCCTAGGTTCAGATATTTTTTACCTATGTCAATTAAGAGTTTAGACTTAACCCTCTGGTCTTTAAAAATGCGTGCACTTCTTTCTGCATGCATATGGACTGTGAATACTTTATACTCAATAGAAAATGAGTAAATCATATCCTTTCACAAAATTTTAAACTTCTAGTAATCAAATTGGATACTACAAATAAGCAGTTATATTTAGTATGGCATTACAAACATAAGAGACTTTATAGGAGTTTTTTGTTGAGGTTTTTGTTTCCTTGTTTTTTAATTAGATTATACATCTAGTAATTAAATGTTAATATGTCCATGATTTGAGAAAATCACAGAATCAAAGACTCATTCAGGTTGGAGAAGACGGGTTGATGAAAAGCTCAACCTGAGCCTGCAGTGTGCACATGCAGCCCAGACAGCCAACCAAGTCCTGGGCTGCATCAAGAACAGCATGGCCAGCAGGGCAAGGGAGGGGATTCTGCCCCTTTGCTCTGCTCTCGTCAGACCCCACCTGGAGTACTGTGTGCAGTTCTGGAACCCTCAGCACAGGAAGGACATGGAAGTGTTGGAGCGGGTCCAGAGGAGGGCCACAAAGATGACCAGAGGGCTGGAGCAGCTCTGCTCTGAGGACAGGCTGAGAGAGTTAGGGTTCTGCAGCCTGGAGAAGAGAAGGCTTCGAGGGCACCTGATAGTAGCCTTCCAGTATCTGAAGGGGGTCTACAGGAACGTTGGGGAGAGACTATTGACAAGGTCTTGCAACAACAGGACAAGGGGCAATGGGTTTAAACTNCCCTTGGTATCAAGTCCAACCATTAACCCTACTCTACAAAGTTCACCCCTAAAACATGTCCCAAAGCACCACATCTAAACAACCTTTTAACGCATAGAGTTGGTGACTCAATCACCTCCCTGGGCAGCCTGTTCCAGCGTCTGACCACTTTGTCTATGAAAAAAAAAAATTCCTAATGTCCAGTCTAAATCTACTCAGTTGCAGTCTGAGGCCATTCCCTTTTCTTCTATCATTAACTACCTGTGAGAAGAGACCAGCACCATCTCTACAACATCTTTTCAGATAGCTGTAGACATCGATGAGGTCTCCCCCTCAACCTCGTCTTCAAACTAAACAGCCCCAGCTCCTTCAGTGATTCTTCGTAAGATTTATTCTCCAGGCCCTTCACCAGCTTCATTGCCCTAATATATTCCTTAATTTCTACAGAATTAAAGTATTTAATAGGATTTTCTTTGCTGTTCTATTTATCTATGTTTTGTGTTGTAACACTAAAGAATAGTTTGTAGATCTATTATTTTTGGCAGTAGAACTACATCTTATAGCAATTTCTCACACCTTTAAATATTTCTACATACATACATCATATCTGTGAGTAAATGTCTACCTAATGTACACATCCTCCTAACAAGCTCTAGCATGCTTGCAAGAATGGAACAAATGTTTTCTTCTTTAGAAGAGTCGTAAGCTATTTATTTCCAATGTTTCAGTTTTATATCCAGATCAGTTATACTTGAGAAATTATTTCAATTCAGTGCAATCTGAATCATGTTCAAGAAGAATAGATTTTTTTCCTCATTTTTTTTCTTACTGCATATGAACTGAATACTTCACTGCCTGATTAAAATGTCAGACTGTAAGATGATGTTCCAGCCCCTTGACACAGCTCTCCCTTTAATGCCCTCAGAATAACTCTTTTTTGCTGTACAAAGTACATGTACTGAAGTTCATGGTAAGCATTTTCAGTTCTTGTCTTTGGGTTTTTTTTAAATAATTTTGCTCCTGACAGGTGTACTGTCTCTTCAGGAATGCTGGAGCTACTTCACCCTTTGCTATTTCCTTGTGCAGCCTTACCCACTACTCCCTGTTAGTGCACGCTGGCTGCCTTTTGCAGATTCCCTCCTTGGACCTTTTAACATCCACTCTCCTCTACCCATTTTCATTGCTTTTGTTTTTTGGTGTTTATTTAATGTCATCCAGGATAAGAGAGTTGTTTTCTTTTCCAACCCTTGGAGTCTTGTTTGCTTTAGTTGGGTTTGGTTTTTCATTTTGTTGGGTTTTGTTTGGGTTTTTGTTTGTTTGTTTATGGGTTTTTTTGCATCCTGGTTCAGTTTGATTGTTATTTTGTAAGTTTAAATTGGGAAATTCAATTTATATTTTCCTCAGTTTTAGATGTCAACATCCTAGTGCAAGATGTCCTTGGATCAGAGAGCCTCTCCCCAATATCTTTTTTTCTCACTTTTCTTCTGAGAACTTCAACTGTGATTCTTTCTGGAAGTTCAGTATTCTTTGGTACTTGATGGACTTCTCTTGTCTTCTATTCTTGACAGACATCTAGCAACTTTTTTAACAAGCTGCTTTACGTCCTTTTCACGTGGCTCTCCAGGACTTGCACTCGAACATCTCCAATTTGTCTGCTGTGCTCCTGTGAAGTTTCAGTTCCCTCTCCTCAGATACAAGTTCTTGTGCAGTTTCTTGAAACATTCTTTCACGCCCCGCTCCTAGCACAAGTGCCTGTGCTTGGCTGCCAATAAACATGTGTGCAAAGATGATGATACTGACACCAGTAAGTGCTTTCCCACAGTATCTAGAGTGAAG
Organism: Eubucco bourcierii; assembly: GCA_013396675.1. Classification (NCBI taxonomy): domain Eukaryota; kingdom Metazoa; phylum Chordata; class Aves; order Piciformes; family Ramphastidae; genus Eubucco; species Eubucco bourcierii. The sequence continues at coordinate 17,837 of VWZE01011831.1, forward strand.
TCAGAGTGGGTAGCTTAGAATTAAGGAGAACCCATAATAAAAAACCAACATCAGCTCCTCTGGCTGGGGCATCTCAAATTCCTCTGCCTCGTTCCTCAAGGCTTCCTCTTGGCAGGGCAGGCAGTGAAGCAGCTGTGGGAGTGCAGTATGTGCTCCCTGAATAGACAAAGGACGTTCCCTTGCAGGGTTGCAAGACGAGTACATTCACCAGCCTCCTGTTTGCCCTGAGTAAACAGAGGTTTAGCTATTGCAGATTATATCATTAAAAAATTAGGTTGTTGTAGCATTTTAATGCCAGGATTTCAGCTTCCCCTGAGTGAAATTTCAACATTTCTAACATCATTTTCTTTCTTTCTGGATAAATTGTTCATTGGTTTAAATCTACTACTGCGAGTCTGGACAGCAGACTCTTCTGAATGCAAAAGGACAGATTAATGAGGAGTATAAGGAATAAAGACTGTGACCAATTTTCTGCAATATTTACATTGTATGTGTCAGAAATACTCAGTTCTAACCCTAACGCAGATAAGGTTTCATTTAGACCACAGGGCAAAGCCAAAAAAATGTTCAGGCCTAGAGAAAGAGAGAGAGAGAGAGACACACAGCAGGAGAGAGAAATGACCCAACAGGCATTGTGGCATACCATTGTTTGATCACTTGAGAACTGTATGACCTTTGAGTTTATTGAGGAATATTAATAAACATGTGAACATAGCAAACCGTTTCTCTTCTGTGAAAGCTTATTGTGTGGTTCAGGTTTTTGGAAGAGACTTTTGTAACATTTTTTTGTGTCAAAGGTAAAAGACAATTCCTTCTAGCTACCTTGACTTAGCACCAATGCACACATTGTGCAGTCTTTCCTGTAGAGCATGAAAGGAAACAGCAACTCCAGCAAGCATAAATATTCAAGGACAGGAGAGAATATTCTGTCCCTATCATACACTCTTAAAATTAATGTTTGGTTTTAGTTTGGTTTTTTTCAGGAGGCACATGTGATTCTGCAAAATGACAACTCTGGAGGGAGTGGTGAACAGGATTAACAAGCAAAGGTCCCAAGACAACATGCATAAACGAGAACATAAAAAAAACAGGATTAAAGCAAAGTCACCTGAACTGCAGTTGCATATAGACAAGGATGTGGGAAACCCCATCAGCATGTCAGTGTGCTCCTCTGAAGCACACCCATGCATGCAGCATGGGGAGTAGACATGGGGAATTTCAGATCTCTGTGCAGTTGCAGGGCTATGATCTTTTTTGGGATCAGAGACATGGAGTGGCCTGCATGGCTGGAGCACTCCAAATGGATGGGTGCAGGCTCTTAAGAAGGATAGGTTGAGAAGAGGAGAAGTTACTGTCTGTGTGACAGAACAGCTTGAGTGCATAGAGCTCTGCCTGGGGATTGATGATGAGCTAACCAAGAGCCTATGGGTAGTGAGCACCTGCTACAGGCCACCTGAGTAGAAAGAACAAGTGGATGAGGTCTTCTACTGACAGTTTAATGTTCCCAGCCCCTCACCCCTCTGAGGGGCTTTCAAGAACCCTGATGAATGCTGGAGGAACACATTAGGGCATCCAGGAGGTTCTTGAGGCACATCAATGTCACATTCCTAACCAAAGCAACAGCAGAGCAAACAAAGACAGATGCTCTGCTAGATCTCATACTTAATTACTGCATTGGGCAGCATCCTCTGTCCAGACAAAGATGCCTATCCAGGATGATAGAAGCAGGCACAAATATAGAAGAAACAATGTTCTAAGACAAAAGTTTACATTCAAGCCTGATGATAAAAGGCAAAGAAGTACTAGAATGAATAATTGCAAATAAAAGCAAATGACTCAGACGGGTTTTACAGAAAATACACCCACACGAGATACCTGCTTTGTTCATTCAGACAAACACATCATCAAAAACTCTCCAGTGCTGAACAAAGGGGCCAAGTCATTCTGCCTTTTCTGTGACCTTGATCTGACACTTTTTTATGAGAGTTTCTCTATGGGCTTGTTTGTGCAGGTAAGACAGGAGGTGGAAACACTGTTTGCTCCAAACTGGGTTGGCACTAGCAGACAAGAGATCAGTATCTTTGAAATTAACCCATGTGTTAATCACCTGTTTGAGCGGTATTTGAGAAATGAACTCACCTCATTTGTACTACTAATTCTGAAGCAAATTAGATCCTGAAATTATGCATTTTAACTTACTTTCTTATATTCCCTTTAAAAAAAAAGAAAATCTGAGATTTTTGACATATCAAGAATATTTTATCACAGTATCACCAAGGTTGGAAGAGACCTCAAAGATCATCAAGTCCAACCTGTTACCACAGACCTCAAGACTAGACCATGGCACCAAGTGCCACTTCCAAACCCGACTTGAACACCTCCAGGGACAATGACTCCACCACCTCCCTGGGTAGCCCATTCCAGCAGTCAGTGACTCTCTCAGTCAAGAACTTTCTCCTCACCTCCAGCCTAAACTTCCCCTGGCACAGCTTGAGACTGTGTCCTCTTGTTCTGGTGCTGGTTGCCTGAGAGAAGAAAGCAACCTCCTCCTGGCTACAACCACCCTTCAGGTAGTTGTAGACAGCAAGAAGTTCCCCCCTGAGCCTCCTCTTCTCCAGGCTAAACAATCCCAGCTCCCTCAGCCTCTCTTCATAGGGCTTGTGCTCGAGGCCTCTCACCAGCCTCGTTGCCCTTCTCTGGACATGTTCAAGCACCTCAATGTCCTTCTTAAATTGAGGGGTCCAGAACTGGACACAGTACTCAAGGTGTGGCCTAACCAGTGCAGAGTCAAGGGGAAGAATGACCTCCCTGCTCCTGCTGGCCACACTATTGTTGATGCAGGCCAGGATGCCCTTGGCCTTCTTGGCCACCTGGACACACTGCTGGCTCATGTTTTAATCAATTCTGTACCTAAATACTCACAAGGAGGAGAGAGACTGACTGAAAAGAGAATGTGCACTGCATATCACTTTGAAGTGGAAAAAGTATGTGATACAGAGAATGGGCAAGATTATTAAAAAGCTGTAAAAGAAACTCCAAAATTAATGTTTTATCTCTCCTGGGTTTTCATCACAAAATTAAAATTTCAAACACAAAAATCTCAGGAAGGCTTGAAGAAAGATTTTTGAGGAAGGAGATAATATGTGGAAGGCAATACAATTACTGTCTTCACGGAAGGTGAGAAAAAACAATATTCTATAAACTCAGTATATGGATATAATGTTTTCACCTGGAACATGAGCCTGTAGACTCATGGTTTGGTCTCCTATTCAACTGAATTAGGAGTTCACTAAAGAAATACCACTCATGAAAGTTTTCTAACCCTGCTGCCTCAGCACAGAACTAGTCTGCTTAAAATGCTCCAAGATGTAGAACAGCAATCCCTCATTCTCTCCTCTGAGATGAACCCCTTAAATTCTGCACAGCCTGCCTGAAGCTTGTTTGGCATCCTCATTCACTACAACATCTGAGGCAAATGCAGGGCCTATTACACAGTCACAGAACAGGAACACGAGTTACTGAGTAGCCAAACAGCTGGGGTGGCAAATCTGCTTCTTTAAGCCTCCAGCTCTTTCTGTAAAGGTTGTGCCAGTGGCTGCACTGGTACTAAAGGACTAGGAAGCATTGCTGCTGGATTTGAAAAACTTCCCTCTTGGCTTTATTCACTACAGCTTGTCACAGAATTAAACTTTCTGCTTTCTCCCACTACAGCTACTCCCCAAGACAGGCCTGCACTTTATTTGCTCAGTGTTACCTTCTCTTTTCCATTTCAACAATGCTCACATAGCAAATTCACGACTAATCTCTTCTGCTGATTTTAATCTTAAAGCAGAAAACTAAAGCAATGGAAAGGGAAGGCTGCACCAGGTGTTACAAAGTGAAGTGGCAGCTGAGCAGCAACGCTGACCAACTGGCAGAATGGAGAATCAAATGGCATAGTCTCTGCACCCCTGTCCCACCCTGGAACATGGTTTTCCTTTTAATAGCCTGTTGAAAAAGTCTGTCAGTGACCTGTATGCCAAAAGAAAATTGTAAGAGCCAATGCTGGCACTGCAGGCAGCACCACCAGCAGCTGCCACTGAACACAGGCTCGAGAACATCATGGTAAACTCTCTGCTGCTCACTCGCTCAGGACAGCTGCAGTTCATGCTGCCAAGGTACACTGCCCAGCAGAGCTAGGGGTGAAGGCTGAGCGGTGAACAGGAGAGGAGGGGTGTGTGGCTGGAGGTGGCAGGATGTGGCATCGGGGCACTGCAGAGGAAGTAGAAGGATGAGTCAAGGCTCTTGAGACTGTTTGCACAAAGTGCCTTGGAAAGCTGAGAAGCAGCACAGTAGAAAGCATGAAGGAACTTGTATGAAAGAGACACACAAAGCCATACAGATTAGTGCAGGAGCTGGCACCTTATTAGATGTCAAGAGGAAGTTCTTTACAGTGAGGGTGGTGAGGCACTGGAACAGGTTGCCCAGGGAGGTTGTGGATGCTTCCTCCCTAGAGGTGTTCAGGGTCAGGTTGGATGAGGCCTTGAGTAACCTGTACTAGTGGGAGGTGTCCCTGCCTATGGCAGAGGATTGGAACTAGATGATCCTTGAACTCCCTTCCAACCTTACCATTCTATGATTAATGATGAAAGACAATTATTAGAGTAGGTATAAGTAACAGAAAGCCTTGAAAATTAAAGCATCTAGTCAATATTTGATCTAACTAGAAAATCTATGGCTAGAAGGGGGATGAAAAGAGAGACCAAGCAGATCACATATTGTCAACCCAACTGCAAGAAATAGGATTTTTAGGACAAGTCCCCAACAGAGTTATCCTGTAATTAAAGATGTCAATATCACTGGGATAGCATCTCACAGGCTCTGTAACAATTTGACCACAATCTTTCATCAAGACAGCACAGCTTTGCCAGCTGAGCCCAGGCACCAGAGGAAACTGTGAGCATGGCTACCAGCCAGAGGAATGATGCTCACTGCCCCACACCAGCACAAGTCCTGTACTGATTCTGCTCACACCTCAGCAAGGAATACACACCAGCAGCCTGCCAGTTTAGAGGCCTGGTGGTTGGGCATGCACTCTGCTTCTATACTGCCTGTGCTGCAGTGTGCTCTCTTATTCTAAGAAAGAAGTGGAGGCTTTGAAAAGTATCACAGACATCTGCTCACCACAAACATATCTGTGCTACCCAAATGGAAAAGTACTTGAATATCTCCTTCTTCTAGTATCACTACGTCTCCTAGTTCATCTTCATCTGTTCACAGCTTGGGAAAAGAAAAATTAAAATATCAAGACCTTCAGCCACAAAAGTCAGCTACTCTGAAGTCTACAATCACACCCATGCTACACAATTCCTCTGCAAATTGTGGATGTGGTAAAGACCACATTTCTACTCGATTCTTGCTCCTCCAGTACACTCTTACTAGTGAATCTCAGAGGCTGCTCCTCTTCACAGCTCTCAGCTTTTATTGCTTTTGAAAAAAATGTAGTAGTTTGTGCCATTCTGCTCTTGGTTCCAAGAGAGTCCATGAGCAAACCCAAAGAGGCTAGGCCTTCCGGTGGTTATTAAGAATAATAGCTCCAAAACAGCCTCTGGCTCAGAATGGCCCTGAACTGTGGATGCTGAGAAGATGGGAGAAGATACCAAGGGGAAAGAGCACTCTGGTTGTGCCCTATTGCCTATACTGTGGTCCTAATCATCCCACATCAGCTAAGTATCGCCTAAAGTGGTATTTGATTAGACTCAGCAGGGCAGCTTTGATGGCAGCCCTTTTCCACCTCAGAGAGGAATGCTGCTTCTCCTGCTGTAGATGGATAGAGGTTTCCCTGGCAAAACTTCTGACAGTCTAACTGCCTTCTTGTGGGAACACTCCCTCACCCAGCATCTTTGTTTCCTCACTTGACAGATTTGCAGGTTTTATAGGCCCTTCCTGTTGGGAAGCTCTTAGAAAACCTACTATTTTTCTTCCTCATCACACATTTCTACTGCAAAACTTTCAGTCCCTTGATCAAAAAGTGATAAATGAATCTCTTGCAGCCTGGTCAGATAAGAATGTAAAGCTTATTATAGCTGCATGTCTGTCCCACACAGGAAATCTTCACTTGTTCAGAGATCCTCACAAGCTTTCTGCTGTTTTAAATGAATCCCAAATCAACTTAAAGACCAAAAAGAGACTGTTCTGCAGAACTCGTGTCTGTACAGCCTAATCATTAGCTTCAGGATTCTTTGTTTTTGTGGAAACTGAACGCGTAGTTCACATCTGATACAAATTAGCTCTGTAGCCTCATTCTACGCTGTGGTCTGCAACAAGAAATTTCACCTTAAGTGTTCATAGAATGGCTTAGCTTGGAAGGAATCTTAGAGATCATCTACTCCAACCTCCCTGCCATGGGCAGGGACATCTCTCAACTAGACTAGGCTGCTAAAGGCCTCATCTAACCTGGCCTTGAAGACCCTCAAATAGGAGGCATCCACAACCTCCCTGGGCAACCTATTCCAGAGTCTCACCACCCCCATTCCCCTCATTCTGAAGAACTTCTTCAGAATATCCAGCCTAAATCTACTCTCCTTCAGCTTAAAATCATTCCCCTTTACCCTATTGCTAGATGTCCTTATGAAAAGTCCCTTTCTAGCCTTCCTGTAAGATCTCTTCTGGTATTGGAAGGCAGCTATAAGGTCCCTCTCCAGTGTCTTCTCTTCTCCAGGCTTCCTTAGCCTGCTGTCGTAGCAGAGATATTCTATCCCTCAGATCATCTTTGTGGCCCTCCTCTGGACTTACTCCAACACCTCTGCATCCTTCTTATGATGGGGACACCTGAACTGGACACGGTATTTGAAGTAGGGTCTCACCAGAACAGAGGAAAGGGGCAGAATCACCTCTCTTGACCCAGTGCAGGACACAGTTTGCCTTCTGGGCTGCATGAGTGCACTACCAGCTCATGTTGAGCTTTTCATCAATCAATACACCCAGTCCTCTTTCATCAGAGCTACTATTAACCCACTCTGCACCCAGCCTGGATTTGTGCCTGGGATTGGCCTGACCCAGATACAAGACTTTGCACTTTGTTCTACTATTACAAATAAGTGTTACTCTTTTTCTTAATAACACTAGAAACATCTGTTTGCTCATGTTTTGTCTTGGCTTTATTTGTGTCTGGAGGTAAAGTCTGACATCAAGACTCAAGAGATTAAAAAACCCAAACGTGTAAGCATTTTATCAGGTGTATGCTGGAGTACCATCTCAGTGCATTCAGCATGCAAGCAGCTAGCTCCTTCCCTCCTTCCACAACCATGCGAGCAAAACGATTTCTCTTGCAGCCAAAGACTGCACTCTTACTCCTCCCACACCAAGAGAAACCCCTCAAGCAGCTCACTTTTTTTTTGCCCTTGTTCAGTGAGAGTTAAAAAAGCACCTGGAATTGTAACAACAGCCTCCCCTTAGAGGAGATGGGCCAAATGATACATCTCAGTGCACTTTCAAAGCACTCCTCCCCCAGATTCTGGTTCTGTTCTTGTCTGTTTCTCCTCCCTAAGAGCTGCTTCAATAGACACAGTAGCATTGTCTCAAATCTTTTGAGCAGCCTAATTTCAATGACAGGAAGAGAGTCACCAGGTCTTCTAAATGCTGAACCTTCAAATAATTTTCTGTTTATAGAGCCGGGGAAGATATTGTCATCAATTTTATATGAATTGCTTTATTGAAGAACCTATAGAGTTTCCTGCTGTGGTCGTTTATCTAGATAAGGTGCATGGTGCAGCCATTTATTACTTTTCTTTTATAAAAGAGAGATAAAAAACCCCAACCCATATGCTCCTCAAAGTGGTGCTTTTGAATCTGTTTGCCCAACTGGATGGTTACCACAGCTCCCTGCCATGGCTGAATGGTGCTTTGCCTCCCTGACTTTGACAAATCAATGCTTTTTAATACCAAATGACTTTCTACAATACCATGTTGGTCTTTTCCCAGGATTAATTTTCAGCCTCAGTAATAAATTAAGAGTAGAAATATACATATATAAGCATATTGTTCTACAGTAAAATACAGCTGTGCTAGCACAAAGTTGGACCAAGAAGTTGGTGAAGGCTTTTGGAGAACAGTGTTTATGGGAGTTGTTCAGTGTGCTCAGTGGCAACATTTCCCTCTCCTGAGCCCTGGAGATTGGGAAAAACAAATCATAGGACTACCAGTGGAGCAAGTGAAGCCAGGCCCTGCTTCAGAAGAACAAGTCCTAGGTTTGTACAGGTCAGCCTCTCAGGCAGTGCCTTTCATTCTCCTTGCTCCTCAGGCACTGCAGCCCTGGATCCATAGATCCCCTCGCACCATCCCAGCACCTCAAACCTTGCTTTCTCCAAGCCCTGCACTCCCCCACCACTGCAGAAGGACTCAGGACAAAGGGACAGTTGAAAAGGTTGTTCAAGAAACAACACTGCCCTGCATCCTTCCTGTTTCCTGCTGTTGCCAGATAACCAAAGCACAGAGTTCAAGTAAGCGCAGCAAAGCAGTACAGCTTGGAGCCCACTTCCTCTTCAGTGTTTGAGAAAGCCTATACTCAACCTCTAACTCAAAGAGTTAGAAATGCTTTCATGCAGTACTCACCCTGTCCTCTGGCAGCCTCCTCTGCTCCTTGACTTGGTTCTCCTTTTGAAGTTGAGGTTCGAATCACATTTGATACCTAGTTACAGTCTTGACAAACTTCCACTTCAGTCGAGCCCTATTTTAACACCTGAACAAACATCTGATTTTCAGTTGTGGCCACCTGCTACCATCACTAATAAGTCAGACCAAAAACATTCAGGTACTTTTTGTTAGTTGAGATCTAATATTGGTAAAGACATCCTGACAAATTGAATATCTTAAAATCCTTTATGAACGAATGAGATATATTTTCCACCTCCAAAGTTAAGTTGACATCATTGTGCCCCTTGAAAAGGGCCTGCAGCAAAGGGATAATATACTGGATAAATACACAAGATGTGATTAAATGAATTCATTTCAAGGTGGAAGTTAACGAGTAGGAATGCAGAAAAACAAAGCAACCTTCAGAATTTAAATGCTCTCTAATTTTATAGCTATAATTTATGGACAGTAACCAGGCACCAGCAAGCCTGTCACAAATATGTACTTACTGTATGGATCCCATTATGCATCACTTCTGGAAGACATTGGGATCAGAGGAATTATCCAGGCTGTCTCTGCCCAGCATTCAAAACTTCAGCTTGTGGCAGTTTGCAAAGACCTCAGTTTTAGCTTCCAGTAAACAACATAAAATAATCACCATGGGAACAGTACTGCCTCGTGACTTTGCAATTCAGGTCACCTGTGAGCAAAAATATTCTTCAGGAAAACTCTATCCAATTCCCAGTACCACCCAGAGACTCTTCCCATCCCCTGCAACAGAAGCCCTTATATAATACTTGGGACTGTGTGTTTTCAGGCTTTTGGGCATTCGTCCTTGAAGTGTCTTAAGATACAATTAATAATTTTTCTATCCTCAGTACTCCTCCTGTCTGCTTCTGGAAGAGTACTCCCTGCAATGGAGTTTAAACAAAAAAAACCAACAAAACAAAACAAAAAAAACCCCAATAGCCAACTAATCCTGACTCAGAGTAGAAAATGACTGCTTTGCATTTGAAATTAATCCAGTCTTTTTCCAGAGGAAAATGGCATTTATTCAAACGTTCAAATTTACCTTAATAGTGGAAAGCCAGTTTGCCTTCACAGTCTGTAATACTTCCAAGGGGAGAGCTTCATGACACGAGACACTACTCTCAAATTTTTTCATGACAAGTCTTCAAGAGCAAGTATGAGTTATAAAAAAAACCAAACAAACCCCAAACAACAGAAAGTCTTTCTAATTTTTAGCATTTATGTTGTATATTACCTACTCATGTGGTCACACAGATCAGTTTTTTTTCCTCAAATCAAGGAAACCTACAATGCTAAACCAACTGCCAGAAAGCCTACAATGCTAAACCAACTGCCAGAAAGCCTACAATGCTAAACCAACTGCCAGAAAGCCTACAATGCTAAACCAACTGCCAGAAAGCCTACAATGCTAAACCAACTGCCAGAAAGCCTACAATGCTAAACCAACTGCCAGAAAGCCTACAATGCTAAACCAACTGCCAGAAAGCCTACAATGCTAAACCAACTGCCAGAAAGCCTACAATGCTAAACCAACTGCCAGAAAGCCTACAATGCTAAACCAACTGCCAGAAAGCCTACAATGCTAAACCAACTGCCAGAAAGCCTACAATGCTAAACCAACTGCCAGAAAGCCTACAATGCTAAACCAACTGCCAGAAAGCCTACAATGCTAAACCAACTGCCAGAAAGCCTACAATGCTAAACCAACTGCCAGAAAGCCTACAATGCTAAACCAACTGCCAGAAAACCTACTCCATTAGGGCCTCTTGTTGGAGAACTAATTCTTCAATGGTAATCTTCTATGCCATATTTAAGGCATAAGCAACAGTTTTGTTCCAACTGCTGTACCATCAATCATTACAAGAATCAATTGTTGCTTGAATAAGGTGAGAAATACCTGGTCTAGAGGCTGCGCTGCAAGTGCCACCTCAAAGTGTCCACATTAGCTGCTGAGTTCCTGGCCTTCAAATGGCTTCTTCACAGCAGCTCATACTCCTCCACTACCACTTCCAGTAGGCCTTAAAATCCATAGTTGCAAATCTGGTTTTAGGAGCTGATCTTTTACACAGCAATTTCACCTTGAAAATTAATGGAAGTGAGTTACCTGTTGTCAGATTTGCCCTCAAAAGCTACGGAGAAGGGATGAAGTAGCTGTCGTTTAGATTGTTGCAAATACTTCTGTGTCCCGGGGATCTGGCAACTGCACATTCATCCATAGCCATGAAGGGTGGCAAACAAACCATTTGAGAATGGTCCTTCCATAAAACACAAAGTCACAGTCACCACAGATTTCAGACAAAACCTTGTCTGATTTAGTAGCACATTTTACAGCTCTTGCAATTTTCCTCCTCAAGTCTAGTCTTGAGGTCTGTGGTATCGGGTTGGACTTGATGATTGAGGTCTCTTCCAACTTTGGTGATACTGTGAAGTGAAGTTTTATTTATATAAAGCAGGTGCAGTGAAACAAGGCACAGTGATCGTGTTTGTAAAAGCAGATTATTCTCAGCTTATCAGTCCCACCCCTGCCTTCAACCCACTCAACCACAAATTCAAACTGCCCAAAGACTGGGTCATTGTACATACATAAATTCGGGTCAGGAAAGACCTGTATTCTTTGTTTTCATTCAGCAGTAAGCTGTACCTATGAATCTTGTCTCAAACGGGTGTTAACAGCTTGATGAGGTTACTCATCTGCAGTGCAATCTGTTGTCCCAAACAGTCTCCTGTTTTCCCCAGAAACAGAGGACACGGGGTTAGTAACAAACTGAAAACCTGCCCCAGGAAGAATAAAGAAATGTAGTATCTTAACTTGAGGACTAACGTGAAACTTAGGACATTAATCCGTGACTTCCACTAAGGTTTTTTATTTTTCTGTGGTGGTTTTCTCCCCCTTTCTCCTTTCTTGTGACCATGGCTTTGGGTTTCACACACTGACCTACTGTAATTTTTCCAGGGCAGCACTCAAAAACATAGCTCTCATAGAACAAGGTTTTATGTATTTACACAAACCAATGCAATTACTTCAGGGATGTCACCTGCAAGTATTTCAAAACTTCAATGCTCCTTAAAAATCATTTCAGAAAATGACTGACTGCTCAATGGTTTTCTGCAGCATGAAAGTAACGTGGCTCGCTCAAACCGGGCGCCACATTTGCCACAGGGGGAAGGATACTTATTAGAAAGCAGCATATGTTATGTCTGAAAGCTTGTGTAGTATCTGTCCTCCTGCACTAGAGGTTCTCGGCATTTTCCAGGCTATGGCAACTCTTTTTTGAGCCTCATTAGTGCTCATTCTTCTGTAATAAGTGGTTTAGAAGTGTGTGGGAAGACAGAAGCTCAGAATGGCATATAAGTAGTTTTAGTACAACAGAGTCTGCAGTTAGCTTTCAGAATTAGCATATTAGCTATTGTCAGGATGAAAACAACAAAGGTGATCAATGTGTTTTTAAGCTTGAAATGGAGAAAAGAAAGAAAAATAACCACAATGAAATAAAACCACAAAGAAAAATGTCACCATAACTTGCTGCCTTATTTCATACTGCATAAGGGTATTGAGTCTCTTTAAGCATTCAGCTCACTCTTGGACACAAAGTGCCAGCACTTCTGAGAACAGTCCCTTTCCACCTCAAACAATTCCTCTCCTGTTTCAACACTGAAAACTGAGTGGAAAGTTAATGACAAAGAACTCCTTCTCCTCCAAATTACATTCTAACATAAGCACGGTGACCACTGGTGATGGTGGTAAGGTTAATCACTGATGGTCGCAGTAAGGTAGATCCAGTGAATGTTTAACTACTCCAGCTAAAAATAGACGTTTCATTCATTTATTTTGCCACTTCAGAACTCCTCTAGAAGTTACTGTGCTGAATGTAGTAAGGCTGCACCTGTGTCAATGGTTTAAGTATCAGATTTAAAGCACTTTTTCCACAATTAAGAACCCCCATATTCGAAGTCTGAAGTCTGGACAAGCGTACCGATCTAGTTAGGATGGAGGAAACGTAGAAGTGCTGTAGCCCAAATTTGAGATGACACCCATGTGTCTTCTCATTCTCTAGTACATATAACCAATGAAGCACTTGTGCAGACTCCTCATTTTCAGTTCTCACCTTTTGTTTCCATCATCTGCTAGGACTGAACTAGTTTCAAAACACTTTCTTCACTGCTAGTTCATTCTTTTTCCTTTGAGGCACAATATTTTTGATTGTCCTTCCCAATGCCACTTAAAAAGCTGTCAACCCATACTCAGGACCCTTTATCCTAATATTTTTTTTTAACTCTGACCTTGCATAGCAGCTTAAAAGCATAAACATGTTTTAACAGCTCATAAGGAGGCTGAAAACTGAAGATGCATTTTGTTTTTCAAGGTGCATCAAGGGAACACTTCACTAATCTAATCTCAGTTACTTCTTTTCACTCTGCACTTCACAGGCTGTTACATTTCAGATAGGTCAATGATAAATTCATCAACAATTTTGTTTCACAGCCAGCACTAAATGAACTCCGCAAACCTGAAACTGCTTGCCACCATGTGAGACAAATTCTGTGCACTGCCCGTAGGAAGGGGAGTGGCAGAGTGGCACAGGGAAGACAAAACAAAACTGGAGAAGCACTAGTCACAGGGTAATCGGGGTCAGAGGGGAGATCAGAGATGCTGCCACTCCACCCTCCTGCTCCAAGCTGGGTAAACTGCAACACTGGGTCATGGCTTAAACCAGCCTTCGCTTGAAAATCTTCTAAACAGACAGATTAATCTCTCTGGCTAACCCAGTCCGCTTCCTCACTGTCCCAAGAAGAGAACATTTTTTTTCCCTTACATGTTGGCAGAACTGCTCCTGTTTCAGGTTACACCTGCTGTACCTCATCCTCCCACCCTGAGCAGTCTTGCTTCATGGCACTCAGTAGCTCCTCTAAATTCAGCTACATGCTTTGGCATCTTTGATTAGACAAGTAGGCCAGATTTTTACGAGAGCAAACTTTGTGTTTACAGCGAGATGAAGCAGAGGCGTGCATCAACTGCACTTCCAAGAGGTTCTGTTTGATTCTAGCAAATAAGGAGCAACTTCAGTTGTTAGGGAGTGAGGCAGCAATCAACAGCTGTTCTTGCTAAAGAGGGAGGCTACTTTTCATTAGTTATTTTACGGTAATAGTATTTTAAAGAGTCAGCCCAACTGCTAAATGAAGTGTCAGCTTCTGCAAAAACAAATTACAGACAAAAACCCCATAGCACCTTGGATCAAGGGATAAACAATCCACCTTATTAAACCAACAAACCAAGTTTATTTATAGAAGTCTGTACAATTATGATGAACTATGCTAGGACACCAATGAAACAAAGCAAACAAATCTCTCCCTCTCTAACAAGTGGGAGGTGTAGTCACTCACCTTTACATGCACTTAAAGGAAAAAAGGTTACAGCTTTCATACACAGTTCTGTAACTATTCAAGAGTACTTTCTTCATGTATTATTCTCAATATAAGAGGTTTGCATGATAATTTACTGACTGTTGCCTCTCTTAAAAAACAGTATTTCAGCAGAATCCAGAGACTTTGAGAGGGTAAGTGGCAGTCTTGCAGTTGCAGATAGTTAGGACATAGTCCATCACTCAGATCTGCATTCTAATTTCACTGCATTTCCTCTCTTTGAGTTATCACCACCACAAGTCACTTGTGACACTAAGGGTCTTGTCAACATTCTGGCTGTTTACTACAGAACAGACTATTCTTCTGTTACCAAATTCACTGTGTTTAGGTAACTTTTACACCAAGGACAAGCACGTTGAAGTTATCTCAGAGGCAGTATTTTTATCTTTAGACATCATTAGTCACTGTGCCTCAAGAGCTCTGAGGCATTTCTGTGGGAAAAAAAAGAAAAAAATCACTTCCTGAATTGCTTGATTTGGCAATTATTTCTGCAAAGCATTGGAGAATGATAATTTTGAAAACTGGTTGTTGCAAAGTAATTTTTTTTTTTTTTAAAAAAAAATTCTTATTACAAATCTGCAACATCATGGAAGCTGTTGGGATAACAAACAAACAAACAAACAAAACCCAAAACCATCAGAAATGCATATCTACATGGTGAATTGCGATGCCTCCTATGACGTTACCATAAATCCACCCTTACAAAGTTAAAAGTACATAGATGTGAGAGCCTACTACAACTCCAAAGAAGCTGCTAAAATAGGCCATCAAATAAAATCAGCCTGGAATTACTAACTTAACAAAATAACCCACGTTGCGTCCTAGAACTGTGGGCTATTGTGAAAATAAGCATTGATGGGCTTCTATTTGTTTATATGGGAGATAAGAGCTGCTTCATAGGTTGACTTTTTTTTTTTTATACACAATTTATAGTATTAATCTGCACACAATTACATGCTGTTTCTTTAAAGCTACTGTTATAAAAAGAAAAAAAGTTAAATTAAGAACTAGATTAAAGTTTCATTAAGAATCCAACAAGAAAGCATCAAACACACTGGTTATGTTTGAACATAACCCAGTGTATGATTTCAGAAAACCAGTAATGCTCTGACAAGAGCATCAGTATTTTCTCTCTTCGACATCCCTCAGAATCATTCCTACCCAGTTCAGTGCTGAAGCTATTAGATACATACTGGCCTGATTAAGAACAAGCACACGCTTAAATGCTTACCTGAACAAGGGCCTCTAACCTCTTAGACTTCTAATTCTCTCTTAATTTAGTTCTTAGCTCCATATAATCAGCTGTATCTTGTTTGGAAAAGTTCTTTGTTAAACATCACTTATATTTACATTTTGATTTTTTATTTTACACCTGAGTGATAATTTATGTCATCTTCTGTCCAGTCAAATATTCCACATAGCCACAGAATTCTTGTGCTAGTGTCATACTCCACTTGTACCAGTTCATAGATGAAAAATGTGCATCTGCTACCTCTCATACATTACCTGCTGACATTTCTGCTATGTCCTTACTGTGTCCTTCCACTTCAAAAGTGACTTTATGGGTTTTTTTTAATTGTTTAGAGAAGCCTCATTTAAATGGTTCACAAAGCAAGAAACAAAGTGAGCAGAAGCCCAGGAGCCCACAATGACTTCAATTATGTCTTGGAGAAGAAATTAAAGCCCAACAAACGAGCACCCCAGGCCATCCCAGCAAAAGCTACTCCACTCAGTTACAGCTGGAGACTCCGGATGTGCTACAGATGGCAAGTCTCACATCGAGAGCTGTGTACCTCGATCATCACTTAAGTGTAAGTACAAAAGGGAACATGAAGTTAAACAGCTATACCAGCCAAGCCGTTTTAGTAAGAAGAATCACATTTAATGAGTTTCTTTCTTGCAATTTCAGATGCTCAAGTACAGCTGGTAGAAATTCAAAACAGCCGTAAAGAACTGTGACATACTGATACAAATAGTACTGCAGCTTAAAAATGATAAAAAACACCTGAAAAAATGTCACACAACCCTCCCAAAAAAATTTACACTTTGAACCTAAGCCAGTTTTTGAAGATTCCCTTCTCCAAAGCTAGGATGAAGGAGGAAGAAGAGGAGGAAGAAAGTGCCGATGACCTTCCAGCCACAAAGGTCTTGTGCCAACGTTTATCACCGTGCCTGTGGTGATATGCAAGGGGAGATCACCAAGTGCTGACTCTGTGACCACCCAGAGATTCCTATAAAATCCAGACCTCAGGCTAATACTGAACACAGAGTGGACCAACGAGCTGCATCAACAAAAAACAAAATTCAAACTAAAAGAAATGGGAAAACCCCAAATAGCACAGATCCACATTTGTGAAGGGGGCAGGAGGAAAGGGCAAGAAGGGAGGTCTATACAGTAAATAGTTGAATGGTTTATGTTACAGATGACTGGCAGTTTTAAAGAGTCTCTTCCCAGCTCCAGTGCTGCTCCAATCCAGAAGGGAGAACTGAAAAGGGAGGAAGAAAAGGTAGGACATCGTCATGGAGCATGCAGGATCAGAAGCAGCAGAGTGGGCATGCTCAAATAAGCCCCCGCCTCTTTTTGTAGTCCTCCAAATTCAGTGATCGCCGAGGGGCACCATCTTTTGCTGGTGGAGCCTTGGAGGTGATGGCCAGTGCTTTAGATTCTGTTGGAGACAAGAAAAGTGTGAGGACCGAAATACAGAGGACTACAGGTTTTTCACTTGCTGCTTTTGCTGATGACTTCACCACACAACCACATTTGGCTTCTCCAGGGCACATCAGGCAAGAACTTCAGCTAACAACACAAAGATTGCCTGGTAACTTACCTTCAGAGGTACTGAAATGCAACATGCAATTTTGGGGCTGTTTTTTAATTCAGCTTTCTGCTGGTGAGTGTATTTCCAGTTTTTTAAAGAAAACTATTCTATAAAACACTGAAATCATGATAAAAAAAGAGCCATCAGGCTCAGTTCTGGGCTCTTAGATCAATCAATTACCCCATGAGAATAGCGAGCACAAAGAGACAGATAACTGAAGTCATACTTCCTATTCGTGCCTACGATACACATTTTAAACAATCCCCAGGGTCTCTTGTTAAGAAGAGAGTGCACAAAGCAAGATGCCAAAATGGTGTTCTGTCTGAAGAAAAACACCACAACAGCCATACTTAAAACTTCTATCTCTAGTGACAATCCAGAAAGACAGATGGATTTGACCCCTTTTTAGCTTGATAGCACCAGCATACTGTGCACCAGTATCCTCCTGTGGGACTGATGTTCCAGGCCACTGGATCCACATAGACCAAGAAACCTGATTACAGAATCACAGAACAGTAGGGATTGGAAGGGACCTCCAGTGATCAATGAGTCCAAGCAGGATCACCTAAGACAGGCCACACAGGAACACATCCAAGCAGGTTTTGAAAGTCTCCAGTGAAGGAGACTCCACAACCTTTCTGGGCAGTGTGTTTCAGTGCTCTGTCACTTCATAAAGAAGCATCCCCTCATGTTGAGGTGGAATCTCCAGTGTTTCAGATTGTACCCACTGTTCCTTGTCCTATCACTGCTCAGTTCTAAGCCTTCCATTAATGCAAGAAAAAAATAAGCCTTGCGAGTCAAATTGCAGTGGTATGTCCCCATGGCTTCCCCACCACTGGAAAACAGCTTGACAGGATGGTGGGGTTGGGGGCCCACAGGAAATGGCCTCAAGTTGTGCCAGGAGTGATTTAGCTTGGATACCAGGGAAAAAAAAAAAAATTCTTCACTGAAAGGATTTTCCAGCATTGGAACAGGTTGTCCACAGAAGTGATGAAGTTACCATCCTTGGAGGTATTTAAATGATGTGTAGATGTAGTGCTTAAGGACATAGTTTAGTGATGGAGTTGGAAGTGCTGGGTTAAGTGGGACTTGATGATCTCAAGGTTTTTTTCCTGACCTAGATGATTATTGTATGACACTAAATTGTTCTTGCCACACCTCTCAGATGCCCAAAGTAAAGATCACAATGAGAATGGTTCAGAAGTCTGTGTCTTTAAGTGTACTTTCACTCCCTACCCAACATTTTGGTTACCCTAAAATTGTGCTTCAATACCATGTTGGTAAAGTAGCAGATTAAAAAAAAAAAAAAGAGTTTACTTTATGCACATAGCATGAACAGAGGTTATGGAACAGGACATTAGAGACACCCAAGGCCCATCTGTCCTCAAAGTTTTCTCAGTGGATGTCTCTAGCACACGTTCTTTCCTCAGTTCAAAGATACTTGCCAAGACAACAGAGTCCTTGCTCCTTTCTTCACAAGACCACCACAATTTTGAAAGAATTATTCTAGAAGGGAGCTCTACTAGAACAAGTTGGACAATCACATTCCCAAACTCAGCTGAACACCTACCTGAACTGGGAACCTGAAGATCAATCTTTACATCAAAGTCATGCACTTTAAAAAGATCTTCTGAAAGGTCACTGGCTGATTTAGAGTTCACATCTTTATCCTTCCCTTGACCCTGAAATAAAAAACACAGGTAACTCTCCAACTATTACTGTCCAGACAGAGATAAAAATGCCTTTTCCCCACATCTGTCACAAGGAAACTTAGTTTTCATACTGCTACAGAAATCTAATTTTCCTTCTCCAAAAAAGAAGCAGCTCTTTCTACACTAAGAAAATGTTCTACAGGATACCTATTTCTAGAACTGAAGCATGCACATCTCCTGTTAGTCATAAGCTCCTAGAGCAAAATGGTGACAGTGGGAGGAATGCAACAAGAGACACAAATGGAAACTTGCCTTGCTCATGTCCTTTGGAGCATCTGGCAATACACCAGACCCGTATTTTGCATTTAGCTGGGCAAGGATGGCAGCTTGGACAGCAGGATCTCTGGACTGCAGAAGTGGAATAAATTAATTAATGAATAAATAGAATAGTAATTTTTTTAATCCACTGTATTTAAACTGGTGACATTTTGTTGAAAGAGCACTTATATGCATGAATCTAAAACCATGAGAGGCTGTAGATCAGCCCTATCTTCAGGATCTTAGAGAAATGAAATCTGACACCTGTACAACGCATCTGACAGTAACAAACTAAAAGTTACTCTTCCGAAAGTCTTCCTTTGAGAAAATAAGGACCACATTTCCTGTTGTATGATTTGCTCCCATGATTAGTCTTAACACTATTACAGTTCTGTCTGAAATACTCTAATGAAGAGAAGAAATCTTTAGGAAACTATTTACATAGTAGTTGTCTGCCATAAGTAGTTATGATCCTTCTCTAATAAAAAAATTCAGTAAAATAAGTTACTTTCCTTTTCTATTCTCTTGCCAGTTAGTGGAGATGAGTGACAGCCAACCTGACCAGTTTAAGTACTGATACCAGAACCATACACTACTCCAGAAGACGCCTCCACAGAACCAGATGACTTAGAAGTAGTAGCTGATCACTTGACTTGGACTGCAGTAGCAGATTTTGCCACAGTATGACAGGGGAAGTTGGTGTTAAACTACTTTCTCCATCACGGCCCCAAAATATCTGTCTCTTATCTCTTTCCACAGATCTTTCAGGAAAGTTTCAATTAATTAGAAGCAAAACTGACACTAAAGCAAACCGTCTTCCCCAAGCTAACTAAATCTGAGTAATTCTTATATAGAAGAACTGACTGCAGAAGTCTAAACCACAGTTGCTTCTCCATGTACATACCCACATAGCTTATGTCCTTCACACTTTGCGTTATAGAAAAAAAAGGAATAAAATTGGTTTTTCTCCTCTTTTGGGATAGCAACACCAGGCTCTAACTCAACCACATCTCACTCTGATATGTGGAGTGTTAATAGTATTGGCACAGTTGGGAATTAATACATCTTCCTCCCTACTTTCTGGATTAGTGTTTTCTTTTTCTCTGCAAATTGCCTCAGTTGAACTTCACTATCGCACTCACATTAGACACTATTGTGGGCTTGCACTGCCGCCTAGTAAAGGGGTCCATTTGTTGGTTTTTCATGCTGTGACTTTCAGCCTGAAGAAGAAAAAGCACATGGTTTTGCAGAGTTAGCTACTTGCACCCTCACAAATCCTCCCACAACACCCCATGCCCATGCAAGCATTCAGAGTTATACAGAATATCACAATCAGAGGAAAACCAGCAACAGTATTGCAGATTATAAAGATCTTGACACATCCACAGTCCTATGCTTGCTTAGCAAAACTGGCCTTAGTGAATGTAACACAGAAAACAGGTGCCCAACTCTAAGGACAGTTAACCCTTAAACATTTTTTAACAAGCTTACATTTTCTTTCATAGAAGTGTCACTGCAGTGAGTTGACAACTACTTCCACTGTTTTATCCTCCAAAGTCTCCTTTCTGATTTCTCTCTCATACAACATGCATTGAGTCACTCTACGAGTCAATAATCTGCTGATAATTGAGTTGATCAAAAGGACAAAAGCAATCCACTTAACATCACATCATTTGCCTACATGAAAGATTTTACAGCCTATTTAAAATACTGGCTATCTTCATCATGCAATCAACCCCTTTTGCATCATTTCATCTCTACATGTACAGAAGTATTAATTCAGCACTATTTACCACAAGAGCCTTCTCAGACTCAACGATATTCCACTCTCTGTTCCTCTGGTTGATGTAGCTGCAGCAAGAAAATAAACAAAGGGTAGTGGGAAGGTGAGAAGAAAAAGAAAGTGACTGTCATTGGTCCATCCCTACACAACAAAAAACCTGACAGCATTCGTGAAGCTTCATCCCAATCACAAATTACTCTTATTGCAACACAACTGCTATCTGGAAGAGAGATTACATCTCTGAGTTTTAGTAGAATGACTGATAGAAGGGAGTGAAAACAGGCAATCAATAACACAGCCACTGTGGTACATTTCACTAATACATTACTCAGGAAAGAAGAGACAAAATCTTGCAGTTAATTCACTACTGTATTAGTTCTCAGTACATTTGTATTGGTACTGTTTAAGAAAGAGAACACCCCCTGATTCTTACCTGATTGCAGAAATGTTTTTTGTTCGTTGACGATCCAGGGCCTCTGCTCTCTCTTCTAGTTCATTAAGCTGATCTTGAATCTGTTTGGCCTTATCTTGGTCCCCCAAGTCCTCAGCCATAGCCTTCAAGCAAATTGTAATTCATTAGGCACTACTCTACCACAGAGCTAGTCAGAAAAACAAGGGATAGACCCATCAACCAACCAGTTAACCCTGTTTTGCCATGCAGGGTAGAACATTTGCAACTGGAACACAAAGAGGTAAACTCTCCCTACAGATCAAAACAAAACAGGACTTCTTACTCTGAAGAACTCTGAAAACCTTTGAAACTTCTAAACTAAAGATGACATAGAAGCACCAGACCCAGCAGAAGAGAGGAATTCAGTCAGATGATTTGAGTTACACATTTGATTAAAATTTAATGCCACTATTTACCAGCTGAGAAAAAGGATTTGCATCTGTACAACTGTTAGTTGCCACTTATTTCAGGGAGCTGTTCTCCTGTGCGACCTATGCTAGATTATATGGTCCTGCTCTGGCAGGGGGTCTGGACTCGAAGAGCTCTAGAGGTCCCTTCCAACCCCTAACATCCTGTTAGCCCGTGAGTAATCCTCTACCACACCACCAGAGCAACAGCAGCAGCTTGTTATGCCACCTGCTGACAAAAAAAGGCAACTACACTCTTCTGCAGTGTGAAACTAACAGTGCACCTTCGTGCACAGTGAAACGAAAAACCAACGATTAAGCCAAAGAACGCAGAACTAAAGGATTAATACAAACTCTTTGTTTTTCCTGTACATGAAGCAGGACTATCTTGGAAAAGCACTGCATAAATAAACCCAAACAAAACATGCTATCCGTCTTCAAAGATACAAGACTACTTGTTCTCTTAACTTCAGCTTTCTCAGGTCTGCTCATTCCAGGAAATCTATGTGTAAAATAGTTCTGTAGCAACTAAACTTTTTGGCAACGTATTCTTTTCAATATGAATTACTGGCCATGGAATGACAATTCAGTCACTCCTGAGTAAAAGCCAATTTAATGTGATTTATTTTACTACCTCAAAAAGGAACTCAACTTTCAAATGTTATTACAAGGTACTCTGGAGAGAGACAAAAAAAAAAAAAAAAAAGAGAAAAAAGAAAAAAAAAGTTTTTAAAACAGAATAGCTTAAAGACCTTGTTTGAAGGACAAAAAAATGTTAGCAATTGTCCTCAGGAAAATAATTCAATAGCTTTGAGTTCTCTGTGTTTTGAATCCAGCTTTGAAATCCACCTTTTTGCTGCACACTTCAAGTTGAGCTCACTGCTGACTACAGCCAAAATCCAGGTAAGCTCCAGTTGTTCAAAATCCAAGACAGCATTAAGTTTGTAGGTATCATCTTGTGTCTCACCTTCTCCTTCAACAGCTGAGTTTTCTTCATAGCATAATTTGGAGGCGCTTTTCTGAACCTTTCCTTTTCTTTCACGATCTGAAAGACGCAGAGGGAACAGCAAGAACATGCAAATATGAAATGTCTATTTCAGTACTTGCACAACGGAAGCAGTCGAACAATATCACCTCAAGAATGTACTACTGCCACAGAATTTTACTCATGCTCTCACTCTGGTGCATTTTTAAATTTGTGACTTGGTACTAAGTTACAGTTCCATTCCCCTCACAACCTACAAAAATCTGATGCTAATCACATTTGGTCAGTATGGGGTAAGAATTAAACTACAGAAACCGTGATAAATTCATCTATCGTGATGCTGTCAGCTTTTCAGCACCTGAGAATTAAGCTGCCATAATCAGGTTAAGACTTCAGAGTTCTGCAATGCCAGCTTAAGGAGAGATAACAGAGCACAAAGGATGAAGTAGAGCAGGAGTGAGCACCATGGGTCACCAAGCTCTCTATCCAGTTGTGCAACTTCATTTTGAGCCTTTTATTCTCCTCTTAGGAGGCAAATACCACGATCACTTAGCTTTGTAGCAGTGAGTGCTCTACTTCATGAGTTCCTGTCACCTTCAAGAACTTGCCACAGCCTCATGACAGTGCATTGCTTACCTCCTCAATGTCCTGGTCATTAAACTTGTAATTGAGGGCTTCTTTGATGGACACTTCCTTCTTGTTTATCTCATCTAGAGTGGGTAGCTGCATCCCAGCAGAGAACATCTAAAGACAAGAGACAAAGAGGTTACTTTCCAGTTGAAGCATCCTTGACAGAAAGCTGCCAGGAAGAAAGTAAAGTCTGGCAAACTTACCGCTTCCTTCCACTTCATAAACTCACTTTCAGTAAATTCCTGATTTGAGACGAACTCCAAACGAAACACACGTGTATCACTGCCATGCCTGCAACAAGAAATTGTAACAATATCCCTCTCTGATGGAGCAAAGCTGTGATCTTGGATCTACAGATATGAAAGAAGCCCAAATTCAGACACCTAGGCATAGCTTAGGGAGTAGCCTTAACTTCAGTCAGGAGTCTACATCAGAGATGATGCTAAGGAATAAGAGACAGCGCGTCTGCAGGAAACAGTCACTGAGTTGTGGCAGTAAAGGCCTCAGGAGGAAATAGAAGCAGCCCTCTCTCACACCTATATCTTAGACACCCTGTTTGGTGATCACCAGCATGATCACTGGAAATACAAACACATGTTTGAACCACTAGAAGCAACCTTTAAGCAATACTGAATACTAGCCAATACTATGATTAGTTGCCATGGTGTAAATTTCACCTAAATTATGGAGTTCTCGAGGTAACCAAGAAGTTATTGAATCACAGGCTGGTTTAGAGTTGGAAGTGACCTTAAAGATCATCTAGTTTCAATCTCCTTGCTATCAGCAGGGAGATCTACCAGACCAAGTGGCTCAAAGCCCCATTCTGCCTGGTCTTGAACACCTGCAGGGATGTGGCATCCCAAATATCTCAGTGCAACACTGGCACAGGTTGACCAATCTTCACACTAAAGAATTTCTTCCTTACATCTAATCCAAACCTGCCGTCTTGCAGTTTGAAACTGTTACTTCTTGTTCTATCACTGCACTGCCTGATAAAAAGTTCTCCCATCCTGCCTGTAGGCTCCCTTTACATATTGGAAGGTTGATAAAAGATCTTCCCAGTGCCTTCTCTTATCCAGGCTGAACAACTCCAACTCTCTCAGTCTATCCTCACAGGGGAAGTGCTTCAGAACCATGATAACCTTTGTGGCCCTTGTCTGGATGTGCTTGAGCCCAAATGGTTAATGTCTTCTTGTTCTATCTCACCAGGATGTTTTGTAGTCTGTTAACTTCCACCTCATAGCCTTTATAAGAGCTGTAAAAACTGAGAAATTCGCTCAGTTTACATTTAGCTGCTTCTCACCAATGAAACGTTTTGTGTTGCAACATGTATGCTGGACCCATTCAGGTATGTCTTTAAGCAATACATATTTCTAACATCTGATTGTAACAACAGTGGAAAAAAAGATGTAAAAGAGTATTGCAAAGAAGCTCAAGAGGCATCAACAGACAATCACGGGTTAGTAATGCAATTAATTGCTCAGATGTAAAAAGAAAAAAGATTTCATGCAGGGACTTGTGGTTGTGTTTGACAATTTTCCTTACGCCCAAGGGGAAAAAACCCAAACAAACCCAACCCAAACACAGTAGCAGCAAAGCAAGACCCAGTCTGCTTTTTAGCAGACAGGGGACATGATTTGCTATGGAAAGGATATTGGCTCACAAACTGATGAGAATTACTTCGCTATCTTACCGCAACTGCAGTCCTTTGTTTGTCCGGGTACCACCAAGCTGATAAACCTTTGCAGTTTCTACTACACCAGTTATTTCAGCAACCTGCATCACAGAGTAGAATACACAAGATGGAAGAGTTGGGGTTTTTTGGGTGGTTTTTTTGTGTTCCTGGAATATATATCTGGCAAATTCAAGCCTTTTCATCTCTTTTGATACGAGTAGATCAAGGAAAGCAAGACTCTTCATTGTACATTACTAGGTACTTCATTAGCTGCTTCATGCATCAACTTCAAGATGACAAATTATACTATCTGAGTGTTCAACATTTTTATATTCTCAATACTGCCTTCATGATCCAACTGCGTACAAGTCCCTGCTTTTCCTATCTCCTTTTCAATTAATGCTGGTCTGGGCTAACATCTGTCCCAAATGAAACACACAGGTCTTGCTCACATACTAAAACACCTTTGGGTATTTTAATACAATTTCAAAGGATGCTATTTCATCCTATAACTGTGCATTTACAGCAATCAAAAAGAAAAAGAGAGCTGTGTCCTCAATCATCTTCTCTAAGGCATGCTGATGCACTAGAAACACTTTGTAAAGAAAGAAGAGAGACCTTGCAATAACTTGGGAGCAATCCCAGAAATAAAGGGGTGAGTATTACTCATCCTTACTTGGTCAAAGCAATGTCCTGAACTCTCCTTTTCAATACAAATGATGAGACAAGACAGCATGAACCAAAGCTGGAAGAACAGGCTCTGTTGTTAGTGCTTCCCTCTCTCTCGTTTCTTCACCTCATCTGCTGAGGTGCAGGTATTACTTTACAGTGCTATAAAAAGAACTAAATCCCTTGGAACCAAACTCACCCGATAAACAGGTTTGCTGTTGTGATTTCCAATGCCAATACGGACAAAGCAGCCGGTGACAGTCTTGGCAAAGAAGGGCATGTGACACCAGCGCTCCAGTTTGTGTCGTGACAGTCGCACTCGGTTCAGCTCTTCAGGTAATGACACTGGCTGAGACTTGGGAGGAATTTCTTCTTTCCTGATACGGGAGAGGTAAGATCGAATAAGGGAAAAGAGACAATTGCCAAAACGCTCCCTCCCTGGAGGTGCTGAAGGCCAGGTTGGACGAGGCCTTGAGTGACCTGTACTAGTGGGAGGTGTCCCTGCCTATGGCAGGGGGTTGGAACTAGATGATCCTTGAGGTCCCTTCCAACCTTACCGTTCTATGATAAAAAACTAAAACAGGCATTCTGAGCAGGGTGCAGCAGAAGGGCTATTTAAATTAATCCTAAAAGGAATGATTCATCATGCAGGAGTTGACTGTAGATATGTGAATTCAGCACTCATCAGATAGGTTTAGTGGGAAGTCCCAGACTTGGAACCCACTGCCTCTGCTTAGCAAGGCAGCTTATCAGCCACTGCTTTCAGATTAGTCAGCACCCAGCACGCACCTCTGCCCTGCTAACTAATGCCAGGGTTCTGTGGCTGCTAAACTGTAGGACTAAACCAATCTACAAACAGCAGCATAAAGGGAGGGCACAAACCCCACAATAGAGCACAAAAGGTAACAGCAGGGAACTGAAGCCACAAACCCACCCAAGGTAAAGTCAGTCACACACACCGTGATATAGAAGCCAAGGAGTCAAATCTGAGTAACGCAAGTGTGCCCAGAGGCAAAACCACTTTAGAGACACTGAATTGCCCCCAAATACTGGTCTAAAGAAGCATTTGTCCACATGAAGTGAATTTCTGCTTTTGAACACACAATTAACCATAGCCCAGTGATTATTACTTACTCCTCCTCTTCATCAGAGGATGAAGATCTGGATGAGCGGTCACTTTTCTCACTAGACTTATCATCCTCCTCCTCCTCTTCATCATCCGAGTATACTTCACTAGTTTTTAATGGTTGTTTTTTTGCAAGCAATTCAGCTGGGAGAAGGAGGATAAAGAACAAGGAAAAGCAAGATGTAAATTTTTATGAAAGCCTCCTCTTAGAGCTGAAATCTTACTTCCTTAGAAAACAAAAAGGCAGACAGCTGTTAATTTTAGACTGTATAAAAAATGCCACATGTTCAAATCCACTAGGAAGCCAAGTACTCTGATGTACATATTCAAAGAGAGAAATCTAAGTTATTTGAAAGCATCTTAAAATCTCACATTGTACTAATCTTAGTGTCCATACTTGACTGCATATAGCCACAGAAAACAGGCATAATATGCATAAGATAAAACTTACTGTCATCAGACAATTAATTCTTATTTTCCAGGGAAAAAAAAAATATCATATTTGGAACCAGTAAAGTAATAAAAAAGGGTTGCATCAAAAGTCTGCAACAAGATGGACAAAATGAGGTGCCAGTGAAGAAGCAAGCAAATGGAGACAAAGTAGCACAGTAAAGTAAACACAGTTTGAGTGGTTCAGATATTGAATAACAGAATTTAAAGTGATCAATTCAAATACAAACTCAATGCCACTCGATGGACTGCAAAGTTTACTTTGTGTTCAGACCATTCTGAGGGGCAAGGAGGAGGAATACAGCATCAGTGGTGCCAAATACCACCCTAGATGGTTACGCTGGGCAAAAGACCAGGGAAAACAGACACAGGATTCATTCACCAAGGTGTAGGATTATTGCGTTAATTAGAAACTGGAAGTAGCACTTTCAAGAAGCTGCAATAATGCTTCAAATTGTAACAACAACAAGACACTTCCATACCTGTTCTATTCTTCCTTTTCTCTCTTTCTGCTTTTAGTTCCTCCATTGCCTGAGATTTCTTGTCTAGCTTCTCATCCCGCTTTGATCGTCGCTCTTTGTTATGTGACATGACCTAAAAACATGCACAGACTCCCTCAACACCAGGCACGATCCATATATCAAAATGTGTTAAAATGAAGACTGAAAAGTTTTCAAAGTGTGCAAACAAACAGAAACTACTAATAAGCTCCATTCTGAAATCAGTCTTTTTTTCAAGTTTTGTTTTCACAGAATTTAAGGAGAGAAAAATCAAGATGAAGCTTGAAATAAGTCTTTTTCCTAACTCATGTGGAAAAATAACAAACATCTTTACGCTTCAACATTTCTGCCACCAAGACTCCTCAATCAAGTTCAAAAACAACTACAGAAATAAAATGGAATTCTGCAACTAACAAATAATGAGGAAAATATGAATTCATATTCCTCTCCTTTGCTTCTCCTTCTGTAAGGCCAAATCAAAACACTTGTTCTCATTTCAGTAACAAAGTTATGTTAAATAGTATTTAAAGCAGAAATAAAGTTTTGTGTAAAGCCTGCAAGATCCAGATCTTTAAATGTTACGTCTTCCAATATTTTCCTTTTCTAGCTAGTCTGTCTGGAATACTGGGCAGCACAGAAAGCAGCTTCTATAATAAGCATTAAAAACAGTCAGTCTTTTGAGGTAAGTCAAAGTGATTTTTAGAAGGCACTGTGTGCTGGTTTGAGGCTAACTGGAATATTTTAATGGAGCAAATTACACTATAGGCTGCGTAAGATACTTTCATATATGCATGTATCTGTATGCATTTACACATTATGTACTATAGGCATGGACTATACATGTCCACACACATGGAGTTGAGAGGGGTAGGGAGATGAGATTTGTTTTACTTAACAGGTCCCTGTGATGGTTTGAGCTAATTGGAATATTTTAATAGAATAAATTATATTATAGGCTGTGAGAAGGAAACAATGGTGATGTCTACTTCACTCATAGCCTTGCTGAGATGTTTAAGTACTCAAAACATAGAGAGGTCAGTCTCTGAGGCACAGCATGTCGGTCTAGCAGCTTCTGCCTTTTTCTCCTCTCTGCTGAGTAATCTCACTAACCACTTTTCTTCTAACCCGCCCTGACCAATCCTCCAAACTCACCTTGTGCATAAGGCAAAGCTTGGGGTAAGGTATAGGGGTGGGGAGAAGGTGGAAGGGTAGTTGGAAGCCCCTCTTGGGGTCCCTGACTTCTGGGAGGGGAGTTGTGTTTCTGCATTACCTTTAACTTGTGTATTTCTGTAACTATTCCTGTCTATAGTGTATATCTCTGCTTGTACATTGTGCTGAGCTGTAAATATAGCTTCATTCCTTAACTTCCAGCTGGCTGAGTTCTAGTCTGGGTCATTTTACAAAGTGTGGGGGGGTGGGGAACTCCCAAACCATCACAGTCCCTAAGGGAAAACTCATTTCACCTGATTTAAATGTTAAGCATCCGTTTCACTAGAAAATAATATGGAGTGAGTTGCCAGCTGGAGATGTCCTTCTCTGCTGCACAGAGTCGACAGCAAATGCAAACTATCAACTAGTTCTTAGATGGTTAAAGTTAGGTTAGATGAATCCTATCCCAGGAACTTTTCTGCCCAGACTCTATAAATAGGTAAGAGTAAGGTCATAACCATTTGAAATTTCTGCCAAATCAGCCACTTGAAACTGTACTTGAGTTGCAGAGGACTCACCTCTGAAACTGGTGATATTCTTTTTCTACTGGAGGAGTCAAAACCAGACAGCTCCTTTAAGATTTCCCTTGACAGCCTTACCAATAGAAGCTAAGCACTCTTTCCACTGTATGTACAGTTTTTTGCCTGCTTTCAAACTTTCACTTACCAGAAAGACTGCAGTGTTTCAGACTGAATGACAGAAGCTTAGCTAAAGGAATTACAAAAGGTTGCTTTCCTGCTCCCTTATGGGAGGACTATCACAGTAGCTTTAGAGCCAGCTGCTAGTTTGCATTGTTCATTAAAAGGAGTTACCAATGCACCCCTCAGCAGGCTAAAATGTGTGGGTTTTTTTGGTTTTTTTTTTTTTAAGTGAACTGGAAAGGCTAAAGATAGCTTAGGCATATAAAATGAACTAAATTCTGACCACTTCTTATTCTGTTTACCACGCTGTGTGACATTAAGGGAAAACACTAGGGGTAGGAAGAGGCAGTATCTTGTCTCCAACTGCCAGGGAAAAAGAGTTTGTTACTAAGGACAGCTTCATTTCCTACCTGGGATTCCTGGATTTGTGTGAGTTTTTTCTTCTCCTGCTCTTCTTCTTGCTTTTTCTTTTTCTCTTTCTTTTCTTTCTTTTTTGCTGTTTTTAGTTTTTTCTTGATTTCAAATCTAGTAGCAGATAAGGAAACAAAACGATTGTGTGAAAGAACACTCCCTGAGTGAGCAACTGGTTTTCTGGGCTGCAAGCACAAATTTCTGGCTCATGCCACCCTGAGAACTTCTTTTCAGCCACTGTATTTAGAAGAGTAAAGATCTGTCCTGTGACACAGATCCCACTAAACCATCGACCAGTCATTGCTTTAGTCAAGTGTGCATACAGAGACACAGTTAGTTAACTTCCAATAACTGAAATTCAAAATGTGTTAGCCACGTACATATTATGCAGTTCAGTCATCTTCAGTCATTTACACCTGGATTTTTTAGACAAGAAATCGAAGTGACAGATGAGCTTTTTGCCCTTCATGCCTTTAGCATGTAGCACAACACACAGGCACTGTACCACGTGCAGCATCTACTGTAGTCCCAATGAACTCACAGTGCAATGTACATACAGAGCTAGAAAACATTCTGAAAGATTCAGTTTACCATAAAGTTCATTAACTTCCCCCTACCCCCTTAATTCTACCTGCCAACTTCTTTACATAGAACAAGACAAACTTGTTTGAGATTGAATCAGTAACTCAAGCTTAAGACTGCTTTGCTTGTTTGTAACAAGTACTCTCCACCATCCTGTCTAAATGAAAGACATTCAGTTACATTCACAGAACAGTGAATGAAATTAAAGAATAGTATCCTTCTACCTGACCTAAATCCAATCTTTCACTCATTCTGATCCTTTTGAGGAGAGCAGCAGACTGGACGAGACATTTAAAGTGGTGTTAAAATGACAGGCAGCTCTGACTAAGGTTTGGAGAAACAGACCATCTGACAGCAGCTTATATTAACATGATTTACTCAACAGATGACAGTTCTCAAGAAATTTCACAGCAAATGAGGAGACAGAGAAGATAATGAAGAGACTGGAGAACAGTGTCCCAACACATGCCAAATCTTTTCTCTTAGACTCATGGCAACAAAAACATCTTCACTAGAAGGAAATTGCATGACTGCATAGTATTACAGTAGCAAACAAAATAATCCACACCTAAGGTAGAAATCCACAAAGGATACATTGTAAATTAAATATCCAACACCACTCCTACTTATTTCAATACCTCTTCTCTATCAGGGTCATAACTAGCTTCACACCCATACAGAGATAACCTTAAACATTGTCTGCTTCACACTGTTTAAATGAGAAATTCCAGAAGTTCATATATAGACCTTACACTGTTTACCTTTTTTCAAAGTACCAGCATGTGACAGCTAAAACAAAAAAAGGACAGAAGAGAAAGTAGTCCTTCTGTCTGGCATCTAGTATGAAACAGTAAGATGGCTACAGGGGTAGCTGGTAGAAGCAGGTATATTCAAAAGCTGAGAAACTTCCAGAAATTGTCTCTTACAAGAACACACCAGAGTTGCTGTTGTGTTGTGCTCCTCAACTAGCTATGATGACAGTTTATATTAAAAAAACTCCACAGTGAAGCGAATTCATTTTACAGTGCTGAATGCTTGGACCCTAAACCTGAGAGCATAGTCAGCATAGTCTCCATACAGCCTGGATGAACTTGCTATCAGAGACCAACAGATACAAAAGTCACCTTCTCTTTAGCACTTCTCTCTTCTCTATCCGGTTAAACAGCTCCTGCTCTCTCTCCTTTTCTGTCATTTGTTCCAGTCGAGCCCGGTCTTCTTCATCTCCCATGAGATCTTCTCCATAGCCATCATGGAATTCCTCATCTTCAGATGAAGAATCTGAATCTGAGCTAGATGAGGAGCTGTTGCTTTCCGAGTCAGAGACTTCTCCTACAACAAAAACACAACACAGTGGTAGTCAGCCAAGGTAAAGCTAAACTGCTTTATCGTAGCTCATTAGCAAAGGACACCATGAATTTTACACTCCTCTTACACTGCACTGAAAGCACACCTACCAGGAAACTTACACCCAGGAGGAAACACTATTACCACAAGACACACATGATGAAAAACGATAAAAGGATGAAAAATGGTAAAAGTACTACATGAGAACACAAACTGAGTTACAAATAACAAGTGATTCTTAGTAGGACAAGCAAATTTTAGATGGTCTTTTGGTTAGTGTGTTAGTGTCTTAAGATTGGATTTCTTTGTGCTTAGGTCCCTGAGAAGTTGCTTACACATCTGTAACTTTATAGGTGTACGTGCACACCTCAAATGCCAGTATTAATTAGCACCAATACTTCTCATTACAGCAACCTGAAGAACCAAAATCCATCATTTGAAGACTGCAACATAATAAACTTCTACATCACAATATGAAGTTGAAACACACTGCCCTCAGGACTGGCAAGGCCATGACACCAGCTCCACTACTGTGACAGGTATTTGTTCTTTAGCAATGTGGGTTTAGGAAAAAGCTGACTCACCAGTTACATTGATCACAAGGTATTTTTTAAATGTTTTCAAATACAAATACATTTTCCTGTCAACAGAGAAGTTTGGGGTTTTGTTTTGTTGTTGTTGTTGTTGTTTGTTTTGGTTTGTTGTAGTGTTTTTTGGGGTTTGGGGTTTTTTTTTAAATGTCCAAAAATAAAATTAGAAAAGCAACCTCCAATTAATCTAGTGTTTATCTGAGAGAGTTCCCAGAAACCTTCTTGGAAGAACTACATATAGAAGATATACTGAACATAGTGTAGGAACGACCAGGGCTTACTGTGTTGCCATTAGCCTAAAGAGGCTACTGCATTCTCAAACCTATTTAGCTGTGCTAGTGACAGAAGTTTTGTCATGGAGCAATGAACTCCTCTCCTGAGTTACGAAATTGGAGACAGAGCTTGAGAAACTGGTGTGTGAAAATAGGAACACCACCTCTGAACTTGATTCAAGTCCAACTGCTTTGATTATCTCATCTAATTGACCACATGACACCAAATCACAAAAACAGATATTAGGATTTTTTCTTTCACTTCCATTCTGATTTCAGTATTTCTGGGAACTTCCAGCTTTGCAAGTTTACACTGTGCAAAACCTTGATTCGCAAGCACTGATATATGGAGGTTCAGCACTTCATGCTTTGGTTCATGTCAGCTGCAACTGATATACTTAGGAGCTGTAGGCTGCTTCATGTTCTTTCTTCAACCTGTTTTTATACTATCAACAGAAATCACAACTAACTACCTGCAAACCTTCATGGGCATGATGAAAGAAGAACTCCAGAAGGTTACCCAGTATTGGGTATTTTATTTATAAAAATAAAAAAATCTGACAAAGTTATAACAATGATTTTTCTTTTTCCATGTCAGCAGAAACTGAATTCCAATTCTGAGCAAACGCATGCGAGATAAGCTCCTACTTGCATCATGCAGCACTCTACACCTTTCCCTTTGCCATCATATTTGGGAAGGGAAAATAAGTCAGTGGGGGAAAAAAAAAATTTAAAAAAAAAAAAAAATCGAGCCTCCCCACGCTACAGATGGAACATGCTAGAAGGAAGGATGCAATTTTCCAGGAGAAAAATCAAGTAATTAAGCATCTTTTTCAGTCCAAACAGTATTTAGCGTTGTGGTTGTAAGAGGAGTGCTCACAGCAATGAATACTACAGTGAATTATAGGCGCTTTAAGCCACGGTAAGTTGAAGAGTCATCCCAATTGCCAGTAACAAAGAAAACTCTTTGAAGGTAGCCTTCACATCATCATTTAATGTTACCCTTCAGTGCGCACGAAGGTGTAACTTCACTTGGAATGGCACTGTTAGATGCACATGGGTTATCTTACCCTCCTCGGGTGCTGAGCTCTCCGCAGAGCTGTCTTTATCCGAACTGCCTGAAGAGGCAGCTTTGTTCGTCTGTTTCCTCATGGCTCCTTTCTTCTCGGCCTTACCCGTTTTTCCCTTTTTTTTGTTTTTAGAACCTCCAACAGTCCACTGCAAGGAAAGAACCAATAGAGAGA
This sequence comes from Eubucco bourcierii, assembly GCA_013396675.1. NCBI lineage: Eukaryota > Metazoa > Chordata > Aves > Piciformes > Ramphastidae > Eubucco > Eubucco bourcierii. The sequence continues at coordinate 51,659 of VWZE01011831.1, forward strand.
TCATGAGATAGGAACATCACTCTCCCTCCCGCAAAGCACTGCGATTGAAATGACTGAGGAACAGTCCAGCATTTGACAGCAACAAATGAACAATACAAAGGAAAACAAAAGCAAATTAGAAATTTAAAACAAAAACATTTCACAAGGTTCTTTTGGGTTTGAGGGGGTGGTGTGCTTGTCTTGGGGGGAGGGTTCTTCTAAAGAAAAAAGAGTATCGGTTTAGTGCAATCCAACAGAAAACTAATGAAAACTTCAGAGTCTGCAACACCTGCCAGGAGAAAAGAGGCACTAAAGATATTTTCCTAGCAAAACAATCTTAAGCAAATGTCCAACTGCAACTGTAAGGATTAGTTTGAGTTTGCTACTATTAAACAGAAGCAGCAGATGCGTTTCCAAAGACAAGATTATTCAAGAGCACATTTTAGATTTCATGAGAGTAGACCAACTATACAGGATAGCCTGTCCAAAACTCTCAAGTTTTACCAGGAACACACAGCATCTGTATCTTTATGCAACAACCTGATAGCACATGTGCTTCAGTAGCGACACTGAGATAGTAGTGCCACCAACTGCACCTACATACACAAGCTGGAATCAAAGCAGAATCGGAAAAGTCAAGAAAGAGAGAAAATGATTTCAAATGCCAAGTCTTAATTTGGATTTTCTCTTAAGTGTTGTATCTTCAGTTACTTTAGACTGCATGACTGACACCACTGCACGCACATGGGCAACAACTTTAAATCCCAAAGTATCAGGAGAAGCACCAGTCAGTATCTATCTCACAGTTTGATTTCTTAGCAGAATTGTTGCATTGTCCCAACAGCCTGCATAAAACCAGAATGGAAAACAAACAGTATGGATTTCTTGCATATTGCTGTAAGCCTTTACAGTATTTTGCACTTACTAACTCTCCTAGAAATTCTCCAGGCACAAGACCTCCAGGGACAGGACAGTTTCTCTTTAAATACATAAATATTTACATTACCATCCACTCCATACCTGTACATTATTCATCTTTCACATGCATAACCATCTGTTGCGAGCACACAGACTACTGAAAAAAAAATGTACTCCTAATTCAGATGAGCAAATATTCTTTTGCATAACCAAAATCTTGCACGCAAAACTACTCTGACTGGGGTAAG